>OY728145.1:1336802841-1337214744 GCA_963277665.1 Viscum album
TTGTTGAGTTAGAAAGACCAATGTTTCTATTTGAAGAAGTTTTATTTTTTGATGTATAGTTTTGAATGAAGATTGTGAAGTCGAGAGTTAAAATTTGTCCAAACATTCTAATCAAATCAGATTATGGTTTTATGATCATAATGTTCTCAAAAATAATGAAAACTATCATGATAAATTATTTTAATGAAATGGAGGAATTATAATGTTTGTATCAGTTCCAAAAATCAAGAAAAAGTTTTCCAATGAGAAATAGATGAGGAGTTTGGAAGATTTTCAATACTGTTGAGTGGAATTGTCATCAAATACACTTTATTGTAATGAGGAATTCATCATAACGGGGATTCCATCATTATGAAATATCCATCAGAGGAATAATCATTAAGAAAGAATAAGAATGGTGATGTTTTAATAATGTTAGAGTTATAGAGTAGAGAATTTCTATCGTAATGGGATTTACAGAGTAATGGAAATCCCATCATAATTTTATTTCCATCAAAATGGGATTTGCATCATAATGGGAATTTCGTTATAATGGGATTTCCATCGTAATGGGAAAATCCATCATAATGGGAAATTCTTCTGTAATGAGCTAGGAAATAAATATATTCAATGTGGTAAATCATGAAGTTCAATTTTATGTAAATCTTAGTGAAATTTAAGGTGGATTTAAGATGTCAAAGATGAAATTTAAATGTTAGATATTTTAAGAGTTTTTGAATTTTGAGGAAATAATGAATGTTTTCAAGTTTCCCAATTCTGTTTTCCACATCTCCAATAAATGATTTCTAAGATCATTCATTCATTCGTAATTTTTCATGAAATCAAAAAAGGAAAAGCATAATATAAATAATTTCAATGTCTTTACTGAATAGATATTTTGGGAGGAGGAGAAGATGGTTGAATGTTTCAATCATATTTAGTCAATTAGACTGGAAACGATCATATTGAAAATTTAAGAAGAGTTAGAGTTTTAAAGATAGAGAATAATTTCATCACATTGAGTCTATCATATAGAGAGAATCAGATCCAGAGTCCATCGTATTGATAGAATCAGATCTAGACTCATCATATTGAGTGAATCAGAGCTACATCCATCCTACTGAGAGAATTAGATATAGACTCATCTTATTAAGAGAATGAAATACAACATCATCCTATTAAGTGAATCGGATCCAGCATCCTAGGATTGGGAAAATCAGATCTAACCAAATCGGTCAGAGGATTTGAATAGAGATATTATGGATCAATTTCAAGAAAATACTTATTATTATTTTTGGATAAATTGTTATATAAGAAAACATTGTTAACTAATTACATTGTGTATAATATTTCATATAAAGAGATACAAGGTTTATAATGGTATTTGGCACATGTTTTGTTCATTTATTCATAATATATGATTTCAATAGACCCATGGGAGTGTCTATGGAAAGGATGTAGGTTCTCACGCTATGGCCGAAGCTTGTAAATATTGTGTGCTTTAATTACTTTCCTACTTTTTCATGCAAGAGTATTTACTAAAAGTTCATTAGGAAATAAATCTTAACAGGCGGTAGGGGTTAATCTTATAAAAGTTTTGAACTTTATAAATAGTGAAAAACTGAATCCCCCCCCTTCTCAGTTGTTATTTGATATTTTCAAAATTCAAAGATTAAATATGAGAGAAAATGAATTTTATGAAATTTTGATATTTACCTCATTTTACATATCCTTATATATGAGAACACTATATCATTTATTTTACCAATATATAATTAATTTTAGAAAAAAAATTAAACTATTTTATTATCTAAAATTAAATATACTTATTTAGTGTGTATCATGTATTATAAAATATTCAAAAAGGAAATTATTTCAATCTATTACTCCAAAAATATTGACCCCATACATTAGATAAATTAGTCTCCCATGATCTATATTTCTTTATATTTTCAGTTAACTTTAGTGTTCTTCTATATATATATAGATTTAAAATCATTTCAATTATACCACACATAACTCTTGTATGGTTAGTAGGAAAACAACCTGCCTAGATTTATATTGTAGCACATGATAAATCCATATTATTCGATATAATAATTTTATTGGAAACTAGCTATGTAATTAAAAATTCTCAAATATATATATATATATATATATAGTTTTTGTGTTTAGTAATATTCAGTAAAAAATTTCAATATCATCCATCACCACCTAATATTTAGGGTCACTTTTATCGAATAATTATGATCCCAAATTGTGATTACATTGGAAATAATCTAGGTCTTAGTATTTTGAAGGGTTACCTTTATCTAACCATTTCTAAGATAAATCACAATAACTTGGAATGTGTATGTTCTCCTTTTAAAAATAAATTAATATGTCTCATGTTTTTAAACATATTTACTTTCTTATGTAATATTAATGTATATCTCTGATAAAACTAATGACTGATGTAGTACATCTACCTGAAATTTTTAATTAATCATATTAAATATATTTCCACACACACACACACACACATATATATATATATCATGTATAATAAAAATTAATAACTTCCTTGGAATAGATTAAAATTAATTGAAACCGAAATCATACTCATGGTTATGTATAGTGCAGTAGGTGTTTAACTCCACTACTGTAATCAAAACTCTAATCCCTAGTCATATGGAAATCAATGACTTAATATAACTACCTTCATAATTGTACACAATATGAATTTTAATTAAAACATTTTATTAAATATTAATATGTATAGATTGTTATGAAAAATACTAACTTTGAAATCATATTAAAAAAATTCATTAATTTTTTCAAAACTAACGTAAATATTATTATTACTATAAAACTCATTAGATGCGTGGTCTAACCTTTTATAAGATAGAATTTAGACATTTTGAATTACATATTTCAGACAATCATAATATATAAATATATATATATGTATATTAATATTTGATATAGAGTTAAAAAATAAATGTGAAATTTAAATATATATTATCAATGTAAATAGTGATTATTATTAAAATTAGGCATGACTAAATATATCAACTTCATATATTCTTGTATAATTTTTTTATTTGCGTCATTTTATAAATTATTATAATTTTAATAAATACTCTATTGGTTTTCAAAATTATATTAAAAATTATATTCTGTAAATAAATATCCGCATGTCATCACCTTTTAAATAGGAAACCATATATCATTGAACATTATCACATAACATTCTAAACTCTGTCACAATTAATTATATCACAATATTGCATCATATGGTATACGTGAAAAAATTTATAGCTACCACTAAGACTCTAAAACATTATTTAATAGGTTTCATTAGATATTGATATATATATATATATATATATGTGGGTGTATGTATGTATGTATATATAACTTATTGTTGTAACCCTAAGACTATCTCTTTAAAATACATCACACATAGAGATATCCACATATGATGAATTTGTTTTGATGTGGTTTATTAGATAAGATGATCAATGAAAATTATGGATAGGGGTAGTCCCTACATTTCCAAAATAATGATTATGATTAGATACTTTAAACCATAGATTATAATATTAACATATCACTTCGTATGACTATATCACTTAAATTAATACAACAAATTTTAATGATTGTGATATCAATTATCCAAAATTTTATAGGTATTTCTCAATTAAAACATTCATTTCTAAATCTATAATTATTTTTATGATATAAAAATATGGTTTTGATGGTATCATGTACGTGTAAATGTATTAGTCATTTAAAATTTAACTTTTTGAGATTTAAATCTGAATTTCCCTTTAAATAAAAAGTTTGTTTGGTATCTTGTTTCACATGAAAGATAAAACAAAAATGAATCCTGATAGATTTTATTGAGATAAAAAATATTACAATACTTGATAAACCTCAATGCATTAAGAGAATATAATATGAAACAACGTTAAGAAAAAATTACTAGAGGAATAAATCCCTCAAGTAAATAAAAAGACTGTAAACATTAAATCCTTATCCTTATGGTTGCATTGAAGATCATACCTCCTATTATAACTATTTAATGTAGGTGATAAATTAGAAATAAAAATATACATATTGTTAATTAAGTAAATTTATCACATGAATCATTTTATTGAATTATGTAAGGCTATAAATATTAATGAAATATGACTATCTTACATATTTTGATTAACCCAACCTGGATACCCACTCAAACAGGTACCCAAGATGGATTTATAAAGACCCTAAGCACATTCTAGAATCCCACAAGTTGGCGACTAGCACTCATGAATCATACTGTAATGGGAGGGAATGATTTCACCCAACCTATTATAAAAAATATGGTATATGTATATAATAGGGTAAAAATAGTGTAAGATATAGAATATTCTATAACTGAAAGAAGAACAATGAAAAGATACAACTAAAATATAGTTAGGACATCCCGAATTACAAATACGATAATTAAATGACATCTAAAAAAGGAAACCAAATACTCCAAGTGATAACAAGTGAAAAATCCCACCTTCTCACAACTAGCTACTGAGATTATGCTGATAGAAACCTGATCACCTCACTTCGGAACCTTGACCTTACCTGCATAAAAATACATACAAAGGTCTACAAACCACTGAAGGGATGTATTGGGTGTGAGATAAACAGTCAAAATAGGATCCCACCCATATGTTCCACAAAAATTCTCTATACGATAATCTTAACATGATCAACATTAAAGAAAACAAGGCATAATAAACAATTTAATAATTTTTGTATTAAAATCATGGCCAAACATTTAATCATCCCTTTTTCTTCATTTCCATAATTAGCTATGTAAAACAGTTCCAAATAATTTCATAGATATATCATGTCATTCATATTAAATCAATGAAGGTATCACATATCATATCAAATCCATGGAAGTACAACCTAAAACAGTATAATCCAAAAGCACAAGTTACATCACCCCAAGGATCACTACAGTCCAAGATAGAAAACTAATCATTCCTCAATCAATAACTAGTGTACAATCAATTCCTTTGAATATAGGCTTAAGGAGCAGAGAAACATCTCATGAGTTAATCCCCCAATAATGTCAATATTAATTCCCTAGAACAATGAGCCTAGGGAATATAGGAACACCCCATGAGTGAACCCCTCGATAATACATGGATGATGTTCATAAGCTAAACCTTCACCCTAAGTACCCAAGGCTTCCCATGTGCTATATTTTCCAAACCATTTCATCAAAAAAAAATTGAAAACCATTTCATAAATCCATTAAAAAATAATTTAAAAATACTATTTCATTTTACCAAAATAAGGTAAAAGATATATTATAACAAAAACCCATTCCACACACACAAATCCATAAATCAATCGTGATATTTCATTTATAAAATGATTTAAAAAACCAAAGAAATTATGTTCATAAAAAATAGGCTAAAAAGGGAACCATGTACCTCAAACTCAGTCTGATGCCCACAATAGGATCCACCAATAAAGAAGAACAAAATGACCAAAACAGTGGCCCTTAAACCAATACTCATATGTTAGAATTGATTCAATTTAGAAAAAGGGTTGGTAAAGAGGATATATAACATCATACCTCAAAGAAACTCACATTTGGCAGCATAACCAACACAAGAGTCAACTTTTAGAGGAAGGTCTTCTGATAGATATAGAAGGAATCATAATAATCAACACCATAGAGAAATGAATCTATAATTATTGTGAAATAGGGCTACCATAATCAATGAAGAAGAAGAAATATGAGGAATACTCTCTTATTGAAATAAACCATAACCACAATGATGATTAGTCATTGAACAAAATGATTCAGAAGGGTCATAGGTCTACAAAATCACCCCTGAAAGGCTTTAGGTTGAGATGGAAGAGGGCTGCAAGTGAATGAGAAAATCATCACTTTTATGACACCGTAAAAGCACAAATTTTTAGAATTACATGGTTCAAAACCACTTTCATGTCGTATAATCCTTGAAACCCATGTACACTGAAAAATTCAGCACCTTTTTTTTGAAAACTAGATTTTTTTTACTATTACATGGTGTGTAATTTACATTCCTGACATGAAATATTCACATATTGTACCATCTCATGGATTATTCCTAACACACATTACATTCTATGTAAAATTTTACACAACAATTAAACTTCTCACAATATGGAATAAGTTCAATCTCTGAACCTAATTCACAATATTTTTCTGGTGACCAATACATAACATATAATAACTTGAAACACAATGTATTTTGCCTAGAGACCACAAAATATTATTTTTAACTCAAAAATATCTAAAACAAATCTATAATTATCTGAACTTAGAGAGAACTCCACAACACCTTTAAAACATTTATAGCTGGAATCCATTAATTAAGACCATCATACGTCAAGAAAATTATTCCATTTTCCCCAAAACATTCTCTTTATCCTTAGGAGTCCCAAAATGATACCAAATAAAAAGGTAAACAAAAAGTGAGAAGAGAAATACCTAAAAGTGGTAATGGTATGTTTCAAACTCCCCAACATAAAACCTTTCACCCCATAATAATTCATTTGAATAATGATTTCCTAGAAAGAGTGGAGTCCACTCCTCCCTCATTAATGATTCATACTCTCAGGTCTTATGTGAATATGATCTGTGTCTATATAAAACTATGACCAACAAAATAGACTTCCCACACAAGTCATTATTTTGAGATTCAACGATCTATACTGGATTCTACATAACTAAAACCTCTGGCACTAAATCGATATCTTCCTAACTCAAAACACGCTATGGGTCAAGATGGTATTTACCGATCTGTGGTATGTTGAAAAACTCATAAATTTATATCAATTGAACATAAAATTATAGATGATAAACAACCTTCCCAAGTCACTCAGTTATCTCAAATTGTTTCAACATATCCCAGTGCTAGCTTTCCCTATTTTCTAATATAATGGTGACCCAAAAAAGGATAAAATTTTAATAAAACCTAATCACCAATAGAAATATAAAAAGGGAGATTCCACTGAAATTCTTAAGATTTATGTTTACTTTAAACTATAACCAGACACTTATGTATATCATTAATCTTCACTAATGTATCTTGAACAAGACTCAATCCTACCAAAGAGGTTCCCTCCCTCTTCCCAACAAAGGGTGATATTCATGGGAGACCATACAAAAACTCAAAAGGAGCCATTATAATCAATGACTAATAGTTTTAGTAGTAAGAAAACTCGACCAATCCCAAATTTTTATCCAAAGGTCAAGAAAAATCCAAGACATAGACAGAGAGTATATCCTCTAAACTCCAAATAACACACTCTTTCGAACCGTGTTTCTATTGGTGGTAAGATATACTAATATTGACCTACGTCCACATATCCTCAAGTAGGCTCCACCAAAATCTCGAGGTAATCCTTGGATCCCCATCTGAATCAATGGTAGAAGCAACCCCATGTGACCTCAAAATAGACTACACATAAAACTTACCTAGATCTTCAACTATTGTGATCTCTTTGATAGGAATAAAATGAGTATAATTTTTCAAATGAATAATAACCACCCAGATAGTATTCCTCACTTAGGGAGTCTATGTAAATCTAATTACAAAATCCATGAATACCTTATCCCATTTATAAACCATCACTAGATGATTTTTAATGAAACTACAATTTTTCAAATTATCAGACTTTATCTTTAGGAATGTGTAATAGGGAGAAACATAATAAATAATGTCATGCTTTATACCTATCCACCAAAATCATTGTCTCATTTCATAATATACCTTCAGAGTTTCTAGATGAATGTACCATGAAAAACTATGATAATAAGTAACTAAACTTATTATAGATATAGGGATGATTTTTTTTTACCAAAATGAAGCATGCCATGTGAATAAAAAGATCAACTAGAAATGGTCTCCCACCATAAAGGGTATCACTAATTCCTTTAAACACATCATACTATTGTTGACTCTATTGAATAAACTCATGGAGATATGATGATAAATAAAAACTATTCATAACCATACCCAAATCATCCTTCAAATAATTTTGGTGTGACTATGAAAAAAGTCCCATAAGGTTCCACTCTGCCTTTGACTCCATCACAGCTTCTGATGGAACATTATTGCAAATAGAATCAGCACTGACAATCCCTTTCCCCATGGTGTAGGTGATGTCTATGTCAAACATTTGAAGGTATTCCACCCACATCCTATGTATGAGATTCAAGTATTTTTTAGAAAATATATAGATCAAACTATTATGATCAGAAAAGAATATGAACCTCTCCCCAAAAAGATAGAGATGAAAACACTTAAGAACATGAATAACTGGGGAAAGATCTAAATAATGACTGGGGTAATTATTCTCAGGCAATAGAAGTTGATGAGAACCTCAATACACCAGATGATGATACTGCATAAGTACACAAACCAAATCAGTGCCAAAAGAATCATAGATATCCACATAACCCTTACCTAGATTATGTAAAATCTGAATAGGATCTGATGTCAGAAGTCTTTTCAACTGATTGAAAGAAGACAATCACTTTAAATCCAATGTTAATTTCACCCCTTTCCTAGTAATAGTAGTCAATGGTGATTCCAAAATCGAGAAATTGTTGATAAACCATCAATAATATCAAGTAAGAATAAATAATAACTAAATCTAAAATATGTTATGTCATTATTCCAAAGGAAAAACAATCTTCACCTTCTTAGGATCAACTAATAAATCAGGATAAAAATCAAGTTAACAAAGAACCTCACTTACTGGAATTAGAAATTTCATTCTGAAATATTTCCATATAATTTGCAACTCCTCATGATTTCCAGAACCAAACTCATGTTTTTCTCATTCTCATGCTCAGTTCTTGAATAAACCAAAAATATCATTTATAAAAACTACTAAAATAGTGTTTAGGTACTAATGGAATATTTGATTCATCAATTCACTAAAAAATGTAGGAGTATTATTCCAACCAAATGACATCACTATATATTCATAATGGCCATACCTGCTCCTAAAATCCATATTTGTTATATCAAAATTAAAAACTCGGAAATGATGATAAACTGACTGAATATCAATCTTTGAAAACCAACTTTACCCTTTAACAAATCAAGAAATTCATCTATATGTGGAAAGGATACTTACTCTGAACTGTTAATTGGTTAAAGTTTTAATGTTCCATGTATAATTGGATTGAACCATATCAATTATTCAAAAATATCCTAGGGGATTCATAGGGAGAAACACTAAAGTGAAAGAAACCTTTCACATGGTTTCATATGATAAGAGGGCATCGAAATCATCTTCTTACCTTGCAACGGGTCAATCGTAAACTCTACCTTCCTCTCAGTAGAAATACTAGATAAATTTTCTAGTAAAACATAATTTAATACCCCAATAAATGTAGTAAGTTTAACATCATTAGTATCATCATCAGGCCCAACCACTACATCATAAGAAAAAACCTCCTAAACTCTGGGTGTGAAGTCCTCCATGACCATTTCTAAAATATAACTCTCCCTAAAACACCCAGGAGCTCCCATATGCCACATAAAATGAGACATGATGATGATAATAATAAATCTCATCATGATGAGAAATAATCCAATCCATCCAGTTGATGACTTGGAATAGATCCATATCAAGACTGAGAAAATCCCCAACTAACTCTACATCATCTATCGATTAGAAACTAAAAAAACACAAAAACCCTTGTTCATTCCTTTTCCCAGGATATTTCACCAACTCTATGAAAAAGTACCTAGGCTATTTCAGAAGTATAATATTATAAAAAACATCCAGATATTTGTGATTGGGAAACACTAGTATCAAATAAATCAATCCATATTTAAGATGAAATAAATATGGTACATATCATTATTATTGGACCTATATCCACCTCCATGGGAAATGCATCTATTGCATGAGTTTTATATAGTCTTGATTCCTTCATTAGATCTATTTAGTCCTTGAATCTTATAACAAATCCACAATGACCTTTGAAACTGATAACCCCTAACCATATCGAAGAATGGAAATATATTGATAGAAATGTTGTAGATAACCATAATGCTGACAACTATTTCACATCATCGTAGGTGTAGGACAATAACATTGAGTGTGTCCGACCATTCCATACTAGTATAAAGTTAGGGGAACACTACTAACTATAACTAGAGGTGAATAAGAGGCCAACCATTAGAAACCACCTCCATCACTCCTGTAATGATCTTTCCACATCCTTTATTTCCCTTGCACTCCACTAAAGCTACCACTAGGTGGAAGAGAAGTGGTATAATATCCAACATTTCCATCTATATTCAACTCTACCATCATCACCCTTTCTACCATCTCCACATGGGTCAGAAGCTTCAACACAAATTCCTCTGATTTTATATCCAATTTTAAACCCTATAGGTACTTCTAAGCCTTCAGCTAAAAATTCAAAGATCTGTTAGATCTCATCTAGCCATTCCTCCACCTCCTGTGGTTCATTCATACCTTTAAAGGATGATGGATTCTCATGTAAGAAATCATGTGAGTGATATTTGGCTCCTCCATTTACTCTATATACCTCAGATTTTTTTTAGAATTGCGGTATATTTTGGTCGATATCATGAACTTCCTCCCTGATAACCTTGACAAGATTCTGATCTATAAGAGGTTTCCATTGAGGATCATCCACTTCACCCTCCTGAGGAACCCATATAACACATCTCATAGGAATACTGCTACACACCAAAAAAAATGAAATGATAACAAAATTTAATAATCTCAGTTCAAACCATAATACCATAATGAAAAACTAAGATTAAGATCATGAACTCAAAACATGAGGCACACATACCAACATCCCTTGGTAATTTGAGTCTCATCACAGCAAGGCATGGCCATGTACTCACCACTACCTAACACCCAGGTCCTGAAAATCACAACTTTAGTCTACCAAATGTCCCAAGACATGTAATATTGAGGACACACCTCATTTGATACTAAACTATGATGAACTCAACCCAGATTTCCTCTCAAACTAGCACCCATCCTGAATTTCCAAAAACCTGAAGGGAGTTCCTAATCAATACGGGCTGTAGACTAGAACTTAGGTATCAAACTAAAATCAGCGGGAATTATTTCACCCATCCTAAAGAAAAAATATGACATATATATCTGTGTGTGTGTGTGTGAAATAGTGAAAGAGATAAGAAATTCCATAACTACAAGAAGAACAACAGAAACGATAAAACAAAAATATTATTTGGGAATCCCAAAGTACATGTCCAATCATCGAAGGAAAACTAAAAAAGAAAACCTAATACACCACGTGATAGAATGGGAAAACAACCACCATTTCACCACTAGTTACCCAGATAAAGCATACAAAAACCATACTAGCTCATTGCAGACCATTCCATTGCCTGTATCGAAAGACATACAAGGGTCACTGCACCATCGAAGGGGTTAATAGGGTGTGAAATAAATAGGATTAGTAGGATCTCACCAAGGTGATTCATAACAAGTCATATTAAAATATTCTGAACATTATCAAATTTAATGAAAATAATGGATGATAATCCCTTTAAAAGTTTTAATATCAAAATCATAGAGAAGAATTTAATTTTCCCTATTTTTACATTTCCAAAATAATCTAGGTAAAATATTTTCAAATCATTATATATATATATATATTAAAAAATTAAATTCAAATCAAAGCGTATATGGCATATCATATCTTATCCATGGTAGAGCATGATAAAATAGTACAACCCTAAAGCATAGGTAACATCATGATAACGATCACTATAGGTTAGGATATGAGATTTCTCATACCATAATCAATGACTAATGCATAGTGAATTCCTTATAACAGATGAATAAGGAGAAAAGAAACTACCCATGCACGAATCCCTTAATAATTTCAATATCAATTACCAAGAACAATAGACCTTAGGAAGAGAGGAAAACCCCATGAGTGATGACCTAAGATAAACATTCCACATATGTATCCAAGGCTTCCCATGTTATCTATTTTCAAAACCATTTCAGTAAAACCATGTTTTGAAAACAATTTCAGAAATCATTTTAAAGATTCTTTGAAAATACCTTTTCCTTTTACCAAAATGAGGGAAAACCCATATTTTTTCCAAAAAAAAATCCACACACAAAAATTCATCAATCAATCATTCCATTTCATTTATAAAATTATTTAATAAAATAAAAACAATGTGGTTCATAAAACATAGGCTTGAAACAAAACCATGTCTCTAAAAACTCAGGTCACACATGCCCACATTGGGATCTACTTATAAGGAAGAACACAATAATGACAAAGGAGGGAATAAAATAAATCCACATGTCTTATAATTTATTCAATATAGAAGAAGGGTAATCAAATAAGATATATCACAACATACCTCAAAGAAACTCACATGCCACACTAAAATGAACACAAGGGTCAACCTTCAAATAAAGATCTCATGAAATAACTAGAAGGAATCAAGAAGAATCAACCCCACGGACCAATAGATCTATAATAATAGTGCAATAGGGATAACATGATCAACGATGAAGAAGAAAAAAGAGGAATAATCATCCATAGAAACACACCATAACTGAAATGACAATCAATCATTGAATGAAGTAATGAAGAATGGTTGAAGGTCTCTAAAATCACCTTGGAGTGCCTCTAGGTTGAAAGGGAAGAGGTCTTCAAACAAATGAGAAAATCATCACTTGTACAGTTCAATAAAAGAATAACTCATAATACTTACATGGAATGAAACCCCCTTTAAAATTGTGTAATAAAAAAACCCAAAAAAACCAAAAGATTGTTGCATTTTTACTATTACATAACCTGTAATGTACATTCATGGTGTGAAATATTCACACCTTATACCGGCTCATGGCTTCTTCATATCACCCATTACATGGTGTGTAATCCATTTGCAAGGTGTATAAAATTATCATGATGTTAAATAGTTTCACACTCTAAACCAAACTCATAACATATTCTTTTTAACCAATACACGGTGTGTAATCACATTACACTATGTGTATTAATTTTATAGACCTTGAAAATCCCATTTCATTCATAGAAATCTCCAAAACAACTCTAGTGTTCCATGAACTCTTGGATAACCCAGAAAGACATTAAAAAATTTATTTGTGGACTCTATTAATTCAAAAAATCTTACATCCTCAAACTTCTGGTCATTTTCAAAGAAAATTCTTTCCATCCTTAGGAGTCCCAAACTTCATCCACATAAAAATGAAAATGAAAAGTGAGAAGATAAATACTTAATAATTGTAATGAGATGTTACACATATGATCTTTGGGTATATTGTCATTGGATATTTAGACATTTTATATTTGTTCATTAGATATAACTGAATCCAATTGGTCAGTCTCTGTTGTTTAGTTATTGGTAAAAATTTAAAAACAATTAAATTCATAATTTTCATAATAAATAAAAAATAATAAATATTAATATTTTATTATAAAAGTAGATATTTTATTCGTTATATATTATTTTTATAGAATAATTTAATGCCTTAAATAAATATTATATAAATAATGAATGGATAAAATTGATTGGATAGACACCAAATAATGTGATGTGATTAAGTTTAATTAAAGTTAAATCAGGGTAAATTTTAAAGAATTATTTTTCATTATTTGTTTTTTTATTCATTAATATATCAATCCAACACTATTGTATAATAATTTACATGAAATGAATTATTTATAAATATAATGAAATGAATTTTCATTCACCATATGAAAATTATTTGGTATATAATAACAAAAAAAACTTTTTCTTCTCTAAAATATATTTTCCTAAAAACTATTTTTATGTATTATAAATTTATCATTTAAAGATTAATTTTTATCAAATTTAGAAATTAAATCCAAAAAATTAATGTAATATTAGGAATAAACATATAAAAATTATAAAATAAAGTAAATTTCTTTTCTAAGAATAAAAAAAAGTTACCAATGTAAAACCTAGTCACCATGATAAAGGATAAAATAAGGTAAAATTATATAATTAAGGTATAAGGTCATAAAATATCATAAAAATATATCTCCAAATAGATTTATGAAGTCATTAAAAATCTTCCCATAAATTATCTTCACTAATTTTATATTTTGGATCTACATTCCTACAATATGACATTTATTTAACATTCAAAAACATGTATTCCCAAAAAATCCACCCCTCCATATTCCACCTAAGCACTCACCATTCCATTTAGTTTTTATATAATCACATCCCAAACACTCTCCCTCACAATCCACTATCACGTTAGGGATCCTATAGTCTAAAGAATAATTCTCAAATCACTCATTCTAAATAGGATCTCCAAGAAGAGATTCCAGTCTTTAATGTAAGTGTTATCTTCTCCCTAAGTATGTATTATATTATTCAACCAATTCTTCTTGAATATGATTTATCACTTCAAAATAATGTTTTTAAATCATAAATATTTATAAATATTTATATTATTACTATACACTAACAAGATCCTACTCATATAATTATTAGAGGATGTTCTTATTTTGGGTGGTTTCACCATCTATATTAACAGTGTTATAACGTCTACATGATGAATGACTATGAAAAAAAATTACTTATTTTAAATGTCATAATAATTAATTTTATTTATTTAAATTTTTGGAATTTTAATATATATAAGTATAATAATTAATAAAATCAATTCTTTTTTATGAATCAAAGTTCACAAAATAGATATTTTTTACTATTCCATGTGAATCATCATTAAAAATTCCATGAAATTACCCTATGACTCTAAAAATGTTTAAAAAAAATATACTACATGTTTTTGAAAATTATGAAGGTAATTAACCCAATAAAAATGATTATAGACTAAAACCTCCAAATATAGACATGCATGGAAAATAGGACCATTAACACCAGAATATTAATTTGTATAAAAAATAATCAGTATATGGGTAGCTATAAATTATAAATCAATTTTATTAGGTAATATAAATATCTAATTCTTATAAATTATAAACTTAATTTTATTATACATGATGTTAAAACGTCTTCAAAAAATAAAAAGTTCAAGGAAATAGTTTATTTTCCAACCTCACGTTGAAATTAGTGTTGTTTGTAAAGTCATGGTCTTTTAGAACCCATCACTTTATGTTTTAAGGGAATTATATGTTTCAATAGATTTAAAAAGGTGTTAAAAAGGCTTTTTCTAGAACTTTGTACACCTAGAGGACCACAATGTTTTAGTGGTGTGTATTACCCTTAGAATTCTATTATTGTGGGCATGGTGAGATAAAGTTTCCTGGTTGAGGCATAGAAGCGCGCTATTTTATGATTCATGATGCACCATAAGGTGTGAAATTTATCATGGTGATGGTCATATAATATTGAGGATCTTCCTTTGAAAAATTACGAGTGATTCAAGTCATCATGGGGGTGGACATTTCGATAGGATGAGCCTATTTCAGGTCTATTCTAGGGATCTGAAGGTTGGAGAATTGTGTCTTTGTGGTTTTGGTGCCTTGTAAGAACTCGAAGGAGACCAAGAAAACATGTCTAGGTAGAAAAACATATTCTATAGGCATGAAAAATAGAGAGTTTCCCTATGGTAAATGAGGAGGAAAAACTCTATTTTTTCAGGTGTGTTGGTTCTATTTCATGAAAAATTTGAGTGGTAAAGCTAGCTTGAAATGGATAATTGTATATCCACCAAGAAATAGTTTCACCTATAGTGAGTTAAAAACAACCATGGGAATTACCACATGCTTTGGATATACCAATGGTAGCCTTGGTTAAATGACACTATGGCCATTTTGGATGCCACCATGTCAATTTGATGATCTTTACCTCATTAAACATTCTTGAAATAGGTGTTTTGGTTTTATTATTTTATTTCTAATTCCAATTCTTGTTTTTAACACCATTAAATGAATTGATATTGTGATGTAGTGTATTAAACTATGATAAGAGTTTCTAATGTTTATTTTTATATTATGTGGTGGGGATTGGATTCACTCATGTATTCATATTTTAGTATTAATATTTTCCCCTCTCTATTTTATACTCCTTATTTTTTCCACTCAACTTTTAACAACTAGAGATTCACCACTGAAGTTAATGGTTTCATCTATTGGGTTTTAGACCTCACACATAGAAAAAATAAATTTATTGGAATAGAAAAGGATAATGTAATATACTCTCAAATTCTATGGTGCATAGCTTAATATTATTTAGAAAGGTTCATCCTCGTTCATTAAGTTAGGGTATTTAAATATTTTCTCTTATATTCAAGAACTTTGTTTTCATGATTTGTTATGGAACCCTCTAAGGTTTGTTTTTGTCTAAAATCCTTCAACTGATATCCCCTATTACTGAATTACTAGAATTATCATTTTCCACTTTCTTTCTCTCCCACTATGATTTATGTGAATGGATACATCCTCATTATTTTTATTGGAACTCACCCATTATTTTCTTAAACCAATACTTATAGAAATGATCCATCAATTATTTATCTACACCAACTAAAACATCTCTCCTCAAGCTATTTGATGATGATTTATTCTAGTTGTAGGCGTTTCAATTTACTTGATGCATTTTTATATTGTACTCTTCTTTTGGATCCTTGTTTGGTCAGGGATGGGGTCTTTGAATGTTATTCATCTATTTTTTTGGAAATGTATGCTTTAACTATGTCATATATTTTTTTATTATTTCTCCCATAAATATTTTATTGGAATTATTATTATTATGTCTCACAATTTTGAAAGTTCAGTGGAAATGATTTTATACTTCTATAATATATGACTATCCTTGAAAAATGGAAACATTTTCAAAGGGTAAATTGAAGATGAGAATTATTTATTTATTATGAATTAATTGACAATGTTGAATATGTGTGGATAATTGTATATAACATACATTTTGAAATGGGATATATTCTATAGATGGAATGTGGAAGTTAATCATTAATGGTATTTCTAATATGGTTGAATGAGCCACATTTTCATAATATGCTTCTTCCATTTATTATTCATCCACTATTTCAATGATTATTACTATTATGTTGAACCATGGGTGCTGTTGTAGCTCTTTGTCTATATATAACAGAGTTAAATGATCAATCTGATTATAATGAATGGTGAATTATAATGTGGTAATATCATAAAAGATTTCCATAATCTAAAATTATATATAAATATAGGAAATAATGAATTTCACTAGATAAACCTCCCATTAAGGGTTGTTTCCATGAATTAATAACAATATGAGGTTATGTAATGTCATTTTATGTTGTATATAATGGAAAATTAATATTAAACCTGAGATCTGAATGGGATTAATAATGAAACTAGTAATGGTGAATAGTTCTATAATTGAAACATTATGGGTATTAATATATAGGAATATAATATAGAATTATAATAAACTATTAGGAATTCCCCAAGACTGAGTATGAATTTGGAATACTCATGAATTATCTCTCATTAATTACTGTAATGATTATAGAAATATTATTTTGGTATTATTAGAGTTTCCATTGGAATATTTCATTATAATTTCGACTCTTAAGGTGTGTATTGAAGGTCTATATTAAAATAAATGGTTAAATAAGTAAATTAATCATTAAATAATTACTACTATATGTTTAATGATTTATCCTTATAGGAATTTTTTAACTGATGATTAGTATTGGTGTCATGTATGATTTTTTTTTTGGATTCAAGATTGATGTAGTTAATTTATTAATTATATATTGATGTTAAAACTTAATTATTACTTGTGATATTGTATGATTGATTGTTAATGTTGTTCTTGTATATTGGTTCTTATTGATTGGTTGATAAATTCTTTTTTTTATTGAATGATTTCTTTTTGGTGCATGTTTGAACCTATTCATGTAGAATGTAATGGATTTCTATTATGTGTAGACCTATATGGGTTGTAATATCTCATTACGTTGTTCCCCTATAAATGAATTGTAATGGATGAAGGAAGATTCATGTATATCCCTTATAGGATATAATAGTGAACAATTATGATATAAAATTATATATAGACCCAAGATGTAAAGGATTTAGGTGGATTGTATATATATATATATTGTGTGGTAATTGATCATGTTTATGACATGTAAAACTAATTTGGTTCATAATTTCTTAAAGTTTACATGAACACATTTCTTTAGGTTGTGATGTCTTGAAGGACATGTAATAATTTGGGATGTGATCGATCAATTTTATAGCATGAGTGAGAGAGATGATTTGATGATGTGATGATTATGTGATGGTTGAGATTGGTTGATAGTGGAGATTTCCTATTATGATGATGTTTTGCTGATATTATTATTGGTATAGTTTTATAAAAAAAATTAACTATTATGATTATGTGATGATGAAGGGATGATTGACATGGGTTGAGAGTAAGGAATTATTTTTATGATTATTTGATGATGATGGAAAGATTGAATAATTTTTAAATATATGATTACATGTTTTCCTTCCTACTATGATATGATATTTTTATGGAATGGAATATATTATTCTTGATGTGATGATATGATTTTGCTAGATGATAAGAGGTGAATTCTTTCTAACCCCTTTTTTAATATATGATTCTTGAAATCTTTTATAATCCTCATTTTTTATAGGATAAAAATTTTAGGAAATCTAATAAGATCCTTATATGTGTATAATGATGGTTATAGGTACGAAGTGCATTTCATTAGTTATTTGATTTATAAATTCCATTATTTCTTAGATGTTTTCCCATGTCTATCCTAGCACATTTATTTCACATTGATATAGAAAATCATTTAATGTTTATCATACATTTTACTCTCATGTGATCGCCACTCTTAAATTTACATGAGAGATTTTTTAGGATAAAAATATGAAAATTGAGGATATTGTTGTTTTGGGAGTGGGAATGGAGCCTTATAGTTCATTTTCATTGACATTATAGTTTTTAAATGTTTTTTTTATTATGGTTTGATACAATTTATCTATTGGATTATATATATGAAGATTTTATTGGTGATATTTTTCCTGGGTTTTTACAATGGAAATTCCTCACATATGACTTATTAATATACTTGGTGGTAGCCATCATACCAAGGCATGTTAAAGGAAATACATGAGGGTCAGATTTTTCTCTATCAATGATAATTTGAAAAACATTGGTATTAATTATTTTGGTTTAGAAATAAGATAGAGTTTAGATTTTTGAAAAGGTGAGTCTATCATGGGTTTGTAAGGAAATATTGTAATTTAAACTAACTTGTGGTGAAGGTGTAGAATTTGAAAATACAAATGCATTAAGGCCCCCTTGTGAATAATTATAGAATGAACAATCCTTGGATATTGTCCTGGAAACATGTTTTGGCCCCCTATAATTTTATGTAAGGATCATAATAACTAACTAGTCATGATTTGGTGACAATGCATTGATTATGGGGTATAAAGTCTTTGAGGGATTCATGCATAATTTTAATTGGGTTAATTTAGTTTAAATCCTAAATAATTATTATCATTTTTTAATTATAGATAACTTGTATTGATATGATGAACACTTAATAATTACATTACATTCAATTTTAACTTAATTCATTATGCTAGTAATACATGTTATTTTAAAACTCATGAAATAACATGTTTTTTATTTTTCTTTCATAGTATTCCCTAATTAATTTTATGGATTAAAGAATAATGAATCTTAATTAATAAACCTATAAGTGAATGTTAAAAATTAAAATTATTGTTTCAAATATATATCATGATGTGCTAAAAATATTTTATTATAGTAAAAAATAGTCCAAATGTTTGTATATTTCATGATAAGATTTATTTATGGAAGATCATTTCATGTGACTAGAAAACATAAAATAATGAAATAATTTAAAGTCCTTTTTAGAGTATATGATTAAATTTTTTCACAAATATTGAATCATGTGCAAAATGTTTTTTAGCCATAATTGTTTTTCTAAAATCCATCTTTTCTATGTATGATTTTCTAGGTAATTGATTAATTTAAAATATTTTTGGAAGAAATATTTTATAATCATGCTTCAAATTATATCACATCATTACATATAATGTAATTTCATGTTCAAAGATAAAATTGATAATTTATAAAGTGTGCAAATTGAATTTAAACTATAATAATGAGTTTCTTTAGATGGAATTTTAAATTATTATCACCTATCATGAGTGACATAATGAAATATTGTGATGTATGACTGTTATATATATTATTATTAAAAGCTGATAAGGATGCATGATTTAAATGAAAATAGAATGTGATATGCATAAAGTTTTTAATATTGACAGTTGGACAATGATTTCTAAAATCAATATACTATTTATATGCAAAAAATTATATGTTATAAGACATTTTTGTTATTATTCTTCCATATTGATAAAGATAAATTTTCATTATTATAATATGATTTAAAGTTACTAGATTATTTTATTGCTCATGATTTTAATTTTCTACATGATTTATTATGAAATTTTTGATTAATAATATAGCATTAAAGGAAAACATCTGGTAGTTAATTGGAAAAGGAAAAACATGATTAGATGTCAATAAATAAATTAAAATTATGCTAAAATTATGGTGTAAAAAGTTTTTGGTAGTTATAAAAGCATTACAAATGAGTTTTCCATGTGCACCTCCATTGAAATATTTAACATGAATAGAAATGATAAATATTACAAATCCATGTTTATGAAAAAAAAATTTAAAACCCAAGCATTATTTTATGATTGTTTATTTATCATTCTCATATAATGCTCTTTAAAATCATGAATTATATAATTGTTATTAGCATCATTCAATGTATTTGTTATGGTTTATATTGGTATGGTGAGGAAAAACTCGAAATTTATTCACGAAGAGATGATGATTCGATTGAGATGGAGGAATGTTGTGATAATTATAAATTATTATCTAGTGTTATTGGACCGATTCATCATATTTTCTAGCTGATAGATGATTATTTTCTAGTTTATGCTTATTATTTTATATCCATTATCTTTTCCATTTATTTTGATGATAAAATTATATATTTTTCATGTCCATTTTTTTTGCTGCTACAGCTCTTGTAAAAATAGTATTATTTCTTGATGAAACCTACTTATATAATATTTATATAAATTAAAATAGAAATGGGTGTATAATATTGATGAAATTTGTGACAATGACCAGTGATTCCCGGGCCATGATTATTCAATGAATTAATATTTTTATGGATGTAATATTATTGATTATTTATATACATTACTTATAGTATAAAGATTTTAAAGGTTTATATTATAGGATATATATCACTTGATTTGAATCTCAATAAAAAACTATAATTTTGTAAATTGATACGGTTAATTGGATATGTGATATATTTTTTTAATTCCTTGGAAATTGATTGTGAATTATAGATGATAAGAAATGGTTACTTTAATGTAGATGATTCGGAAAATCTTGAACCATGTATGATATTCTTATACTTTTTGTTAACTTCAGGGAATCATCAGTAAGGATATCTAAATCTCAGTGAGTCTCTTACTCTTTAGTTTTTATTTTTTAGAGTAATTTTTGTTACAGTTCTATTCCTCATCTTCATTATTTTGATATTCCAAAATGATTTTTGAAGAAAATTAAAATTAATTTTCAAACATTAGGGTGTGTAATTATTTCCATAATTGAAAATAAAAATTTTATTTTCGCAAAATGTTATGTAGAAATCCAATGTTTATTTATTAAAGTAGAATGTGGTTCATTGATTCCAAAATTTTCATCGTACAAAAAATAATTGTTGTCATGTATAAATTTTAATTGGACTATCATTTTCAATAAAGAAATATTTTGAGCTAGTTAAAGCATATCCCAAATTGTTTTATTTGAAATTCTTACTAATTTTGTGATTCCAAATGAGTGTATATTAGTTGATTTATAATAATTAAATTGATTTAATATTTATTTTTATCTACTGGATTCAAGTTAAATGATTGTAGGATTTTTTGAATAAATTTGATGGATTTTAATTGATTTATATATTATTTTAAAAAGGAAACAATGTTAAAAACATGGTTCAAAAGTAGTTTCTATTAATGGGGGGATCAATGGTGATATTCAATAATTATTAGGAAGTACATTTGAGTTATAGCCCGACCCCACTCCTAGGATGTATTCATAGAGAATCTATCTAGTTTGAGATGTATCTTCCCATGGATAATATGTTTTAGTATTTTTTATATTCCCTTATGAGAGGTTTATTTCACTCCTATATGGGTTTTATTTAGATTATCAATGATGAGAATAATTTCATAGGAATCTAATATAAGTTTTGGTTATTTCAAGACACTTTAATTTTTCATTTATGAGGTTTAAAAGTGTTAAGAAAGTGTTTGGGGGTGTTTTAAAGGCTTGTTGCTTCATTTTGACCTCATTGAGTTATGACATTCCATGATGTGAGTCATTTGGATTATCAAGGTCCTTAATGTATTGGTTTCATAGGAATAATGAGTGGTCATTTCATGGTTTATGAATTTTAGATCGCTATTTTGTGTCGTACCATGCGCCACTTGGTGAAAACATACATGTGGTGATGGACATGGAATCCTGGGAATCAAGCTATAAAAAATGGGGAGTGGTGTAACTCGTTGTGGGGGTGTTCATTTCAAGTAAATGATGACTCATTGGGAATGGTATTATGTTATTATAAGAATAGATAATTGTTTTGGTGTTCAAGGTTCTTAGGTTGCACTTGAAGGAGTAAAAAATTCTTTTTAGTGGGTGTGGCACCTAGAAAGTTTCTTTGGGAGAAACATGTAGGCGTAACATCCATTTTTTGAGAATAGTGGTTCTATTTTTTTTAGAGTTCAATTATTAAATGTATATTAGAAATTGTGATGTAAAATCAACCACACTATGGTCCCACCCATTGTTAGTTTAAAATAGTCATAAGAATTACCCCATGATATGGAGCTCTCCATAGTCTCCCTCATCGAATACCACTATGGTTATTCTAGATATCACCATTTCATATAGATGATATTGACATACTTTAACATTATATAATCATGGGTTTTAGATTTATAGTTTTATTTCCATTACCCATTTTTTCACACCTGCCAAGGATTAAATGATGTGACTTGCTTCATTATAACACTACATCCATTTTCTTTTATTATTTTTATATTATGTATGAGTGGATGTGATTAACCTATGTATTGTTACTATAATATTAATCTTGTCCCCTACCTCTGTTTTAGTCTCCTCTTTTCTACTCCACCCAAACAACCCATGATTTACCCATAAAGTTTTTGGTTTCTTTTATTAAGTTTATTGATCTCTTCCTCAAAAGAGATAAAGTGCTAAAAATATGGAAGGATGATTTAATCTCTTCTTAGATTATGTAGTGAACAACTTTATCTTAATTACAAAGTATAAACCCAATTTTATGTGGGACGGTATTTTTATCATTTCTTTATATTTTAGAATATCACGTGCTTGATAGATTGGGGAACCCTCTAACACTTATTTGATATTAATTAATATAATTAACTAATCTTGATAATGAATTATTGGAATGATCATAATTTACACCCCTTTATCCTCATATTAAATGAATAAAGGGATACCTCTTTATTATCTTGATTTAAACTCACTCTGTATATCCTTATGTAAACAATTCTTGATAATCTCCCATAAATATTTTATTTATCCAGGTTTAAACTCCTATGTAAAGGTAAGATTATAGTTTCTCATTTGGCATTGTGGTGATTATTTAGTCCAGGGTAGGGTTTTCAATTTACTTGATGCATTTTACAATCGTACACTTCTCTCAGTCACTTGTCTAGTTTGGGGGTTGTGGTCCTTGAATTTTATTTCATATTATTTTCACAATGTATTATTTATTTATATATCATTTTATGGTTATTCTGAATCCACTAAATTTCTATGTGGAATGATTATAGGCATATTTTTATTTTATTAAAAATGAGTGTAATTTAATTTGTTCCAATTTAATATATTATTATAGATGATAAATTGAAATATATGGAAATGGGAAAATGTAAAATGAGTATGATTTAATTATTATAACATCACTGAAAATTTTGATTTTTCATTGATAATTTTATGTAACGACCCTTATGAAATGTTAAATACAGTACATATGAAATTAGGAAAAAAAATTTTAATGATAATGATAAAATGTAATAATGAATAATGTTTCACTAATGGGTTGTTTCCATATATTATGCATGTATTTTATCAATTATTATTCTTATTATGTCAAAAAATGTGTGTGTTTGCAACTTGTTTTCATTATATAGATAAGTTAAATGATTAGTCTAATAGTAATATATAATTAATGATGATATATTAATAGTATATTGAAATTACATAATCATAAATGACAAAGAACTATGGAAAAGATAAATATGGCCATCTTAATCTTCCCTTAAATATTTTTTTCCTAAATTGATAATGAAATGAGATGACATAATTTCATGTGTCGTTACCTAAAATAGAAATGAAATGTTATACCTTAAGTGTAAATTAGATTGATGATCAGAGGAGTAATGATGTATATTTTTTTGAATTGAAACCATATGGGTGGGTTTAAATAAGAATTTAATATGAAATTGTGATTAACTGTTAGGAATTTCAATAAAGTGATTTTGAATATTGAATAACCAAGAAGAATTTATCATTAATGAAATTAATGTTTTAAAAATTATATATGTATTATTTTAGTTTCATTGGGAATATTTCATGAGATTTTGTGTCCTTATGGTTTGTATTATTGGACTAGAATAATTAATTAGATAATCAAGTAATGTAATCATAAAATAATTAATAGTATGAAATTCAATGTATAACCTTTTAGGAATATTCTATGAGGGATATTAGATATTTAATTCCATTAATAAACTTGTAAAATATGGATAATCTAAGAGATTATCACGAGGTTTTAATTGATTATTTTTTGTGGTACTTGGTATGATGTTAGGGATGAGACATGGATTGATGTTGTATATTCACTATCTATTCTTTGATAGTATCCCATAACTATTCCTTATAATGTATCCTGAATCATTATTGATTTTAACCTCGTTTTTATTTATTTTTTTATTAGATTCTTATTTAATTTTAGGCGGTGCATTTTCTTGTCCATGCTTGTTTTCAACTATACTTTCAAGCTTTAATGGATATCGATTATATTTATACCTATATGAAAATTAATAGAACAAGGAATAGTAAACCAATACATGGGATATAATATTTCAAGGTAATCACAAGTATAATTTTTATGGTTTATATTATCACTTGGTCATGATTTTCAATTATATATAAATATAGGCTCAAATGAATTGAAGAGTATTGTATATATTAAAATGTATAGGATATAATAGATCACTGTTATGACATGTGAAACTAATATGGTTTGTAATGACGTAATTTTAAAATGTAATAATTTCCATGGGATATGATATCTTGAAAGTTTTTTCATGTTTTGTTGTACTATGGATTAAAGTTATATAATAAATCATGGATATATTTTGATGGTGTGGTGATGATAGAAAGGATTACACAACCTTGGAGTTAGGATGTTCTATTGTGATTATGTGATGTTTAATGGATTATTTCCATAGGTTCAGAGTGGGTCATTCCTATTATGATAATGCTATAATGATGGAATTATTGACACATGATGTGAGTGGGGATTTTCTATTATGATGATGTGATGATGATGGGGTCATTGGCCCTGGTTAAGTGATGTGATATATGATTTTTTCTACTTTCTATGATATGATATTTTTATGACATGTTATATATTATTCTTTATATGATGATATTATTGTGATGGCTTATTAGAGGTGAATTTTTTATCTCCCCATTATTATTATACGATCCTCAAACTCTTTAATCATACTCATTTTTAATTTATGAAAACTATTAATCAAAATAATAAAATCATTGTATGTGTAAAATAATGTTTATGGGTATATGGATTATTACTTTTCTTATTAGATTGTTTTATTCTTTTATTTATTATATTTCCCCAGAATGTCTATCCCAACCAATTTATTTCACATTGGTATAGAATTCCTTATAATGACGGTTCTAAAGAGTACTCTAAAGTGCTCATACTTATATTATTTTCATCAACCATTTTGCAAGCTAGATAGATATATATTGAGGATGATGTTGTTATATTATAAAGAGGGGAGTTTATGATTTAATTCTCACTATCTTCTATTGTATTTCACTTATTTCATGTAGTATAGGATGATAATTATTAACTACTATTATATATATATGAGGATTTATTGGTGTAATTTTATTTATTATTGGTTTTTTATTATTTAAATACCTCCCTTAAAAGTGATAAATATCCTGGATTCTAGTAGCTATCCTTGAACCAATTGGAGGCAGACATTAGGGGTCACACTTGTCTCCACCGTGGATTGGTCGGGACATTGGTTTTTTTCAATTTTCATTGGGATATTTTTTTTGTAATTTCCATAAAATTACATATATATTCATATCCTCTTGTTATTTATTGGTTATAAATTTCTTCTTACCATTTTATCCTATTTCTCTCACAATTCAACCAAAAGGTTATTTATAAGTGTAATTGACCTTATCTCTTCTTTTCATTCAGGAATACTTATCTTAAATGTAAATATTATTTATATTTTTTTGATAATGTTATGCTATATTCTTCAATTATTTATTAAGATCTTTTTCTATTATCATTCATTTTATTTTCTAATGTTTGATAGAATTATTGTTAATTTTTTCTACAAGGATCATTTTTTATTGAATTTGACTCTACTTTATGAATTGTGAAAAGAATAACTCTTTTTAATGTTTTTTACCTGATTTAATTTTCCCAAAATGTTTTATGTTTATTAAGAAACATCCTCATTATTTCTTCAAGGTTGTCATAAGTAATTTCTATTAGCATTGCTTTTTAAACTTCCATTTAATGTATAAGTTATAAAAAACTGAAAATATCCGTTATTATCATTTTCAATTTAATTTCTAAAGGATATTATAGTGTGTTTTTTCATTGATGTTATTATCCTTTAATTTTTCTTAAGTTTAATTTGGGATGTTCTTTAATAATACTATCCACCTTCTTTTTATGAATGTCGTATAATCATGTTTTATGGAAATTGTCATAAGAATAATTTTTGTAGATGGGTAAATTTAATTATGATGGGATTATGAATTCTTAGACTTTAATGTGGTACACATATGTATGGTTTTTATTATGTGATATGTGGGACAAGAAATATATATCCCTATAATTCATTGGGTGAATATTTATATCTCATTAGATGACATGAATGGGATTGGGGAGTGAACCCAATCCATTAATGTTTAAATAGAATGAGGAGTGAACCCAATCCACTAAGGGACTCGAACCACAATGTGATGATAGTATTAGTAGTGAGACATGATTAAGGAAATTATTTTCAATAATTATATTTTTCACTGATATTATGCCATATTCTTATACCACTGTTATTTTTCATGGATCATGACTAATTACACATGTTTCTACAAACCTATTATGAATTTTTATGTTATTATAACTCTTTATGACCTAGCTCACAAAATATGAACTATTTTTTATTTGGTATGATTCACTTATAATATGCCCAAGAACCATGATAATTTTATCAAAACAAAAGGATTATTTTCTTCTCACTTATGATACTCAATTATAATATCATATGTTTATCGTTACTTGGTGTTTGAGCTCACCCATTTATTATGTTTCCATTATGTGGATTATGATGAAGAGTATTATATATGATGCGTCTAAAAGGGAATCATGTGAGAAGACAATATTTTTGAAATGTTAAAGAGTTATAGTAAAATAATAAGATCATATTGAATATTTTGAATGATAATAAAACTTTAGGTTCTAGGATGGTGTGAAATCTTGAGATATAGTGTTTAAAAAATAGAGACGGTGTAAAATATTTTTGTATTATTCTCATGTTATCTCATGTTTCTCAAAGAATATATATAAAATTTATTTTTCTAGAATCAGATTCAATATTATATATTTGAGGGAACTCGATATCAGAGTGGGGTTTTTAATTGATGGATATTAGGATATAAATGATATAAAGATAAAATTAAAAGAAATATACGTTTAATGAAAAGTGAAGAAGGATGAACACTATATTTCATATTTTTAAATGAACATTTCATGATTTAGGAAATAATAGGATTTATTTCCCTTATCATATGATTACATACTCTGATTATTGTTTTTTATTACTCACACGGACCTCTTTTAGTTGTATTCAATTGATGGAACCAGGTGAAACATATATTATAATGGGTGTGATGGAAAATTCAGATATTTTTCTAATGGCTAAACGAATATGATAGGAATTGGTGTGTAAACCATAATTGGAATTAAATTTAAGGTAATAATTAATAACCTAAACCATGATTATCTTTTTAATACCCAAGGAAGGAGAATCAAAATTATGGCTCTTTCATGTGTTAATGATTATTATCCTTTGGTGGGTTAATGATTATTATCCTTCATGTGTTATTGATTATTATCATTGGCAAGGTGAGTTGTATCAATGGTGAACCTTAATAAAGATAAAAAATAAGATAAAAAATTAACTCTACGTAAAATTGATGATTTTAAGAATATATTTTTCAATACATATTCACCCTAAAAAATTCCAAAAAATATGGTGAGATAATTCATAGAGATAAAGAAAAATGAGGCTGAATCCATCGGTACATATTAAGAAAACATCATAGGACTTGAAGGTTATACTTATTGTTTTATCATTGACCCAAAAAGAAAAATTGATCACTTTATTAGTGGCCTAAAACAATGTCCAAAACCATGTTACCTAAAAGGTAATTTAGTATATATGATGAAATTATTCAATGAATAGTCAAGATACATATTTAAATTGGAGACACCCATTAATCACATATTTTTTTAGATAAGAGGAGAAAAATAAATATTATTGGAAGATCAAATGATAAAACCCATGGATAATGTAATATTCATTCTTTTATACACCAATGACATGGAATGAAACACGGGGGAATTGTCTCAATAGAATGGGGATATATGTCTTGTCTGGTAGACAATGTCTTCAAACACATAGATGTGATATTATCATTTGATCTTCTCAATATTGTGAATTCATTGGCCATTTACTTCAATATGGGAAGCCACATTAATATTAGAAATGTTACTTTATCATTTAAGTTGGTCAATAATCTTTTTGATAAATCTTTACCCATTTATTCTCATTCAATAATAGTCAAGGATATATTAATTTAATATTTTAAGAGACTTGGGATTTTCGATCATTAAAATATCCATGAAATATAAAATTATTCAATATCTTAGTATATACGATAACATGATAAATACCTTATGGCATTAAACTTTTCATTATTACATCACACATATATTCATGTTTTTGAAACCCTCAACAAATATCATATTTCTTATTCATTTATCACTACCATTATCCTTGTCTAGAATATTGAATATCAAAAGAGTCATGATATTTTATCTTCAAACACCATTATAGAATCTTCATATTTGAATCACCTGATATAAGTTTTTTTGAAAAAATTAATATTTATAAAATAAATTATTACTCTTGTGTATCATATTGAGAATCTAGGACTTGGAAATTTTTTCAGTGATTAACTCTAATGTATGATTTCTTTTAAACTTGTGTATTATATTTTAGTTATTCTATTTTTCAATTTCATCTTTTCATGTTTTGTAGAACCTCTACATATTATCCCATTAAAGATTTCATATTCTCTATTTAATATTTATGTTTTTTTTTCAAAAAACATGGATTTACAAATATGTATAAATGTATGGAATAAGAATTTTTCAAATTTCACAAGATTGAATGTAACCTTATGCTTCACATTGACATATGTATATTTCAAGATTCTCATGCCATTTGATTACTTTTATGAATCTGATATGATAAGTCTAACATATAGAGAAACCTGCAGGTACTTACCACAATGCAACTTGTTTTATCCTTTACAAATTCTTATAGTTAAATTCATAGTAAATATTATATATAGAGAAATATATTCGAGTTACATTTAATTATCATCCTTGGTACTCTTATGTACTATAGTGAAAATCAAGAGTTATCCAAATTGTTTTCATCATACTCTTGGAAACACTTACATATTCTTCAAAGTTTCATTTATGTATTCAACGCCTTTATAAACTTTCATCTCTAAATAAAAAATAAAAACAATTAAAAATCAATATTGAACTTATTTAAATATTATATGGTCTTCTCCAAAAAATCAAATTTACCTAAAATAAAATATAATGATTTTATAAATTATTAAAATTACTTGAATGATTTTAATTTCATTACCAAATCCCTTTAGAATATGAGTACATAATTTGAGTGTTTACATTGATAAAAACTACAGTACCACTTCTATATGTTAACCCAATATTTTTTAATCATTGTCTAAGTATTATTGTTTATACAATACATTATCAATTATTTTTGATAATCTAATGAAAAATTAGAAGGTATATATAGTAATCAATTATAATCTAGACACTAAATTGGTAGGTATAAAATATTAATAAACAAATTTTAAAAAATATGCATACACGGTTTATATAATAGAAATATATTTATAAATTCATAATATATAAGCACTAAATTTTAAGTAAAGACATTTTAGGAATAAAAAATACATTTTCATAAAAAATGGATTTATTTCATTTTAGACATGGAAATTGTAATTAATTTCTACCATTTTAATAAATTTTATTTTAGGAATTTACAGACATACCTAAAATCATTATTTTAATATTAAATCAAGGTGAATTTTTAGGAATTTTAAAAAAATATTTATTTTTCAGTGTATAGTGAAATTATCATTTTTGTAAAACCTTCCATATATTTTCTTTAAATAAAGTAATATAAAAATTCCAATAATTTTTTTTAGTTTGAGATAAATGTAAAATTATAAATATTTAATTATAAGTTATATAATTAATGAAATGTGAATCAACATTATACTTTAATTTTTATTAGTTTACTTTTAGGTTAAAAAAATTTTCAAAAAACTTTTAGTTTACATATAGTGCCTTTTTACCTTAATGAATGAAATTATTACCAATTGATTGATGGTTTTTTAATTATTATAATTAATATAACTTAATATAATCAACTTAATTTTTTCCATAATTTGTATGATACCGACCCCTTATTACGAGGTAAATTTTCATTTAGTGTTTTGACAAACTCCTTTTAAATGATAAATGAAATTATTCATAGGATTGGGAGGGTATTTAGAGTTTATTGGGGTTTCAAGACATGAATAAGAGGAAAAATGGTCCCAAGAATTTCATGTAACAAGGTTGGTGCATGGTTATTACTAAATGTGATCCAAAACTGTGCGACCTGGTGGAGGTTGGAGTATAGTTAGAAAATTGTGTGAGGAAGGACTAACAGACTACATTTCTGGATCCCTAAGAGAAACCACATAGCTACTACATGGTTTTTAAACCATTTTTGTGATCTATAAGAACCAAGTAACTTATTTTCCTCTTTCACAAAGGGAACCATAAGATTAGATCATGGTTTGGAAAACTGGGCTGCCAAACCATGAATGACTTAAAATTGGAAAAATGTTCATTTTTACCTGATAATATTTCTATAATTTTTACCTAATTACAACCACATTTTATTCCTTTGTTTCCTGGGTATTGAACCAAAATCTCTCCCCTCATCCAATGATCAATATCCTTCAATTCATAGACATTTAATGTTTCATTTAGTGCTAATCGAATCTCCATGTAAATCTATGAGTTATCATTATTCTATTTTATGGAAGAATATTTTCATGGTGGTTCCAATTCATAAAAATCTCATGAACCCTATTTCCATGGAGTTCCTCACCTTATTAATTTATGAAATTTTAGTTTGAATTAAGGGTTTCGGTTGGATATGTAGTTGTCTATAAGCATTAGGTATGTTGTATACAATCTTTGACACATAGTCTTGATATTGATCTTGTATATGTAGTTTTTCCAATGCATTTACTTGTATCATTATTTTATGTCCTTGTATAAGAAAATTAATTAAGGCCTAATTTAGTATGAAAGACCCTTCACAGAACCAAAATTATATATTAATGATTTGATTCCAGGCCTAGGGCTACCCATGGGATATATAAATCCATTGATTGTGGTGTAGTTAAATTTTAAATGATGTGATAGATAATTTATAAGAGTAAACCAGTTGTAATTTTAATTTTTTATTCTATCATGGTAAGAGGGATACTTTTTATAATTTTGGGAATGTTATTATGAAATTTTTAGAGGATAAATTGAAATTTTTTATATGATAAACTTTTGAGAATTTCCTAGGAGTATTTTTGGAGTGGTTCAAATAGTGTGTTTTTCATTTTGATCTGGTTGTGGTTACTGATGAGTGTATTCTATCTCTTAAAGTGGATAATCTTTTTTTATGAGGTGTTTACCTCATGGTGATTTTAAAGGTGTTTTAAATGTGTTTTAAATTTTGATTTTAAATGAGGGTTTGTTTTCCTTTTTTTGTGTTGGTCCATGTTTGGTTACTCAAAGAGGAAGATCCATGTTTTAAAAGGGGTTCAAAATATTTAACAAGGGTGTTTGGTTTTAGTATTTAATGATATGTGAAAGGGGATGGTTTTCATTTGAGACATTTTTAGTTTTAAAGGTCTATTGTAACCGTGGTAAATGATAAAATAGAGGTTTTTTTGATTAAAACTATTGTACATGTGGTTTGGAATGTTTAAATTTCATTAGGGTTTGTTTGTATTAACTTTGAAAAATTTAATGTTTAATGATATGAAAAGAATGGAAATAGAAAACGGAAAATTGGCCATGTTTATATTATTGATAGTTTTAAAGAAAATTTAATTTTTCAGTTAAATTCTTAAATGTTTAATAGTTTAATTAAGGAATTTGGGAAAAGGGGTTGATTATGTTATACCATGAGAACGAAATAATGTTGGAATGGGTTTTCCCTTGATAAAAAGTTCAAATATGTTGTACCTTGGAAATTATGAAATGTTGAAATGTTGGACATGATGCTCCAAACCCATGGGTAAGGATGCTGGACATGGTGTTCCTTATCCTTGTTTAGGATGTCTCTACATTGAGTTCAACATTGTTTATTTGATTTGATATACATGTAACTCCTTATTTCTTCTAGGGTTCCATCTTAGTGATCCAGAAACTAATATCATTTGATTTGGAATTAGTAATTGGCTCAATGCTCTTTGGCGCTATGATTTAAAATGGATAATCAATTCCTTATTTGTATGTGTAAATTCTAATCCCTATGATTTATGATTCATAATTCTAGAATCAAAGAACTAGGTTTGGTTGGATGGGTGACACGATGGAACCCAATAGTCCAATTGTAAAATTAATAAATGTTTATTGTGACATATGCTTCTTTTAATGGATTGATTATTTTATCATTTTTTATCTACATAATTTATTTTTTAGACCAGTTATTTATCTATACATAATTGGTGGTATAATACTATGTTGTACTCACACCCTTCTTAGGTTGTTATGGCACTTGGGTACCAAAGAAAATGCCACTTGATTTAGGTACATGATTAAGATAGGGACATGAATTTTGGGTTATGCTTGGGTCGATAGGTTAGATCATGGGATGTTCGGATTGGGATTGTATATGGGACCATGTTTAGGGTTTTTCATTGTATTATAATTGGGGTTTTATTGTATGGATTCCAGATATATAGAGAGTGCATCAAATTATTATCACATGTTTCACTTGTCTTCTGAATGGAACATATTGTATACTATTCCATTTACTACTAATACTTATTTTTGTATTAGTTTAGTAAATTTTTTGTCATTTTTATACTCTAGTAATGAGGTTATAGTCCCCTAATGTTTTTTATTAGATTGTCACTACTCGCTGGTTGTCTCTATTGTTTAGGGAGGAGTGCATGAGGTCACGTAATGAACAAGCTCATAGAAATAGTTTAGTATCTCCTAGGACAGGACATCATAAAGTTTTGTCAAATTGGTTTTATTTTGTCTTAATATTTTTTCATTGTATACAGGAGACTAGGATATTTTCTTATCAAGGTAATTATCTCATTCCTAGGTTCATGTAGATACATGCATAAGAGAAAATCGAGTTTCCATGGGTGAAAATTTGATGTTTTTCTTTGTAATTTTAAATCTGAATGGTTTTGTACATTGCGTAGTGAGATTGGATGTGATGTTACTAGTTTATGATGTTTTTATCTCCAGGTCTGGTATAGAATGTGGGTTTTTGTTCATGCATCATGCTAGAAACATAGGATAGATATGTAATTTGTATGATTTCATTGATTAGTATTTGTATGAGATTCACTTATGATGGTATTTTATATTAATTTTTTGGTATATTTATGTTGTTCATTAATATCTTCATATGGTTTTAAATGAATTATAGTGGTTGGTATTTATAGTGTATACAGTTATTTATATTATTTTTATATAAGTGTATCATTGAACATTATTTGACCAACTCCTCAGGTGACTTATGGCTAATAGGAAGGTATGAGTGACTTATAATGGGATGGATCTAGTTAAATAATGTGTTTGTAGGAAATATAAAACGTTTTTTTGAATATAGCTTTTTAATGAAATTCTATCTATCCAAAACAAAGAATTGTGATATTGAATAAAGTTGAAATTTTATAATGATTCGGATAATGAAAGGTTTTGAAATGTAAATACATGGGTTTTAAAAGTGTTTATGTTTAATTTAATGGAAATAAGAAATTATTGATCCTTTAGGGACATTGGAAATAGGTATATCTTCATTTTTTTATCTCACCCTATGTATGGGTGGATTGGGCTCTGAGAGTATCATAGTTTTGAGACTCTTGGTCATGGGTTATGAGGCCTTATATAGGTTTTAAGCGTAGTGGATGTGTGTGATGGGTGATACCCAAATTTATTTTTTTTCATAATCAATTATCAATCCAAGATTTATATGATGATAAACATCATAATCCACATAACTTAGTCAATGAAATAGACAAGTAATAATTGTGCTGAAATCGAGAGAGTGGAGATTATCACATATAGTTTATAATTAATTTAATTAGATAAATAATTACCTATAAGTAATTCTACCTTTTTTGATGTGTTTTGTGATAAACCTATAGTGAACCATCATTTAATTGTAGAAACCAATCATATATTTCCTCTAGTTGTCATCCATGTGTGCTCCACGAATCTCTAGACATTGTCGAAGGAATCTTCAGGTGCTAGCATGAAGGATCCTTATTTTTGTGTCATATTCCTTTGATCGCCTTGAGAATCGCTTCCAAAGAATTATCCATAATTTGGTGGAGGGGGATAGATCTCTATTACTAAGATAATTCTTAGAGAATATAGATATCTAGGCTTGATATGTTTTCTCAAAATTCATTGTGCACAATAGAAAAATATAATGAGAAAATAACGTAATTTGGTATTTTATTTCTAGGGTAAAAATAAAATAATTGCACAAGTGCCCATTTTAATTATTAATTCCTAGAAAAATTCCAAGTCAAATAATAATAGTAATATTATTATTTGTTGACATGAACTTAACCTTCAAATTAAAATTAAATACTATTTAATTTAGTAATATTCAATATTATCATTTCTCACTAGACCATTAAACTCGGTCTTACAGTCCTCCAAAATATTTATCAGGCCTTGAATAATGTATATTAATTTATTAAATAAATATGACACCATTATTCATAATTAAATAAATAAATATTGTATTCACTAAATTGATTATAAATATTTATTAAATATTCTTCTCATAATATATTCCGTTGAATAACTAGTGACGGAATAAATTCAACCAATCATACATGAATAATTATTAAACCATGTACGGGAGTAATATTTATTCAAGCTATCATATAATAAATAATAATATATTATTTAACTAAGATTCTGGATACACATAGTGTATGACCCTATAGGCTTCTTTATTAGTGGCATTATGCTAAGTAACCTAAATTCCAAGGTAAGCATCTAACAAAATACCAAGGCACCCATAGAGAAAAAATGTTAATGTCGTAATGACATGTCACCTCATATGAATGCATACTATGTAATATAATCCATTTATCTCAATATCTCTAATCGAGCTGGTTGCATTCCAGTGCCATCAACCTAAGTGCTCGACATCTCTTTCCCTAACTTTCTGAAATAGAATATCCCTATAGAACACAATATCCATGGATTTATTTAGGATATATCATTTCCATTAAATAACCTGAGAGATTAAATTTTGTTAAAGAACATAATGGATAAATATTTTCTCATATTATTAATGAATTCAATATTTCTCTTGACACACCCAACATATCATATTACACCGTGAATATCTGTCATTATGGTTTTAATCAATAAATCTAAGTGTGTGGATCATAATACTCAACAATAATAATATTAAAGTCTAAAAAGAAATACACACATCAGTAGATAGAAATATCCAATGAAGCATATAAATGTGAATTTCTTACAAGTGGGACTTGTTCTCATAATATCCATATTCAACATTCCCAATGGAATAAACCATGATAAGGTTCCTCAAAGTCCTATGAGTCTCCTACCCTAATAGCATATATCATTTGTGTCCCTAAAATGATATCATCTTGTTATAAAACATATATTCAAGAATAGTGTCATATCACTTCCGGGTTCTCATCATAGCGTGGAACTACAATTACCTTTTAGTGTGACAGATACTCTTTTGACCTTATAACATACTTTGTCACACAGAAGAGAAATCATGAGGTGAAAAAAAGTTTATTAATATTAAAAAACCATGAATAAAAGTTTATCATAATGTTTAAAGAAGCTGGTTCTTGGGAAACAACTCCAACAGACTCCTACTTTCACTACAACCAACTATAAACAACCTACAGTCCACTAGATCTCACATGATACTCATGCTTCTGCTAATATTGGACTTTAGTCATGTAGTCCACCACATTCTATTCCATGAGCACTCTTCTCATAGCAACTTCAACCCTCTAATAGAAATCCCTCAAGAGGTGATACTTCTAGATTATATGAATTGTCTTTTTTGTGACTTTGTGTCTTTTTAAAGAGACACCACTACTATATTATGACAGTTCCATGTGATATGGTATTTAGTACTAGGTAACACATCATGATCCTAGACAAATTTCTGAATCAAAATGACGTCCTTGGCTACATCATGAGCTTCTATATACTCAAAATCCACTGTCGAATCATCGAAAACTGGCTATGTTGGACTCTTCCAACTCACACCTCCTCCATTGAGATAGAAAACATATCCTGATAGGGCCCTCGGATCATTTTGATCTGTCTAAACTCCAATATCAATATAACCCATAATAACCGGCTCCTCGTCTCCTATATACACCAGGAACATATCCTTAGTTCTTTTCAGATACTTAACGATAGACTTAACAACAGTCAAATGTTGTTCTCAAATTTCTACTTGATATCTTCCTACCATGATCGGTGCATATGAAACATCAAGTCTAGTACATAACATGACAGACATGATTGATCCTATCACTGAAGCATATGGTATCTTACTCATTCTCTCTTTCTCTTGTTGTGTCTGAGGACACATTTTCTTAGAAATATGTAAACCAAGTAATATTGAAACCAATCCCCTCTTGGATTGTTCCATAGTAAATCTATTTAGTATCAGGTCAATATATGTACTTTGAAATAGTCTAATAAATCTCATGGATATTTGATGAATTATATTGATCCCTATAATGTTGGCATCTTCACCTAAGTTCGTCATGGAGAAGCACTTTTTCAACCATTCCTTAACAAATTGTAAGATTGGTATGTCCTTTCCAATAAGTAATATGTCATTAGTATATAATACTTGGATATTGACTGCATTCCCATTAACCCATTTTTAAAAACATGGCTCACATTCATTCTTAATGAAACCAAATAATTTTATAGCTTCATCAAATAAAATATCCCATTATCTAGATTCCTTCTTCAATCCATAAATGGATCTCTACAACTTAAAAATCCTTTTGGCAACACCTAGAGTCACTATCACATCTGTTTGTGCCTTATAGACATCTTCATTATGGTTATCATTAAGGAATGTAGTTTTTATATCCATCTACCAAATCTCATAATCATGGTAAAATGCTATAACTATTAGGATTCTAATGGATTTAAACATGGAAAATTGTGAGAAGGTTTTATCATAGTCAATAACTTGACACTATTTAACCCCTTTATCCACTATCCTTGCTTTATAGTTACTTATATTACCATACATGTCCAATTTTCTTTTGAATAACAATTTGCATCCAATAAACATTAAATAAATTGTTTCATCGACTAGAACAAAAATGTGGTTCTGATACATGGAATCCATTTCATAATTCACAACTTCTATCTATTTTACAACTTCTGAGGTCTCTAAGACCTCCTTTTAAAAGAGAGGTTCATAATTATCAACCAATAATGAGTCACCATCCTTAGTGACCAGAAAACCATACCTCTCCAATTCTCTTACCTCTATTTTTCTCCTATAGAGTACTTGTGTTTTAAAAACTACTTCTTCCATGGGGTCCTATGGAATATATTATTGTACAAAATCCTATGTATCTTGAGAATAAAATTCATCGAAGTCAATCTTTCTCCCACTATACCTTTTGAGGATGTTCTCCCTCTCAAGAAAGATGACTTGTTTGGTAGTAGTCACTTTCTTGTATGAGGGGTTGTATAGGTAGTATCCCTTTGTTTACATAGGATACCCTATAAGGATAAACATCATTCCCTAGGGTTATAGTTTGTTTCCTGATAAGGCCTTAACAAGTTCCTCGTAACCTCATACCCATGTATAAGATAAAATTGGTTTCTTTACACTCTATATCCTGAAGGGAATTCCATTTTATGCTTCATTTGGTACTCGGTTTAATGTGTAAGTCATAGTTTCCAATTCAAATACCCAAAAAAGATAATAGATTATCTACATGACTCATGACCAACCATACCATGTCCATCAAGGTACCATTCCTCCTTTTACTAACACCATTCCATTGTTGTTTATAAGGTGGAGTGGGTTGAGATAAAATCCCAAGCTCTCTTGGAAATTCGATGATCTCTTCGCTAATATATTCACTTACTCAATCTGATTGATGATTTTTATCTTCTTCCCAAGATGATTCTCTAATTAATTATTGAATTACTTGAATTTCTCAATGAACATAGACTTATAACTCACCAAGTAGAGATAGCCATATCTACTCAAGTAATCAGTAAAATTTGTCAAGTAATAATATCAACCTCTTGATTCTATTAGAAATGGTCCACACACATCAGTGTTTACCAATCCTAGAGGATATGTGTTCCTTTCACCCTATCCAAAAAATAGTGGTTTGTCCATTTTTTTACATCTATCAACTGGTTTTATCTCAGAAGAGTCTTAATAACCCTAGTGATAGAGCTTTATCAAACACATCTAATCAACATGAGAAAGGTAGTGATGCCAAATATGTGAGTTGTATGAGTCATGTGACCTAGATTCATTATCAATTTACAACATTTGATTTTCAAATTTTTATTCATAAATACCATTATTTAAATTTTCCATACCTTAACATATGTTGTACTTATAAAATAAACAACTGTTATTTCCGAACATGAAAATAAATACATATGTATCAAAACCTGATATAGAAATTGTGTTTTTGGTAATAATAGTTACATAATAAAAAACACATAAAACCAAAATCATTATCATTGGAAATGAAAGGTTGTAGTCACCAATGTCTAAAGAAGTCATCCTTTCCCCATTGGTAGCTCACAGATCCACCTCTCCTCTAGAAATATTTTTAATCTACTTAGTTCCTCCATTTGGATATAGATGTGAGCACCAAAAACTTTATATAATAACAAATGTGTAGATGTGGAAAGAATTCACTCAATAATTAACACACATTTATCTTCCCAATGATTTTTGGTGTAGCTCTTCTTCTAGTGTCCTGGCTTGACATATAAAAAACACACTTCCACCTTCTCTTTACCCTACCTCGGGATCTTCTTCTTCTTAATAGGGTACTGATCATAAGATTTAGAATGATTATATGTCTTGGGCAAATTTTCCATGTCCTTTTTTTATTCACTATAAGGAATGTGGGTTTTTCACACCCCATTCCCTTATCCACTTGGCTACTCAAGGTCATCTATTCTGATAAGCTCTTATCATTATTTCGCATATGATAATTCACATTAAAACTAGAGAAGGTCTTAGGAAGTGATGAAAGTGTGAGATTTTTATGAAACTCATCCATGAATTTAACTCATAAGATGTCCAAGCATTCAAAATATCCAATAAGCTTAAATACATGAGGCCCAACTGGCGCAGACTCTCCAAGAAAAGTGGTAAATAAATAACTGGATATCTCATACCTTTCTTGTCTAGCCATATCTTGATAAAGATATTAAAGGTTATTTATCATCACATATGCATCCATTTACTTATGTTTCATTAAAATATAATTATACATTGATTATATAATGAATAACTAAACATATGTAGAATCACATAGATGTTTCTCATAGAGAGATAGTTCTTCATTACGTGACTCATTTCTAGGCACAACTGGTAAAGGTTATTCCAGCACATACAATTTCCTTTCATGGAGAAGGATGGCATGTAGTAACCTTTTCCTCTTATAGAAATTATTCCTGGTGAAAAGGTTTTCCCTATCATGTATAGATTGAAAAAATATGTTTTATGTCATTTTTAATACTATTTCTAAAAACAAAGTAATTAGAGTTTTAATACTTTATCAAATAAATTTATACAAATAAATAAATATTATATTTATTTATATCCCACTATTTTATCAAAACCCAATAGACGTCAACATTAGATTTAGAATATCAGGTCATGTGGATATCCTATTGTAAAGGATCCAATTACCCTTCTTATTACCCTAGCATTGGTTGGTCATGCAACTCGAATGGTTTTAGGTAGACATTCCAAATGCCTATAGTGTTAACTCGCAGTTTCTTGATTTACTGAGTGGACTCCCCAATCCTAAAATCATTAATTTAGATTTCATCAACATTTTCCTTTCAGTTACACTATGTTCTACTTTATCATTCTACCCATTATGTGAACCAAGTAAAGTCACCCAAAAAACTCATGTTATAATTCTGTAATAATTGAAATCACCCCAACATTGGTTGGTCATGCACTTTGAGCTTTGGTTCTATTATATCCAAACTAATGGAATTTTATACCAAATTAATATTTTATTTATGGATTTTAACCACTATGCATAAACATCCAATTATAATTTTTATTACATGTTTTTTAATAAAATGTGGGTTTACTTAAGATATTTACCACGTCTTAAATAATATTTGTGAATAAGAGAGTTTTTTAGTTCCATCTTGTATTCTTGTTAATTCATTAATTAAGTGATCATGAGAATACATCAATAATTTACTTACAATGAAACTCACAAAAATAAAATAAATGGTATTATCATGAGATTATACTAATGGTTTGTTTATATAGAGGTTGATAAACTAACCATTGACCTTAGGGAGAAACACCTTGAACCCATTGGGGTTTGTGTTTAAATCTTTCCACCTGTCCACCATTGTATCTTCATGGATTGGTTTCACCTTAACACCTAACTTGAACAGCCTCCACAAGATTGGGAGCTCCATCCATTACATAATCCTTTTACTCACACACAAGTGAGGGGAAAATGGGTTTACATAAATAAACCCAGGGGCATACAAGGCCTACATAACAATGAGGAGAGAAGAAACACAAGCCAAAATTTTAATTTAATAATAAATTAAATGAAACCAATCACATAAAAAAGGTATGTTCTATCTCATGATCATCCACATGAATGAAACATACTAAAAATTTAATAAAATTGGCATTCAATTCTTTAATCATTCTTATTTAATATAAATCTCTCTCAAATCGATTAATAGTTATCATTAATTAATCAATCCTTTTATCTTAATTCTTATCTGAATAACCTTGATATTATCATCCATTATAATTTTAAAAAAATTAAATAAATTCATTTATCATTTACTTTGTACATAAATCTGTATTGGAGGAAACATGTTGGATTCCTATCCAAATTTACCAAATATGTATTATACTTATATACTATTTTACTCTTGTAACATATGGCATACAAGAATTATCACATACTTACACAACATGTACTTCATGGATGATTACATTAATTTCATGATTTTTCGTTCATGTTTTATTCTTTAATATATGTATAGTAACATCATATAATATAACTCATTCATGATATGTAGATCATATACATTACACAGATATTAATTAAACATTTAAATATTTATTTATATTAAAACCTATCACATGGACTTTTCTATATTTACAACCACACACACATACATGTCTCAAGGTTTTCATATTAAAGTAAATAAATTTTAAATCTACGTATCTTGGTATAAGTACATGATATGTAGACCCAATCTACATACATGTAGACCTCTCATTATCTATCCGAGACACACAACTAAGGACTTAGCATGTAGTATGTGCCTTGAAAAATTTTGAGTACATTTTGGGTCCAATGGACCAAATGCCGCATTGACTATGTGTTAAACAGTAACATGCCAGGTCGACCATTTATTGAATACATGACATATATTTGATGCAAATGTACCAAAGGTCGTGTCCATTGGTCCACACGGTGTGTAGTCTATCTGAATGTGCACCAATATATCTCGATAAACAAGAAATGTAATAATTAACAACACCACGTCTCATTAATTTACATGGGTTGAGTAATTTCTGAATTAAATCCTGGTGAATTTAACACAACATGTAACTTCGGTTACACGTCATCTGCTACTGTGTTATTAGGGAACAATCTTTGGCTCCTCTGAATGAGTCCCTAGATTTAAATTTAATCAAAAAAATTAAACATCTCGATTAGATCTATGATAAATGAATGATGAATAAAGAGATCTTGAAATTAAAATTAAAATAACGATTAATCTTGAATTGAAAAACTAAATTATAAATGCACAAATCATTCATAATATTAAATAATTATAAACAATTATGTGCTCCCTCTAAAACCAATTGTAGGTTTTGGGCACATTAAATATATACAATGGGTAGTGCCCAATGTTAATTTTTTCTATAATAAATGATCAATACAAGATCTGTACGATGATGAACAACATGATCAACAAAATTGAGTCAAATAAATATACAAATAAAATTATTTCCAGAACCGTGAGAGAGGATATCAACATATATTTTTTACAATTAATTTAATTAGATAAATAATTATTTTTAAGGAATTATTTCATCATTGATGTTTCTAGAGATAGATCTTCAGTGCACTGTTGTTGCGTTGTAGAATCCAAGCATAAATTTTTCTCTAGAGGTGATCCATATTTTTTCCTCTAATCTCTCAACGTCACCAAAGGAGTCTCTGGGTGCTAGCATGAAAGATCCCTTCTCATGCATTGTTCTCCTTTGATCGCCTTGGGAACCAATCCAAAGAGTTATCCATGACCCAATGGAGGAATATTTCTCTCCATTCTTGAGAGAATTATTGGACAATAGATCTCTCTTGGCTTGAGAGGTTTTCTCCAAATCCATTGTACACAACTGAATAATATAATGAGAAAATAACAAAACTCGGTATTTGTATTTCTAGGGTTAAAATAAAATAATTTCACAAGTTCCCTAACTATTTATTTAATCCTAGAAAAACCCCATGTCAAATGATAATAAATAATATTATTATATCTCGACATGCGCTGACCATGCGAATTAAAATAAAATATTATTTAATTAAATAAAATTAAATAATATTAATTCTCATCAGACCATTAATCTTAGTCTACCATTCCTCCAAAATATTTATTGGTACTTGAATAATGTATATTTATTTATTAAATAAATATCACTACATTATTAACCAATAAATAAATATTACATTCACTAAATAATAAATAATTATTTATTAAATATTATGCTCACAACATATTCTCTTGAATAACTAGTGATGAAATAAATGTGATCAAGAATACATGAATAATTATTATACCATTTTTGGGAAGAATATTTATGAATATATATAAATTATAAGTAATAATATATTATTTAACTTAGATTCTAGATACACATAGTGTGTGACCCTCTAGGCCACTTTCTCATTGGCATTAGGCGAAGCAGCATAAATTCCAAGGTTAGTGTCTAACAACATTCCAACACACCCATAAATAAATAAGTTAATGCCTCAATGAAATTTCATCTCATATGAATTCTTACCATGTAATATAATCCCTTTATCTCAATATCTCTAATCGAGCGGGTTTCATGCCAGTGCCAGCAACCTATGTGCTCAATATATCTTTCTTAGAGTTTTCAAAAATAGAACTTTCCTATAGAATACCATGACCATGGATTTATATAGGATATATCATTTCCATCTAAGGGTCTAAGATATTAACTTCTGCTAATGAATATAAGTGATAAATCTTTTCTCTTATTATTTATTAATGAAATATTACTCGTGAAGCACACAACGTATCCTACATCATCGCGAACATCTGTCATCATAATTTTCATCAATACATCTAAGTACAAGACTCACAATAATAATAAATAATAATCCTGACCAATAGACACATCCATAGATATGAACATCCTATGATACATAGAAATGTGAATTTCCTACTGGAAGGACTTGTTCTCATAATATACGTAATTGACAATACAAAGGGAATACACCATGAGCAGGTGCCTCAAAATCCTATGAGTCTCCACCCCTAATAACTTATATCATTTTGATCCATCAAAATATATCATCTAGATATAGGAAATATATTTAATTATAGTTTCATATCACTTTTGGTTTCACATCATAATGGGTATCTTCTATGACCATTTAGTGCGACAGCTACTCTTAGGAAATTTTCACATACTATGTTAAACAATAGAAAAATTATGATTTGATGAGATGTTTATTAATATTAATAAACCATGGATACAATGTTATCATAAAGTATAAAGATGTTGGTTTTAGGGAAACAACTCCGACACCATGATGGGTTTGGATGTTCTAGATATTTGGATATTACATGTTACAACTTAGGTTGGGTTGTGACTATGAAGGAGTGGTATTCTGTTTGATAACATAGATGCTGTAGCCCTTATGGGTTATGATTATTAAGGTTGTATATTGTACCTTTAAATGGTTGTCTGGGTTTGTGAAATTGTTAGTATTTTTTGTATTTCTATGGTTGTGGTACCTAGAGTAAGTGCTTCTTTTGTGAAATAGAGATCTTGTGTTTAGAAATAGGTGTAGAAGTACCACCTATGGGATGTGACTTGTTTTTAGATCCAAATGTAAGGATAAATGGGATATCCAATGGTTTTTGGAATGTTTCTAAGGTGGCCTCCAAAAATTGGTGTCTTGGGTAATTGAAGGTAGCCCTGATTGAGGTTGGATTGATGTAGCTGGTTCTTTGATGTGTGAAGCATGGGTGGATTCTTTTGTGGTGGAATTGATGCATGGTTAGTGAAATCATGTTTATATAAAAGGAATGTATATTCCTTGGTTTTAATAATGTGTGAAGAGCAATTACTTCTTGTGTTTTGGTCTTTAAGGGTGGTTTCGAAAGGGCAGAATCATCTGGGTGCCTAACCAAACTATTCTATAAATGTTTGATGTTGTAATTGATTTTGAACATGGGTGGATGAGGGATGAGTATTTATGGAATAGAAAGGAACATTTTACATAGGAATGATGTCCAGAGTCATGGGTGGTCATATTTTTAGACTTGAATTGTGAGAAAGGTTAGGTTGTTGAATGGAATCATCAAGGATTCCTCAAGCATGATGAGGCTGATGGTCCAAGAGGCATGGATAGATTATTATGTTTTCATTTGATCCTAGTTATAGTTGTGTATGAATCATAGGATTTTGATTCGGGTTTAATGAATTTTAAAAATAAATCATGTGACCTAGGTTTTCTGGTGAGGTCAGGATGGCATGCACATATTGGAGTTGCATGATGTTTTTTGGAATACGTGAACATGTGTACAAGGAGTAACCACCAACTGTTTTTTGTGAAATCTAAGTGATTCAATCCAGATATACATGGGTCCATTTGGTTTTCGATCAGTAAAATAGACTATCTTTATTTTCATTGAGTATCATTTGGGTAATGGTAGAAGAACTAGAATAATGTGGTGGTGGTGGTACAATAGAGATGGTGAATTCATAGCTTCTTGGAAGTGATTCTTGAGGGGGTAGAGATTTTTTTTAGTGAGTCCATCATGAAATGTGGTGATGGTATTTAGTGATACTCTTGTAGGTAGGGAGTCTTAAGGCCTTTTAGGGGTTTATATGTACCTAAATCTAGGGTTGACATCATAAATAGATGAGTTTTTTGTTTTATTCCTTGATGGAAAGTTATTGTACTTCTAGTCTAGAGACTATCATTCCCAAATTCTTGACATCATCCTAAGTGTTCGCATGGAGAACCAATTCTACACCAATCGATATAATTGTATTTTATATTAAGATGATTGCTTCTTCTGAGGTTGTGTTCATGGAGTGGTGGATCTATGATCAAATGTTGGGAAGTACACCATTGGACCTCTGTGAGTAATGTACTTAGCGTAGACTTGATGTCATTAAATGTTGAGGGTTTCATTCTAAAAAGTATGGAATGGGTGATAGTTGACTCTTAATTTTGTTACTCACGTGAGTGTGAGACAACCATGTACACTTCTGGGGTATGGTTGTGCTTGGAGCGTGTACCTTGAATGTTGTAGTTTATTGATTTAGGTAGTATAAATGCCAATATTGTAGTGGAGAGTGTAACATCAATAAACAAATTATGACACTCATTTTAGAGGGGTTACATGAGTGTGTAACTATCCATTGATTGGTCAAGGAGGCATTAGGATATGAGTGATGAACCGATGAGGTGAGTAAAGTATCTAGTATCACATATATAAGTATGAATCTTTTTTATAAATATTAAATATATTTCACAATATCATGTCTTGGGGTCATATATTTTTAGTATCTATGGAATATAAATACACAATCTTCTAATCTCATGAATGATCATATCCCACAAAGAACATACCATTTATTACTCTTCGAAGATAAACCCCTTATAACTTGGGGAAAGGTAACACAATAATGGGTCAGATCAGATGCCCAGTAATGGTAAACATGTTAGATATCAATAGATGATCATATGAAAGAATCAGATAAGCATAAGGTTATGCGATCATGAACATAACATACAAAGATCGCTCAAATCTATCAAAAATCATAAACATGAGTCATAAAATAAGATTTATCATTTAAAATGACATGATTCATAAGAGTCAGAAAAAATTTTAAATAAATCATTAATAATATGTTTGTGTTATAGATGTGTGGTACCATTATAAGTACAAATACCATTTCACAAGTTAAGGTTTATATACCAAAAAATTAAATAATAACATATTAGGCCTCAACAACTATTTCCTATAATGGATCAAGAAAATCAACTTGTTACCCTTAATGAATCAAGAACATCAACTTGTTTCCCATAATGGATAAAGAAAACTAACTAAATTATAGTAATGGATGAAACACACTAACTTGAATCTCTTTATTATCTCATGTGAAATAATACATTAACCAATTCATTTTAGGGAGATATAGGTCCCACCTATCCTTGGTTATAATGTGACAACCATACTTGGTTATAACATATCCAATTTAATTGATTATAATGTAACCACTATCACATAATGAAAGCCATACATATTTTTACCACAATATCATAAAAAATAATCACATCATTACATCATAAAATATCATAATAAAAGAGTTTTGATAAACATTTCATCCATTCATCATAGCATAACCCATTGAAAATAAATGATTTTCATAAAAATATTATCAATATAAACATAAACCTTCTTACAAAAGAGTAAGAATGGTTTTAATTGGTAATTTCCATAATAAATAATAATAAACATCACAAAATGATATCATAGTTGAATATTCCTTTGAAAGATCACTGAAATTTTTCTTCAGGAAAAAACCTTTCAATTTTTAAAATCTATTTTAAAATAAAAATATTTCAAAAATATTAAGAAAAAAAATTTATTTGAAAAAAACATTGAAGATTGTAAAGTAATCATAAAATCATTAATCATTCAAGATGATATATAATTCAATGTATATGATATATGTTAAAATAAAATATTCTTTTTCCACTTTTGTAGAAAAGATAAACATTACCTAATTTGGAAGATGATAAGAAGATTCAACTTAAACCATTTTTTAAAAAGTTAAACATCGGTAAAAGTGAATTTTAAAAAATAATGGAGAATGCTAAAAACCATATTTATAAAATATATATAAAATATGTATATGGAAAAAAATTGTGATCAAAGAGAGAAATGATGTCAGCTTTCCTTAAAAAATCTCTTGGTCTCTTTATTTATTAAAGAGAAGAAAATTAAAGTAAAACTTGTTTTCTATAAAAATAAAAATAGGATTATAAAAATCCTAATTTTAATGAGATATAGATAATAATATTTCATCATTAGAAAAATAATCATAAAAAATTCTGATAAGCACTGAGATTATAACATAAAACCCGAACGCTTTGGTAATGTTTGAATAGTAAGTCCCATGAAAGAAACATCCTCATATGGATATATAAATCCCCATAAATTTAGTAATATTAATTATAAAATACATTCATGTGTAGAATATAAACCATACAATGAAAAACATGGTGAATATGGTATGTCTGTCATAGAGATAAATGTGAGGTGAAAACCCCTTACCACATTAGAAACATTTGTACCATAATCCCCAAGAAAGGATAATATCAATTGAAATGTTAAATATCATGAATATAATGAGATTTGTGATATAAAATTGAAAATTGGTAGTAGATAAACTTCATAAGAGATACTTGTTGAGAATTTGATATAAGTCTCCCTAAAATAAATTTGAGACTATAAATCCCTTACCTTAGGTCTGATTTCCCTCAGACACATGGGAACCTCTTCTCATTTGAAACAAATCCATTTGATATCCTATTAAGGATCTCATGGTTAGCCTTTTGGGAACACCATCACATATATAATTATTATATGGAAGTTTAAAAGGGGTTTTGGAAGTGGATGGTAAATATAAAAGGATCATAGTGGTGTAAAGAAAAGAAATAAGGGGTTCCCTTTTATAATTGAGGGAAGGTTCACTTTTGAAATCTCATAAAATATTAAATTAATATAAATTTATTTTGACAACAAAATAGCCCAAATTAATACAATTTTAATATAATATTATTATTATTATAAATCCCTCATCTAATGAAATTTATACATGTTTGGATTACATTTTTACACTTATCTTTTTTTAAACTCCTATTAACCCTTTTGAAAATTACAATGATATCAATATTGTTTAGTATTAATGGGTTTATATATTTACAATAAAAGAAAACATGGCCCATATATGGGCCATGTTTGATTCCATAAACCATATCCAATTCACTTGACTGATGATCATATTTTTTTAAATTTTATTTTATTTAATAAAATATTATTTCTATAGATTATAAATAACGTCAATTTTAGAACTATTCAATTAAATTGACATTTGCATCACTAAGACAAAAAGTGAAATTCAAATAAAATAATTTTATACCTCTATAAATTTTATTTGTATCTATAAAATTCATGAATTTTCTTAATTATTTCAAATTATAGAATTTTCAATATTGTTAATATCATTATTTCATTTTCTAATTAATTGAATAATTACTAAGTCAGCGTTGTGTAAGCATTAAAAGTAATTATTTCTATCATAAAAACTAAAAATAAATCTCCCTTATGAAAATAAATAATTTATAGTTAAAAATACTATTTACAAATAAACATATCATTTGTTTATAACCATGTTAAAAATATTATAGTTTTCAAAAATAAGAGTGTGACAATTTTTACTTTTATTTACATAATATATTATAATGGTCATAATCACATCCAAATGAAAAATGACATATAACCAAATATTGAATGAGTATGGATGAAATTAGATCATATAATAAAATTAAAGAAAGTTATATGATCATTTAATATTCCTTATTTTTTTATTTTTAACTTTAAACTACTAGAAACTGGGTCTATCCCCATGGATCTATACCCACAGTTTAGAGAAACCATGGGTATTGATATTCTTCCAAAACCAATATCCACTATTTGAAAAAACCCATTTGTATAGGGTTATATATACCAATTGTTATTCAAAAACCATGGGTATAGTCCCTTAAATATCTGGCCTTTGCTCAGGCTCCCTCTCTCATCATAATTTTAAGCCCTAATACTCTACACTCCTACAAGTCACAACATCCCCTCTCCTATCATCAGGTGAAATTTCACCCATCAGCTAGGTGTTATTCCTCCATTTATAGCATTTAATTGTTGAGATATTTGATGTGTAATCTATTCTTCCCTCCCCTTATTTCTTCTCCCCTCACCAGAGAAATGATTGGTTGTATTATCCAGAATTCCCTATTTATTTAAGGATTTTTTAAGTGGTCTTCTTTAACCTCAGATTAATGTGTTTTGAATCATTCTTCTCTTCTGTTGGATATTATTTTCATTTTTATCTATTCATGTGATGATAATGAAGCATGTTGGTATCACTTATATCATTGTGTTTTTTAATTTATACTTTAATAGAGATCAAATATAGTCTATTAATTTCATAAAACAACTATTATAATTATAATTAATTTATTTTGAATAACTATCAAAGGGATTATTTGGAATTTAACATAAATTTGAGTTTCATTTGGTGTAATATTCTATGGATTTAGATATAATTTGTGTTGGGAATCATATTTTCGTTAACAAAAACAGTTAATGCTTGTTTTTATTATCATATTTTTATGGGATATAATTATTGAAATTTAATTTTTAATATCATGAACCATCATTAGACTATTTATTAGATTTGTTTTAAAAAAATTGTACGATGATGTACATGATTATACTATTATAAGTAAATCTAGAATATATCCTTATCCATGAAGGTTGGATATTCAGGAATTCACTATTGTATTTATAGTACATTTCATGAATTTTTCTTATAATTAATTATTATTATTTAGACATGAATTAATGATAAAATATTTTTTCAAAAAATTAAATTTTTATAATTAAATTTTGTTAATAATTTTTAATCCTTAATTATGTACAATTATTTATAGAAGCCTTTGGTAAATTTCATGAAATAATTATATAATTTAGAGTGGAAATATTCTTAGATCATAGTCATTTGATCAAACATAGTTTCCATTGATGAAATTTATATAATAATTTAGTCATTTAAGAAAACATTAATGGTATGTACCGTTGTTTAACATATTTTGATTAACTATTGATTATAACTTAGTTCTTTGTTATGAATGATTCCTTAGTTTTATTATCTTGTATGGAGTAGTTAGCCATTTATGTCCACTAAAAGATTAATTTATAAAAACCAATCTAACCACCTTTTACCTCAATTAAGAGGCTTCATCAGTAGTGAAGTAATGGATTGGTTTCATAAAGTGGGATGGAATTGATTAATTATTTTGTCTTGATTGATCTTTCCCAAATTAAATACTTTTTCAATTGAAATATAACATCATGTAAAATCTATTTTCAAGGTTTTATAATAGTATAAGTATTTTTAACCATAAATAAAATCCATAAATTGCTAAATTTTATCCTCAATTATATTTTCAAAGAGAAGACCTCTATTGATTGGAAATAGAAATTTTTATTCTAGTATTCCTTAGTTGTTATTTATTAAAATACATGTATCGTGTTTGGATTTCTCTCAGTATGCCTTAGTTTTTATTATGATATGAAATTTTATTTATTTTTATGGATAGTAATATTCTATACTGGTCACTTTTATCATATATTTTATTCAATTTGGTTTTATATTTGTGTTCTTTAGTTTCCTCTAAACTGTAATTTTAATTTGTCTTTTAATTTGGATATCACTATAATTATGGTTTACATTTTTTATTGGAAAATAATTTGTTTCCCTATAATAGAATGTAAAGAAGTTATATGTATCATACCGATCAAATTTCAAATGTGTTTCAAAAGAATTTGGATTTCTTTATATTTTTCATTTAACAATTCATTAGATGAAGTTTGTATATAGTTTTTATGTTATAATTGTGTTAGAAGACCATGTTTAAGCCGGTAAGAAGTTAGTTACCATATAACTAAACATATATTTCAAAAAACTATTATTTTTGGTTCCATAATGGATATATGTTATAATTTTCTACTATTCATGAACGGAAAGAAAGAAGTGGTATGAAGAATTTGATATTTGATCTATTTCAATTTTTTCATCACCATGAGAGAGATAGTATACCCATACAAGAAGAAAATGATATCAATACACATGAATAAAATACTAAATATGATGTTGTTGAGAGAGATAGAAAATTAATGGATGATGCTAGATCACCTATATATTATAAATATACTAAAACGATGAAGTTGGAATTTTTAAAGTCATTATATCCATAAAAAACTATGTATGGAATTTATAGGTGTTTCATTGATTATATTATTATATTTTTGAATAAATTTCTTCCAAATGGAGAAGATATTCTCTCAAATAATTATATGGAATGCAAGTTAATTAAGAAGCATCAATTTTCTATTAATAAAATTCATGCTTTAGTGAAAGATTTTAGTTTATTTTGGGAGGAAAAAACTGACCTTAATGACTGTAAATAATGTGGTACATATTGACGGAAGGAAAATATATATAGAACACCATCTCATGTGACACAAATATTCATGCAAGACTTTCCATTGATTTTGAGGATTCAAAATATATTCATGTATACAGAAATATCAGCCAATATTTGATGAAATGTTGATAAGAGAAATAAAGGTAATAATGAGTTCGTTCATCCTATATATGAATTATCATGGAAGTAATTTGATAAAAAATATCCCAATTTGGCAGTTGAGGTGCATAATGTTAGGTTGGGTCTATCCTGTGATGGTTTTAATCTATTTAGTCATATGCTTACTACTAACTAAACATGGCTAGTTTTTATTCAGATTTATAATTTTACTCCATGGATGTGTATAAAAAACCCCTTTCACATTATTGATTATACAAATATGAAGACCTTATAATCCAAGAAATGATATAAATGTCTACTTTCAACCTTTAATAAAAGAGTTGAAGTTACATTGGGATATGGGTGTGCACTCATTGGATGATTCTTCAAAAACAAATATTTTAGATGTGTGTTTCCCTTTTATGGAAAATAAATTATTTACATTATTATGAAAATTTTTATAGTTGGAGAACAAAGTTTAAACTATCATGTTCTATTTTTATGAAAAATGCATGATTGATAAGTCTTAAATATTTTCATAGCATTAGTTTATTTGGGAATAAATAATTCTTGACAATGGATCATCAATAAAAGAAGAATATTAGGAGGATTGATAATACTGTTGACACAAAATATCCATCTCAACGTATGTTAGGAACTAATGTGCTTGATAAATTGAAATATTTATTTTTTCATTAGGGAAAGGTCGGATGAAATATGAAAGGGGGAAGAATGTTTTCACTAAATCCACTTACAAATGGAAAAATATAAGTATCTTTTTTGAGTTTCCATATTGGTCTACTAATATGTTACGTCATTGTTTAGAAATAATTCACATTGAATAAAAAATATTTGAAATGTTTCTTTAAATTATTGAATTATCAAAGGGAAGATCAAAGATGAATTATGATCTCATCGAGACTTGTTGGATTGGGGTATTCAACCAAAACTGCATCCTATGTGTATCGATGAAAATAAATGGAAAGTTACTTATGACTATTATGTGATGAAACATTTATGGAAAAATCAATTTCATGTATTATTGGATAATATCAAGATTCGATATGGATATTCACGAAATTTATTTTGACGAGTCAATAGAATGGATTTCAAACAAAAATCCATCAAAAATCATGATTGTCAAATCCTTCTTCTTGAATTTATTCAAATATAAATTTGTAATTTTCAATCCAATAAAGTATGGTTTAAAGTGATTTTCTTGCAAAAACATTTAGAGAGCATTGTGCAAAAAGGTTATCAAATTATTTCTTGATAAAAATTCATCAAGAGGAACCATTAATATTGTGTGAGTTGTAAAAAATTTCTTCCTTCATTTTTCACCTACATGTTTCATTTAACATTTCATCTTCCAACTAAAACACTTCTTATGGGACCTATTTATTTTCATTGGATGTATCATACTAAAAGAAATATGTTCATAAATAAACATTATGTCCAAAAAAGGAATCACCTGAAAGGTTCCATTATGACTGATTATCAAGATCAATAGTGTATGAATATTTGTTCAATGAATTTGTCTGATGCGATCACAAGATATAACTGATCAAAGATAATAAAGACGAGAAGTATGGGGAAATTAAGCCCCCATTTTCATATATCCTCCAAATAAGAGTAATTTTTGGGTCATATACATTGGATGCTTTGAGCCTTGATGAGTGGACTATGGCACATCATACTATCTTTTTTAACTGTGGTTGGTTCAAGGATTATATCAAGTAATTTTAATATTTATATATTATCACATACTTTTTCATTACACAAATACCTTAACCATTTATTATCATTTTTTTCAAATAGAATAAACAAATTATAAGTAGATTTCATCGATCTTTACCTTTAGAAAGGAGATAGGATTTATATAGCCAAGAGTTTCTTGTTTGGTTGAAATAAAGGCTATGAACATTACTTTAATTGACATAAAATTTAAATATTAATTTTATTGTATTATTAATATATATTTCAGGTATTGAGTTTACCTATAGGCTCTATTTCTCTTGAATTATGATCTTTGGATTTCAGTCCCAATTCATTGGTTTTTGAATGAAAATATTTCATAATCAATTCTTATATATTGCTTATAACTGATCAAGTGGTGAAAATGAGAAAACAACATGATGTAATTATATTTACTTCTACAATATAATATAATTCCAAAAATTATGTAGTCATCCCCAATATAAAAATGTTTCTTATTATGGACGTGTTGAGAAAATATTATTATTATATTACTACACTCATGGTTGAGTAACTATGATGAACTATAAATGGATTGATTAAATGACATGACTAGGTGTATTTATTAATTATTATGGATTCATAGTTATTGGCATGATTCTATTCATTTCTACCGATGAACCATAAATTTTGGAAACAATGAAAAAACAATTGTTTAATGTGAATGGTCATCTGGGACTTGATTACGGTGTTATTGATGAAGTAATGCCAATACTTATTTTTCAAGATTTTGGGGATGAAATTGACACTACTGACACCCACATTTATTTTGAACAAAATATTTCATTTGATATATAAAATATTTCCATTGTGAGAGTTTATGTTCGACCTAAAGTAGTAGTGGATAATATATAGAAGCAAACACATATGTTCACAATTCTTTAATTTTACCTTAATGTCGATTTATTGGGATTGTATTTCTATAATTATATTAATTTAGTATTAGTTTTGAATGATATTTTTGTTTTAATATTATTTTGTTTCATTGAATTTAGTTAGATTTATTTTAATTTTGAAAACTGGGTTTGAAATAGTGTTTTAAAAAATGTATAACTTGGTTTTAAATTATTGTTGCCAAAATATGTTATTATAATTTGAATGATTTATTATAGTTTTATGTTTGATCCATTATAATTAAAAACTTTTTCAAAGAAATTTACATTTCATTTTTATCAAGATTTCTGAAGAATAATGAAGAAGTTTGAAGGAAGCGATTATTTGACACTGATCGACAGATGTGCGATTGTGGGTTGCCTCCTCTGTTTCCCTTAGTGAGTAAAATAATTGTAATATTTTTATCATGAATTTCATATAATTTCATGTTAATATTATATATAATAATTTTTTTAGAGATATTCAACTGAACTAGAGTTGACAGTTTCTCAACCTACTAGAATGGGTCCCAGTGTGGGTGCTCCTAGAGCTAGACAGATCACCTGTCATACCCATTCAAGCCCTAAACCACTAATAGAAACCCCATATACAACACCTTTCCATCCTATTATTGATTATCTAGGTATGTTCCCATCCATTCCTCCATCATCATCTCATTTAGCCTCTTCCTCCCATACCATGTCTATGTCATCTCCATGGATGTTCCCACCATAACCATCTCTATATCCCTTGGTGTTTAACCAACCTTAATACCCATATCCTTCCATGTCTATTTCACCTATATTTTCTACTATAAATCTTGTATATGATAATTTTGTTCCATTATCTTCTACTATAGTGCATGCATATCACCCAAATCATGCATTGGGATAGACACAACCTGCAGATTCTACTGATTCAGGACAACCCATGGATCCATGAGAGCCTAATTAGTAGCTTGCATTATGTAAATTTTTTATTATAAGTGTTTCGAATTATATCACATCAATTTTTTATGTTGTACCATAACTTAATTATTCTTTTTTACATTGACCTTTTTCAGTAGGATCTTCTAGTATGAGACATGGGCTCAACCATATACAAGAATCCTAGAATCACCAAACACAAATAATGGAGGATAACAATGAAGAAAATTAAATCAAAATTAAAAAAAATTCTAGGTATTGTAGAAGTTTTATGTGAACTTTTTCCAAGTACAATGATATCATTCTGGTGTAACCAGACTCATGGAGGCATATCAGTAATGAAATAAAGTATAAATTATGGGAGGATATATGGGTAAGAAAATGTGTTAAATTTATATCTATATTATAATGGTATTTAAATTTTTTAACATGTTCACTACAACATCAGTTTAAATTTCCTAATGGTGAATCTACTTAGGTTGTAAGGTTTATAGATCTTAGGAGGTTATCGTGATCATATAATCATGGTTTATATGTTGTTTAGAAGAGTATAGTTCGTTCTAATTTAGTTGGTGTACCAATATTCCTCAAATTTCCAAAAATGAAATAGAAAAATAGAAACACAAATTGGAAAAGTGATGACTTTATGTTATTATTAATCTTTAATGGTTTGTATAGAAAATTAAATTCTTATATCTTGTATTGATTTTTAGGATACATTAGGAAAAAAACAAAAAGAACAAAGATTCAATGAGTTATTTTCACACTTTAGAGTGCACTACAACTCCCAATCATGAGAATCACTATATGACATAGTATTAATAGAAATAATATCTAGATTTATATTGTTTATTAGTTATCATTTCATGCTGAAATTTATGGTTTATAATAATTAATCCCTTAATATAAGGTTGTAAATACCCCTTCAAAATGTCCTAATTTCAAATAGGACGAATTGTCCTAATGGACAATTGGACTAATGGACTAATGTCCAATTTTCATAATATACCAATGGTACAATGGACTAATGGTCTAATGTCTAATTGGAAAAATGGACTAATGTACTAATTGGACAATAGGCCTAATGGAATAGCAGATTAATAGAATAATTTCCAATTGGAAAACTATCCTGATGTCTTGATAGCTAATTGTATTAATGGTTTAATGGGATAATGCCTTAATAACCTATTTTCCAATTAGACCAATGGTATAAGGGACTAACAACCAATTTTCCAATTGACTTTATTGACTAAAATCCAAATTTTCTGATTGGCCAAATGGACTAAGGTCATAAGTCCAATTGATATAATTGGAATAATGTCTTAATGGCAAATTATTCTAGTGGAATAATGTCAAATTGTCCTAATGGTCTAATGGAATAATGGACTAATAGAATATTAACCAATATTCATAAATAATAATGGCCTAATGTGCAATTGTCCCAATAGAAAATTCACCAATTGGACTAATGTCCTAATGGGATATTTTTCTAATGGAAAATTGGACTAATTGTCCTTATGGCCCAATTTCTAATAGTCTTAATGATCTAAATGGACTAATGAAGAAACTACATATTTCCATCATTTTCTAATGGCCAATTTTCTTAATGAACTAATGTAAAATTGCCTAGTTAGTGTACTAGCCTAATTCCCTAATGTCATAATGGCCTAATAGGCTAATTTTTTAAATGGACTAATGGCCTAAATGACATAATTGATCCAATTAGCCAAATTGGACTAATAAGCCTATTTTCCTAAATGGAATATTTTTTCTAATTAGCCTAAATAGCCCAAATGGCCTAATTAGCCTAAAGACCTAGTGTCTTAATGGCCTAATGGACAATAATACTCATTAGACTAATGGCCTAATGGATTAATGTCCTATTGTCCTAAGGCCTAATGGCCAATTGTCCCATTGGACAATTGTTCTAACGGCCTAATGGCCTAATTACCAATTTTCTAATGGCCTAGTTTCTTAATGGCCAAATGTCAAATTGGCCAAATGTCCTAATGGACAATTGTAAAATTTGATTAATGGCCAATTGTCCTAATTTCTAATTGGCCTAATAGAATAATGTTCTAATCTCCAATTCGCAAAATGATCTAATATCCTAATGACCAATTGGATTGATGGCATAATGAACAATTGTCCAACTGAAAAATTGGCCTAATTGGAAAAATGGAAAATTTTTAAATTATCCTAATGGCATAATGAGATAACATTAAATTGGACTAATGGCCTAATGACCAATTGGAAAAGTGAAAAAATGGCATGATGGCCTAATTTTCCATTTGTCCTACTTGCCTAATGGCCAAATGGCCTAATGACTGAATTCCCAATTCACCAATTGGACTAATGGCCTAATGGCCAATTGGACTAATGGATAATTTTCCTAATGTACGAATGTGAAATTGTCAAATTGACCAATTAGACTATTATCCTAAATTTCAAATTGGAATATTGGCCTAACAAACTAATACCCAATTGACTAATTGGACTAATGAAATAATTTCCTAATAAGCCAATTGGACTAATGGTACAAATTGTACAATTATCCTAACATCCTAATTTCCAATTGACCTAATGGCCAAGTTGAAAAATTGGCCTAATAGCCTAATTTCCAAATTGGATAATTGGCCTAATGGCAAAATGCCCTAATGGCCAATTGGTCTAATGGACTAATGACCAAATTTCCAAACACCCAATTGGCCTAGACATCAATTGACTAATTGGATTGACAACCAATTGACTAATTGGCCTAATGGCCTAATGGCATAAAGACCAATCAGAAATTTGAAGTAATGGACTAATGGACTAATTGTAAAATGGTCCTAAGGTCCTTATGGCCTAATGTACAATTTTAAAATTAGTACAATAGCCTAATGGCCTAATGAACTAATAACCAATTGGCTAAATGGTCTAATGACCTAATGTGATAATGGTCAAATGTTATAATGACCAAATGGACTAATGACCTAATTTCTAATTAAAAAACATTCTTAATGGCCTAATGGCCTAATGGAAAAATGTCTTAATGATCTAATGGCCAATAGTCCAATAGTCCTAATAGCCTAATTAAATTATTAGAAAATTGGCCTAATAGACTAATGGCCTAATGGCCAATTGAACTAATGAATAATTGACCTAATTTATAGCTGACCTAATAGCCAAATGGCCAAATGACCTGATAGACAATTTTCCATTTAGCCTAATGGCCAAATGGCCCAACGGAAAATTGGCCTAATAGCGTAATGTCCAATGGGCCTATTGGACTAATGGAATAATTGGACAACTAGTCTAATGTAATAATGGACTAATGGATAATTTTCCTAATTTCCTAATAGATAATTGACCGAATGATATACTATAAAATTGGCCTAATGGCCAAATGTTCTAATGTTCAATTAGCCTAATGGATTATGGACCAATTGCCAATTGGAATAATGGCCTAATGGCCAATTGGCCAATTAGACTAATGGCCTGATTAGACCACTGTACCAATGGTCAATTATTAAAAATTCCTAATGACCTAAAAATCAATTCGAATAATATATTAATGTCAAATTGGGAAATTGACCTAATATACTAATGGAATAATTTTCTAGTTGGACTAATGGCCTAATGGCCAATTAGAAAATTGGTCAATTATCCTAATGTCCTAATGGTATAACGGATAATTGGACAAGTGGAATAATGGACAATTAAAAAATTGTCCTAATAGCCTAATGGCATAATGGACTAATGAACTAATGGAATAATGTCCTAATGAACTAAATGTTCTAATGGCCTAGTGATCTAAATGGCCTAAATTTCCTAAATGGCCTAATTGGCCAATTGGACTAATGACCAAATGTCTAGTTGGCCTAATGTGCCAATTGGAATAATGGCGTAATGGCCAGTTTACTAATTAGCCTAATGACCTAATGGACTAAATGGCCTAATTATCCTAAATGGTAATATTGGCCTAATTTACCTAAATGGCCTAAATGGAATAATTAACCTAAATAGCCTAAATAGGCTAAATGGACCAAATGGAACAATTAGACTATATAGACTAATGGACTAATTGTACTAAATGACCTAATTGGTCTAAATGGCTAAAATTACATAAATGGACTAAATGGCCTAATTGGCCTAAATGGACTGAATAGCCTAAATGGACTAAATGGCCTAAATGGACTAATTTTCCTAATTGGCCTAAATGGCCTAATTGACCTAATTAGACTTATTGGACCAAATGGCCTAAATGGACTAAATGGACTAATTGTCCAATTGGCCAAATGACCAAATGATGATGATATCGATGCTCCAGATGATATTATTAGTGATGAGGATGTTTCTGTTGGTAATGAGGATAAGTATTTCAGTGATGGGGGAGATATTGATCCCCTCAATTTTTTACTTAGCTGTAAAGAGACATGTGGATGTCATTTAATGACCTGCATTGATTTGTTGTATAAATTTATATCTATGTTATAGAATTATAAATGGTTTGAAAATTATTAAATGTATTTGATTGGATTTTAAATATGTAATATATATATTCTAATGAATGGGTATTGTGGTTTCTATTTTATTTACAAGTTCGAGAGGGGTTGGAAGGGTTGCTACTGTCAAATGGGACAAGTAGCTAAAACAACGATTTAATGAACTGTGGGTAAATTTTTCCTACTAGAAAAACTTATAACAATGGTTCTCCTAACCATGGGTATATATATATCCACGGTTCACCCAAAAACATGGGTAAGATAAAATCTCCTAGGGTATACCCTTGGTTTCTAAAGAAACTATAGGTATTGATCTATACTAATGGCTCTATCATCCACAGTTCATAAAACTGTTGGTATATCCTATACCCATGACTTAAGGGTTATACCCGTAGTTATAAACTATGGTTATATGCTATGTTTCAAGTAATGTTAATTACCTGATTTGTGCTTTACTATGGTAAAACAAATTATGAAAGTTTCTATTCACACTAACCAAATAAAAGGGACATATTTACCAACATTTAACCTCCTAATTAAAAATATTGAATCCATTTTTCAAAATTCAAAATAAATATGTAAAAAAAATAATTTTAATTTTAATTTAAAAAATGAGAGAAAAAACAGTTTTTCATAAAAATACTTATTTCATGTATAAAATGTTATTATACTAAATTATAATATAAAATTAATTAAAAAACATAATTGGACTATTTTAAATCAAAAGAAACTAATTAAAATTTATAACTAATCGAAAATAGGATTTTACATTGCAAATACATTAAAATAAAATACAATTTTTAATAAAATTACTATTATTTACTATTCAATGAGAAATCATACTTTTCATAAAATTCTCAAAATTTCACATTAATCTAATTTTTATGTTCTGATTATAAAAATTAATTTCATTTTTTAAAATATATTTTCTATGAGTTCCAAAATTTTATTATAGTATTTATTCACAGAAATTTAATTAAAATAATTTTAATTGAAAATTTATTTTTGGAACACAAATGGATTTTCTAAAAATTGAGTTCTTTTTTTGAACCATGAACATATAAATTTATTTTTATTAGTACATTTATCTAAAAATTTCATAATTCAATTAATCCAATTCATACCCACCAATATAATAGCTATGAAATAACATCCACTTAAAAGAAAACCTTTTATTAGTATATCACGGTTCATTTAAAAAATGGTGTTTCAAGTAATGAAACTTATCGAAGAAATAAAATTATTTAACTATAAATGTATTCTAAAATTGATAGGTGTTACATTATACAAACCTTATGTAAATTTCTTCCTTAGAATTTGTCTCTATATTCGAATGTTTAATATTTGAAAATTCTTTTTTTGAAACCCACATTATACAAATTAATAATAAAAATTTTCTTAAAAATGGAATGATTGAAGTTTAAAGGTTACCAAAAATAATATAAAATTATACTTCCATAAATGTAGAATTGTGTTGGGAGGTAAACATTATGGACATGAAAGAGAAAACTAACTCCCTCTAACTTATAGATAGTGATATAGAACTAGTTTGTGGGAAAGTTAACAAACACAAAACCATAAATATGTGATGAGTTAAAAGTCCATTGATTCCTCTGAAATAAAAGTAAATGGATAATTTTTTTATTTCAAGTTCATTTTCGCGAATTTTTGGAAATTATTTAACTATCTAGATTAATAACTTGAGAAAAACACTTACTTTATTTATTTCAATTCCCACTCATTCATTAATTCAGGAAATGGGTATTCAAGATGATTTTTTCATTCCTAAGTTGATTTTAATTAATCATAAGATCTGTAATCATTACTTCCGCCTCTAAATATTTACAAAACCCAAAATGGTTAGAAACTATTATCCAATATAGAATAAATCAAACTTTAATATCTAAATCCTTATCCAAATTTCAACTTCAACCATTCCAGAAATAGTTAACATTAAAATACTTCTAGAATATATATACCCAAATCATTTCCAAAAAATGAAGTCACAATAAAATGACATATTTTTTACAAATATAGTTAAACTCTTATTTCTTAAATAATATCTTATCCTAACAAAAAACATTTCCATTGGAATTATGAGATTATCCTTGAACCAATAGAAGATCATAAATTGATCCAAAATATAAAATGAGATTTTCTAATTCTAGAATGTAAATAGAGAGATGTAATTAATTATTATAATCACATAAAACTTCATTAATGTTGAAAAATAATATTTTAATATGTCAAATTCATACAAACATTATGTCTAAGTCCCCAACCTTGGAGTGGATGATAATTTTCCTTATATTATCATGATTTAATACAACTATTATGATTGATTAATAATTCCTTTTTTTCCTTAGGATTAAGTGGTACATTATTCTAATCACCAAGAACCATTGAATTTGTAAAATGGTTAGTATAATTTTAATATTATATTCATTTTAAGCATTGGAGTGTTGGAATTGCATTAGTAAACATATTATTTTCGTCCACATCATTATCCATACTATTAATCCCCTTTTTTACATTTAAACTAATTATAAACCATGCTTACACATTTGGAGAACCTCCTAGTTTCATTGAAGATATTCCCCTGATGTTTCTCCACACATTTATGGCATTCATATGGCTAAAATTTATTTATATCATGTGATTTATTTGAGTTTTCATGAGGCATGATCTTCTTTTTCGTATCAAAACAATGGGAATGATGGGATATCCCATTTCCATTTCCACCTTGATAGAACATCAAATGATTTATTCACAACTATTGAAGTCTCTTGTGAATAATTCACTTCAAAGAATTAGTTTTAATCCACTAAAGTATCAATCAACCTTACTTTTACATTGAATGATAATACTAGAAGAGTAACTTTCATGACGTGAAAAATATTCCTCATAGGTACCAAACAAATAACCATCATTCTAGTTTAGATCAAGGAATCATTTATTCATTTTCATATGAAGAATATGAGGAAAGTACTTATAGAAATATAATCTCTCAAAATAATCCCACTCTGTGGAGTTTATTTCTTCATGTTCCCACATATTATTGATTATAGTCTATAATTGATCTTATTTTATTTGAAAATTATAGACAAAAAATATGAGTTTTTCATGATCCTAACTCTATGGAATTGAAAATATCTTTTCAATAGTATTGATCCATTTCTCAGTGATTAATAGATTTTTGGGAAAATTAATATAAGGTGTATGTATCCTCATAAAGGACTCAATAGAAAGGTGTTACCACCTTCACTCATTTGGAAGTTCAGCATGATTCAGAGATTGATAAAGTTGTATAATCATAAAAAAATTATTCCAACTCCCATAACATGTGGATACCTCGAAGAATAATCATTTCATTTTCCATTGTATTCTTCATTAACAAAATTCCATTTTGTTATATCCATTGCGTAAAACCAATAATTAAAATTTAAGAATCATGATATAATAATCAGATTGATATATCATATAATAATGAAACAAAATTAATTGTTCATCGAAATCATAACATATTTTTCTCAATCTATGGTACCTTAGGTTTAACCTAGTTTATCAATAGACATTACCAAAACTTTAAGATGTTATCCTATACATATACTTATCCCCAAGGATATCACCAAAGTGTTCTAATATTAATATCCTTATATTTACTAAATACTTCTATGATACCAAATATAAATGACCCTGATTTTCATACATAAATATACATCTGTTTAGATTAATATACAATTCCTTTCACAAAAAAAGTCAGAGGACCATAAAGGTTTAGTTTCTTTGGAGAATAGACAAAAAATCTTCTTATATTGTAAAGGATCATTAATATATTCTATAATGAACTTCCCATTTAGTAATATTTATAGATAAAATCCTAATTAAAACCTCTCTTAATAACCTAGGGAAATGAAACATAAGAAATGGTGGGCTTTAATGCTCTATAAGGCTAAACATGGGATATATTAATTTATGATCATATGGAAGAATAATATAAGAATAAGGTTATGAAATCACTATCATAACTTATAAAGTTCACACACAGACTGTCAAAAAATCATAAACAAGATTCATGGAATAAATCATTATCATTTCAAAATACATGATTAATATGAGTGAAAAAACACCATAAATCAATCATAAACCATAATTTCATGTAATAGAATTATGAAAACATCATAAATATAGAATCCATTTCATATTTTCTTTATAATATACCAAAACCAAAAAATCATAATAGATTAGGCCTCAACACCAGTTCCCAATTATGGATCAAGCACAATGACTTGTTTCCTATAATGGATCAAGCACATTGACTTATTTACCATAATAGATCAAGAACATAAACTTCATTACAATAATAGATCAATTAGACATACTTGTTTCAAATAATTATCTCATATGATATAACACTTTACCCAATGGATTTGAGGGAGGTATAGGTCACACAAGTTCATGGTCAAAACGTGACCACCGTCCTTGGTTATAACATAACCACCTTCCCTGGTTATAACATAACCACTATCACAAAATTAAAACCACAAATATGTGTTCCATAAGATCATAAAACATTTATAATATCATCACATCATATCCCATACAAATAAAATGGATTTCATAAACATTTCATCCATTATTTAGACCATAACCCATGGAAAATAAATAGGTTTCATAAAAATATAACCAACATAAACGTTAAACCTTAAAATAAATATAAATAATGGTATTAATGGATAATATCCCTTGTAAATAAAAAAATAAATGATGTCGTCTTATATAAATTTCCTTTAAATGATCACTGGAATATTTTTTTGAGGAAAATAAACATTAAATTTCGAAAATCATTTCTAAAATAAAAATATGTGAAAAATATTAGGGAAAATATTTTTTTGAAAAAATCATGGAATGTTGTAAATTAATATTCAAATCATGGGTCATTCATGATGAAAAAAAAATTTATTCATGGTGTATACATTAAGATAAAACAATCCTTTCCCACTTTTTCAGAAATTTTAAAAAGTAACTCTTTTGAAAAACAAAAAGAAGAATACTATTAAAAAAATTTAATAAGTAAACCATGGGTACAATTGTATTTAGAAACTAATTGGGGATATTAGAAACCATTTTTAAAACATTTAAAAAACAGATACAGAAGAAAAATGTTTTTTAACCAAAGTGAGAAATGAAGTCGATTTTTCTGAAAAACATTTGTTTGGTCTCTTAACATCATAAAGAGATGAAATTGAAAATAAAGAAAATATTCTCAATAAATAACCATAGGATAATAATATTCAAGAGTTTTATGATAGATTTATCATAATATTTAATCATCATAAACATAATCATAAATAATCTCGATAAACATTGATATTGTAACATAAAACCCTTACCACTTTGGAAACATTTAAATCGTAATCCCCATGAAATAATGATACATTAATGGATATTTAAATAACCATAAAATTAATAATAAGAATCATAAAATTAATTCATGGGTTGTATATACACCACAAAAAATAAACAAGTGGTGAATATGACATGTGTCTTATAAAGATGAAAGTGAGATGAAAATCCCTTACCACTTTGGTGACAATTGATCTATAATCCCCAACAAAGAATAACATCAATAGAAAAATTAAATATCATTTAAAAATGAGATTTATGATATAAAATTTAAAATTTATTGAATATACACCATATAAAATAATTTATTGGCAAATATTCCATAATTTTCCTAAAAATAATTGTGAGACTAGATATCAATCTTCATAGGTTTGATTTCCATCATACACATTGAAACCTCATCTCATTTGAAATAATTCATTTATAAGTCCCCTTAAGGATCCTAGTTATGGTATTTTTTTAACTCCATCACCTATATAATATTAATAAGGAAGTTTATAGGTGATTTTATCATGGTATGGTTGAGATAGAAGGCTCAAGGTGATGTAAATAAGAAAAATGAGGGCTTCCCTTTTATAATTATTGGGAGGGGAACTTTTTATATTTCTTAAAATGTTAAATTTAAATGATTTAATTTTAATTTAAAAATAAATTAAAATTCATATGATTTGAATATAAGATGATTTTGACTCAAATACTCTCATAAAATAAAATTTTGGTATTTTTAGATTACATTTTGACCCTTATATTTTTGTTTTAACCCTCCATTAACCCTTTTAACAAATATTGTGATATGAAAAACATTTACATTGAAGGGGTTAATATAGTTAATATAAATGATCAAATGACTAATAAATATAAAATGGTTGCTTTAATAAACCATATCCAATTCACATGGAAGAAGGTGGTATTTTTAATAATCTTATATCATTTAATAAAATATCATCAATTTCAATTTTAGAACTATTCATTTACTTTGACTTTTATAACACAAAAAAAAGAAAAATAAAATATTTTTATACATCACTAAAATGTTATTTTTAATGATAAAATTCATTATTTGCCTTAATTATTTCAAAATATACTAATTTTAATATTTTTAATATCATTAGATTTATTTTTTCATTAATTGAATAATTAACGTTCCTGCGTTCTGTTTTCATTTAAGGTGATTACTTATTCCCTATAAATTAAAAATAAATTATCATTATGAATATAAAAAATGTCTATTCAAAAATACTATCTATACTAAACATATCCTTTAATTGTCCCCATGTTAAAAATATTATAGTTATTGAATACAAGGGTGTGCCATATTTTACATTTCATTGTATAATATATTATAAAGGCCTTAATAACATCCAAATAGAAAGAAGGGCCGTATAAATTAATATTGGATGTGTATGAATGAAATAGACTAAAAAAATAAAATCAATTCAAGTGTTAAGTTCATTTTATAATTTATAACCATTTATTTTTATGTTTATTTACCCCATTTACCCTTTATCATGGTAACAATAATTATTAAAGATACTAATCACATTAACCAAAATGAAAGGGAACTGTATAAAAAATTTTGACCTAATAATTCAGAATATTTAATCCATTTTTGAATATTCTAATCATATAAGTGGTTGAGTTTAATTTAAAATTAAATCAACAAAACAAGATAGAAAATATTTTTTCATAAAATTCTTGTTTTTAGTATAAAATGTTTTTGTAAAAATTATTGAATAAAATTAAATTATAAAATATGATTGGATAATTTTAAATATAAAGTAACTAATGAAATTCTAAAACTAATATAAAATATAATTTTTCTTCATAAATAATTTAAAATAATATACAATTTTCAATACAAATCAATATTTTTACTATTCAAAGAAAAAGAAAACTTTTCAGAAAAATATCAAAATTTCACCTTAAAATTATTCTAATGTTCTAAAATAAAAATTTAATTTAATTTTACTAAATTTTTCTTGTTATTTTATAAAAATAATAATAATATTTTTTCACAAAAATCAATAAAAAATATTTTTAAAGAAAACACATTTTTAGAGCCTAAAAATGAAATTTCTAAAAATTGAGTTCTTATTTATGAAGAAAAAAACAATACATTTTTATTTATTATGTCCTTTATATAAATATATTTTAATTCATTTAATCCCATTCATACCCACCAATATAATGGCTAGGCAATAATTTACACTTTAAAGAATAATATTTCAATTGTATATTAGGGTTCATTTAAACTTGGTGTAGTGTTTAATTAAATATATCTAATAAATAAACAAATTAAAAGATAAATATATTCTAAAATATTAAGGTATTATACATTTAATTCTTAAATTATATCCGAAATGATTCTAGGAAAATGAATTTGGAGGTGATCAAGCTGAGCATTGGATTCAGGCTTGAAGTGGTTTTAAAAGTAATGTGAGGTGGTTATGTTTGAGGTGTATTGGTGGTGAGGTCAAACATAGTGGTGGTTTTGAGAAAGTGGGTGTTTTAATGTGGATTCATGATAATAGATAGGTATGGAATCTATTGAGTGTGTTCGGGTGGTCTTAGGATTTCTCTAGTTATAAGGACATCATGTTTAGGAGATGTGAGGACATGCATTCTGTCAGAGATAAGAGTTTTTAGGATGAGTTGACTGAGGGTAGTCTAACTTGGGATAATGTATTGAATGGATGTGGTAAGATAAAACCCACATATGATTTTTCTTCTTGGAGAAGGTGGGAGTACATTAATAGATGAATGTGGGATTTTAAAGAAAGTCCAGCTAGTTCTCAATTCATGCACAAACGATGGGTATGCATTATTTCTTGCTATTTTTTTATGATTAGGATTGGTGTCAATAATGATATGTTTTATCATGGGTATTTGGGCATGGTATGTTGGGAATCACACCGGGCACCCTATGGGAGAACATGTCCGAGGTTCTGTTTTGATTTTATAATAGAGGTGGTACTAATCATTAGAAATTAGTAGAGGTAAGATGACATTTATAGTAGGGATCACCATTTATCTAGAAGGTGATTAGGGGATGATATAATGAATTTTCCATTTGTATGGTATCATAAATGAACCATATTGGTGTTTTAGTTTTGAAAATGGGTGTTGGCCTAGTTTTTCACCATTTTATCACCTTGATTTAATGGTTTTCCCTTGGTTTTGTTTTAGGAAATAAGTATATAAATGAGGTCTGGGGATATAAAAATTTACCGATATAGGTTGAAATTGTGCATGAACAATCACTTGGACTTCTCATGGATGCAAAATGTCATATTGGGGAGTTTTTAAGATCCTAACCCCTTTTTATTAGGTATGTGTTCATTTGAAATTTGGTTAAAATACTTTAAAAAAGTTAACGAAATGATTCTTGAGAGTATAGAAGTTCTCAAGATTGTCCCTAGGTATGTAGACATGAAAAATATGAAAAGGTGAATAAAATGTGCCAGAACACTGTTGGCACGTGACTTGCTCATGGTTAAGACTGACAATGTGCCATAACCATGTGTCTTGGTGGATGGTGTGACATGGTTATCAAACAATGTGAGGAGGGACCAGGGGATTCTGTGGCTTGATCCCCTAAGTCATAGGAAGATGAATGATTTTTCAAACCTTGCGGGTGCCCCAGAAAAATGGTATGGATTAGTTTCCTCTTGGATAGAGGAAACCACATGGTTGGTGAAAGGTTTGGAAACATGTGTTACCAATCCTTGTGCCCCATTAAAAGTGAAAAAAATGATGATTTTCCCTCCCAATTTATATATAAGGCCCCAGGCTTAAACCTTACTTAATCTTGAGTTATTACAAGATTACATGTTAAGGATCTTTTCATGTTTAGAGTTATAGAGAATAAGATCATAAAACATGCATTACATTCCACATTTAAACAAAGTGGTTACATAAAAGATATAATTAATTTTTCCCATCAACGGAAACATATTTAAAATAAAACATGGATTCTTTCTTGACACTTCCTTGAAACTATCATCATATCATGTACCATTCCCTTGACCTGTGAAAAACATTTCAAAAACTTGGGATGAGCATAAAAATCTCAGTAAGGGTTATAAAAATATGGAAAGGAAACATGAGTTCATATATACATAAGAATTAAATCATAATTTACCCATAAAACATAATCACTTTAACATGCCTCATCAAATCATGACTAAATCATAGAAATCATAAGACATAAAGGTAACTTGAGGCATTCATAACATTCTTACGGAGGGAGTAACCCTCTTGGTAACGTTTGGAATACCTATCACAGTATATTCCCTAAATCTCTTCAGAGAAACCATAATGTTTAACTCCTTCGTGTTACCCAATGCATTGGAGAGATATATCATGCTCACCCACCCTTAGTATATCACGGAACCACCCATATTCATAACAATTCCCAAGAACCATAACTTAATTGTATCACATAAAACATGCATAAAGGAAACATAACATTTCCACATTTCAATCACAAGATATCGATACAACACATTGATATAAAAAAATTATGAAAACCATTTTCAATACCAAAATAAAAGAAAAGTAAAACATGATATTTATTTCTCATTTTAAATAAAAGTTATGGCTTGTAGAGGAAGCCGAAACTCAAATAATGGTCACGGAGGCGGAGAAGTCATTGTCACCGAATACGTATGACAAAAACATTCTCTTTTGTCGTTTAGTAAAACTCTTCGTATAAAAAAATATTCCTTTTGAATAAGCGTAAAAGTCAAAGGGGTTTATACACCATATAAAAGAAAGTTGTGTATAAAACAAAATATGCCTCAATGAATGGAGGTTGAGACAAAGTCCCTTACAAAGATCATTTTTTTTAAATAAAATAGATCTATTATGTGTATTCACTAAAATTACACATAAAGAAAGTACAAATACAAGAACGGACATAATAATATCATGACATAATTTGAAAGTAGGAGATTAACCCAAAGAACGGAAATTGGGTTAAGAAGTTCCCTTACCTCGTGTCCGAATTGACTCGATCATTCTTTAATCTCATAAATAATAAACTTGAGTTAATTTATACTTGCTTAAGAACCTTTGTAAAGTTCATTATTCCTTTTATATCACTTATTACTATGTTATGAATATTATGTAATCATTTAAGTTAATAACGGTTGTTTTTTCAATATTTTGTACTTGAGCCAAAAGTGAACTTCTTATATTTACAAGTTGTTCACATAGTCAAATATAAATTATCTCAAGATTTATATTCCTGATTTATATGCCATATATATCATATGTATCCAGTATATACATGCATTTATAATATTACATAATCATTTAGAGGTAAGAAATGAAATGCACTGTTCATGGAGGCGGTAAGCCGTACATACGCTTGAACACTACTTTCATTTCTATGTCATATTAATGGAATTAAAACTAAATGAGAGATATGTATATTTTCATTCCAGAATTATATTCATAATTTATATGTAACATACATCATATATATCCATTATATATATGTACTTATAATAGTACATTACATTTGGGGATAAGAAATGAAATGCACTATTCATGGAGACGGTAAGCCGTACGTACGCATGAACGCTACTTTAATTTATATTTCATATTTAATGGAGTGAAATCATAATGATATAATGGTATATTATAATTCCAGTATTACATCATATATAATAACCTTAACTCCATCCTTTATACGTCCCACATATGGCAGTAACAAATCAAATCACTTTGAGGGGGCGGTAGTCTGCACTTCCTAAAATGAAGATATCGTGTATACCCATAATGGGATCCATAAAAGGTATTCCATAAATGAAAAATAAATAATATTAAGTAAAACATAAACATATTATATATCATATATAAATGTAGTTACATCTTAATGGCCACCTTTGAAGGTGTTATATGAGTGTTGAACAGTCATCGTTTCGTGTGGTGGAAATTTGCCATCCACAGAAACAGTATGTTCATTAACCATTAGATGTAGGTGTGTGTAAGTGTAGCTCGAATCATTCTTATAAAAATATCCTATTATATTTAATATACTGGATTTGTTACAAAAGAAATGAATAAAAAGAGTTTAGGGTGTTGGAGAAGAAAAATAAAACAAAAGAACACAAGAGAAGACATTACCTTAAAATCGGGTAACTCTTTTTTATTTGAGCTCAAAGGCTTCCTTGGGAAGACTTCTGTGCAAAGTGATGATTCTATGAGTAATATAGGGATGTGGAGAGACATAATGAGTAGGGTTTGGCCGAGTAAAAGGCTTGAAGAGTGTAGGTAAGGTGGTAGAAGTGGGGGGCTTTTATAAGAGGAGAGGAGGGGCACTCTTGGAAAGTTATAAAAGGTTACTTTATTTTCAAATGAGTTTCGGATTTTAAAGGTCCCACATAGATGTATTTCGAGGATAAGGTGATAAGGGTTCGAAATAAACTCATCCAATAGGTCTTTTACAAGTGTATGTTTAATATTTTACATTATATTTTCATTTTATTTAAATCATTCATTAATGAGGTAGTCGATGCATCATAATGATGTCATAAATAATTTAATTTATTAAATGTCTAAAAATTATAAAAAAAAATACTATGATGTAGGAAATATTTTTATCTTTCCAATTACTATTTATATTCCAATATATATTTTATTTAGACAAAATTAAAAATGTTTTACTCAGGTGATACATTCTTTGTTATATTTAACTTTCTTTAAAAATAAAAAGATAAAAAGTCACTTTCACACAAAAGTGATTCCATGGGGTCCCCAAGTTTGGCACAAGGCATCCCATGGTCGTCCATGAGACATACAGTAGAATTAGGACACATTTTGGTGTCATTTTTTATTATTATGATATTATTTTGTTATCCTTAACTACCCGATTACTCATTAATCAAGACAATAAAGATAATTACCGTCATTACTATTCATAACGTCTAAAAAACAAAAGAGTATTAATTACTTAATTTGGAAATTATGATTCCAAATATATAATCCATTTTTACCAAATTACAAACATATAAATTTCAATAATTAATATAAAAAAAATTCTTGTTGTCAAAACAAATAGCGGGTTTTTTTGAAACAATATATATCAAAAGATTGACACTAGTTTAAGTCCAATTTCAAAGTGAAATTAATTACAATGACAACTATTATGTTAAATGGTAAACATATATTCTAATTTAACTTTAAAACCAATTAAAAAGATAATCTAACCATATAATTAAATTAGATGAAAAAGCAGTTTTGATGTAAAATGTAGTATTTTTCACTATTCATTAAAAAATGAACAGTGTCAGAAAAATACCAATAAATTATCCAATGTAAATTTAAATTTCCCAATCATAAATAATAAGTTTATTTTGACAAATATATCTTATAAAATTTTCAAAAGTTTGATTAAAAAAAGGTTTTCCATCAAAATCCAGTAAAACAATCTTTTAAAAATACTAGTGTATCTGGTGCTTAAGATTGGATTTATTCTCATTTTAAGCCTCTAAAACACTATCTAATTCATAAATAGGCATAGATAAGAATATCTATTATTCATTAATTACCTGGTATGTTACACTATATATGATTTTCACCTTATTTCTGACCCATTTTCTTCCCCAATAGTCTAGGGTGAAAACCAAAAGCTCACCCCTTTTCTATAGATCAATATCCTTTGATTATTAGGTTTTTAATTAACCATTAATTACGAATCAAAACATTGAGTAAGTATATGTGTCCTATTTATTTTATTTTCTAAAAGAATCTTTGTATCATTTTTTCACTTATTCTGAGTCTCATTAACCCTATTTCTACATAATTATTGACCTTAATGGTTGAGGCTACTTTAGATAGTATAAAGTGTTGTAGTTAGATTAGTGGTTTTCTGTGATCATGAAGTATGTGGTTTACAACATTTTCCCATATTAATGGTGTTTTTCTTGTGTAAGTTGTTGTTAAAATTAAATAACATAATTTATTATTTTATGTCTTTGACTAAGGAAATTTATTTAGGCCTATATGGGTGTGTGAGACCCCTCATAGACCCCTTTAGGTCTATTGATGATTTGATAAAGGTCCTAGGGATACCCATGGGTTATTATACTCCATTAAAATTACTGTAATAAAATTGAAAATATTGAGATGGAGAATTTATGAGAGTATATTGGTTGTAATTTTCATTTGGTATATTAGCATGGTTAAATGAATTATTGGTATAATTTGGGTATATGTTTTTATAACATGTAAAGAGGATGAATATAAATATTTCTTTACTAAGATCATGTGAAACTCATAGGAGGAATTTTGAAATGCTTCAAATGAAATGTTTTGGATATTAATATGTTTATGGTTTTAAATGGGTGAAAGCTATGTTTTAAAGTGGATACATTTTTAGAATTATGTTTTGACCTCAAGGTGATTCTAAAGGGGGTTATAAATTTGTTTCAAATTTTGATTTTAAATAAGGGTGTGGCCCCCCTTTTTGGTGAAAATTCCTTAATGGATTATCAAATGGTTTTAATAAAAATGAAGATCTTGGGCCTTGTTTAGTTTATGAAATATTAAGAACCATGATTTAAATATGGTTGGGGGCTTCTAAATGTTTAACAAGGGTGTTTGGTTTTATTATTTTATGACATGTGAAGGGGGTTAGGTTTCATTTGAGCCTTTTTTGGTTTTAAAGGTCTGTTGGGACCTTGGTAAATGAATAAATGATGGTTTTATGAGATTAACCTTGTTGTTCCAATATCTTGACATGTTTTCATTCCATAAGGGGATATATTCTATAACTTGTATATAATTGAATGTATAATGATATGAGTACTCTATTCCATGATAATGAATAAATGTTGGAATGGGTACACCCAATGATTTGAGATTCAAAATTATAGCATGTCCAAAGAAGGTTGGGTTGGTTGGGTGAAATTATGGAACTAGTGAGTATAATTAGATAACTAATATATTATTATTATGACACATTATTTTATTATCGTCCTATTTCTTTTCTCTTATATTTACCTTTATAGGCTATTATTTAGACTGGTTATTACCATATACACTATTAGTGGTTTCATATTGAGTTATACTCACATCATGCATAGGATTCCATGAAACTTCGATACATAAGTTGATGTTTCATGTTTTAGTCATAGGTTCATGCCAAGGATCTTGATTTTGGGTTATTCCTTTGTTGATAGGCTGAAGCATGGGATGTTAGGACTAGGTTTGGATATGAGACCATATTTAGGGTTTTTCATAGTTTTATTATTTTGGGGTTTATTATATGAATTCCTGAAAATATAGAGTGTAAATCTCATTGTTATTATTTGTTTCACTATGATTCATAATTTCACTCACCATATATTGTTCTATTTTCCACTAATACAGGTTGTTTTATCAATTTGTTTTATTTTTGATGTTTTTCTACTTTGATAAAGATGGTATAGTATCCCCACATTACTCATTATACCCTCATTGATATTTTATATACTATACCATATGGGGAGGAATTTTTGAGGAAACATATGGAACTTTCTTATAGTATTGATTTATCGTCTCTACTGTTGGGGTGTTACATAATTGATAGTAAAACAATAAATTTTTCTTACCTTGGTTGAGGTTAAAATGGAAATCTGAGGCATTAAAATAAGTGATAAGGGTAGTAATTCTACATTAATATGTCTAATTATTAGTTTTTTAATAAATTTAAACCATATAATATCCTTACATGAAAATCATAGCCATTTAGATCCACTCTCACATGAAAGTTACCCTATATTATTGAAATGTTTTAATAAATTCCATGTGTGTGTCTCCCCTCAGTTATAAAATGAAACCTCTTCACCCTAATTATTCATGAAATTTGAGACTTATATCTAAACCAATTTCTACTCCAAAATATTAGTATATTTCATACCATCATTCGAACTCATTCTTTCTTCTTCTAATAGTAATCAATCAAAGCTTAACATATTAACCAAAGGAGGTCTCTCAAATATATGGTATAAATCATAATCAAGATATTTAAATATTATTAATTTATATAAACCTACTGTATACATCATAAAATAAATATTACTATATCATAAATATAATAAGTTGTTATTATGATGATGGTATAACCTTTCTCCACCACTTCTCAATCAAATGGGAGAAAAAAGTATCACTCATGTGTACCTGTGGACTAGCTCCTCCATATAGCGATATGAATAATTTTACCTCACCATATTTAATTATGATTTATTATGATTGATTTAATTTATATATATATATGATATTTATTATATATTAATGATTATATAAATATGAATTATTATTTAACCTTATTTCCTTCTAAATATTAAAAAATAGAACCATTTCTCATGTTTACGTGCAGAATAAAATCTCCATTTAGAGATGTAATTCATTATTCATGAATTATTTATTTTAATGGTTATAAGTAAGTAGATAATGAATTTATATGATATTTATATTATTATTAAAATTATAGATTTAATGGATCCATGAACAAATGTGAAAGGACCATAACTACCTATCAAAAACATAAATGAAATACGAAGCAGTAAGCACTTCAAATGATGATGATAATGAATGATTTTTAGTAAATAGTTGATGAGATGCTATAATTAAAACATTAATGGTTTTATATATGCATTAATATGGTTTTGGTGTAAAAATTGTAAGAATTTAAATTTATTATACATTATGTTACAGTGATTGTGAATAAAGATAGGATTTATGTAAGGGTTTTATGTTATAATTTCATTATTTACTCGGATTGTTAATGAATAAATTTAAAATCATGAAATTATATTATATATATCTCTCCCAAGTAATATTTATGAACTTTTCATATGGTTATTTATAAAAATTAAATTTTTTCATTCCATTCTAGGCTAATTATGTACTCAAGATACCGAATTTGTTTTTTTATGAAAATCGACTTTATTTCTCTCTTGGGATGAGAATCATTTTATTTCATGTTTATATTTCATTTAAAAGATTTCTAGAAATGTTTTAAATATACCATAATGATTTTAAAAATTAATTTTTTCCCATGTTTAACCATCTATACAAAAAATTTAGAAGTATTCTTCTCATCGTTTTCTAAATGTGGTACTTACTACTTTTTACTAAAAATTTGAAATTTATTTTTTTAATATACACCGCATGAATTAATTTTCGAACCATTAAGAATTATATTAACATTATAGATTATATTATAATATACCACAGTTATTTTCAAGTAAAATTATTTTCATAATATTTTGGAAATTTTAATATTTTTAATAAGGGATTTCAAAATAAAAAGGGTATTTTCTTCAAGAAAATTTCTAGTGATATGTTTAATGTATTTTCATCCATAAAAACATCATTTTAGGATTATAATTTTTCTCTATTAATATGATCAAAATTATCTGTATTTATACATTATTTATATGGTTTATTATTTTGATGATGAAATATTGATGAAACCCAAGGGTTCTCAATCCACCCCTTCTATTTTAATTTTAAACCATTATTGTGATGTGATCTTTTTGTAACTATATAAAATTATCATCCAAAAATTTGAAAATTAAAGAGTCTATATATTTCATAGAAATGAAGTACCTATATATATTCTAAAAAGTGGATGTGTTTGTGGAATAGATTCACATATGGGTAATCACTATAAAAATTATAGTTGAGTTTCAACTCAATATTCACTCCGGTGAATGATGAGTGGGCCAAAGACTTCCCACCTAGATAGACATTTCTGGTGGATATGATTTTCATAATTCAAATTCTATTTAAAACCCCTCATTAATGATTTCCTACTAATGAAAACTATTTAAATCAATTACTATATTTTATTTATAACACATAAAATTTCAATTACCCTTATCCAAAACCTTATCTATGTTTATTTTCTAAAAGCACTTCCTATTACATTGAGAATATCCCATAGTTTCTATGTCTATTATGTATTTTTTAACCATCCACCTTCAATATATGGAAAACATATTTCCATGTTATACCAATTATTTACTAGGAAATTATTAACATTTTGTATGTTTGTATTTAAATATATATTTTTATTAATTCTGATGTAAAGTTGATTATGCATTATATTGATATTCAAATATATTATATAGAGAATGAATTTGACTTAAATAAGTGATAGGAGAGGCCTAGAATTATATATCCCCTCAACGAATTAGTTGGTTTTAAGAGGAAACATTTTTAGGTATTTTTTGTATTCTAATACAATGAATGTGTGATTTCTTGGATATGGACATTACCGAAAGAATTATGTCTTCATTACAACCATGGTAGAAATAATAATGTCTTCTCTAAGTCCTTAAGGGTAAATATCAATATTTCAGACATTATTCATTACATAACCATGAATTCAATTATTATTATCCATTTTATTATTTTTATTACTATATTATCGATAGATATCTTTCATTCCCAATATATTAATTATATGGCATGTTTAATGATTATTTACTCTAACACCATGTGTATGCATGTTATGATAACTTTTAATATACTTATAACCTTTGAAAGTGTTTTATGTCACCCTTATTATGTTCCCACTTCCCTAGGGTACCAATAAGGGGTAAATGAAAAAATTTATGAATACACTATAAAGAAAAAAGATATTATCAAGAAGTTTTTATATTGTATATTGATATTCCAATTGAATACAAAAATAATGTATGTATCTAGTATCCTGATACATAAAAAATATTCATCCCATTCTGATTCAATAATTTTATTTTATACAAATTTAATTATATAACAACTTTCTATGATTAACTAGATTTGGGGTATTATAGTTAATATCAAAGTGAGGCTTAGTAGGAACCTTTGAAAGTAGATTTTATAAAAATGGAGTTATCGCAAAAAATTATATACGATATATTTCAAATTTATTTTTAAGGGATTATGTTAATAAGTATTAGAGAATAAAACCTAAGGAAACATAGATTGAACTAATATATAATGTAATACTTTCAAAGTGTATTCCATTTTGAGGATGAGTTTTTAATCATAAAATAATTCCCTTATGGTGTTAATTTTTAGTCACTAATGTTAACATCTTATTAGTTATATTAATGGTTGAATCCCAAAGTAATCAATCTAAAAATGGACTATATAGACACTGTGGAGATATTTCCAACAATAAACCAAATGGAATAATAGTAAAAGTGAGAAACCATGTGATTATTAATAATCATCTATCAAAAATTATGATCAACAACATGAATAGAGTTTAATTCTTAAAGAAACCAATAATGACAATGATGAATTATTATGAATTTTTAGTAGACAAAGATGATAAAGTAAAGAATGTTCAATTTCCATCATGTTTAGAATGTAAGAAGAAACACATAAGTTGTTATCTCAAAAGAAATAAGATATGTTATATGTGTATAAAATTAGAACATAGATCAAAATTTATTAATGGAATGATAATTTAATTTGATATAATGTAAAATGGAAAGATATCTTTTTCCTATTAATTCCCAATGAATTAATGTGGACACATAATTCATAATTATATATTGATTTATGTCTATATTTTATAATTCCATAAATTATTGTATTAGGGTGATAAAATTAAAATATTGTGGTAGAAATTTATTAGGGGGGATGTAACACCCTGAGATCTTAAATTACATTCTCCTTTAAATCCTATTCTATTTAATAGATTGCTTTATAGTAAACACTAATCCAAAATGAATAGTGAAACGTATTATAACCATTCAAATTTAGTGGTATAAATGGATAATAAAAATAGATATAATAAAATTATAATATATATATATATAATCATTATTTATACTTACTCAATTATGAAAAATCTAATAGTATGGATAAATAACAAATAGGACAGATTTATGCTTTAAAACATGGAATTTTTAAAAATTGGGTTTTTTATATGTTTTATTTTATGAAACAAAATATTTTATGGATAAAATATTTTTTTATATAAATAATATAATAATAATTTTATTAGTGATTAATAAAAAATTTATAATAAAAATAGTGAATATTTTTTTCAAAAAAAATTAGGTTCCTATAAAAATAGTTTTTAGTAAATTCAATGTTTTTATATAGAAAATAAATTTTATCACATTTAAAAATTGAATTGTATAACATGATTTTCATATTTTTAATCATCAAGATCAAACTATTTAATGGGTTTAATTTTGTTTTTATGAATATAAGTTAGTTACAATGGAAAATATTTCTTACTAAAGTAAAATAATTATATTTCAAGGAATGATCCTTTTAAAAACATTATGTTTTTAAATAAAATTGAGTTTTTTAAAATAAAAAATATATTAAGATTTTTAAAAATATATTAAAATAAATTAACACTTATTTAATTTGTATTCAATGTTAAATAAGATTAGAAACACTTAATTATTAGGATCACATTTTTTTAGAAAATCATTTTCTCAGAACATTTATTGTTTTATTTTAAAGGTTATTTTTCATTTATTTATAAATTTTGTTAGATTAAATAGAGTCTAAATTCATATTCATTGCGTATAAATTTGGTAAGAAGTGTTATATTATATTATTATTAATAAAATAATTACTATGGAAAAAATTTAATGAATATTTATAAGTTTTAGAATGGGAAATATATAGTGGATCAAATTTTACTAAATAAATTTGACACAAATACCATTTATATAAGGCCCCAAATTTAAATGTTGCATAATCTTGAGTTAAGTCAAGAATTCACATTGAGGATCTTTTCAAGTTTAGTGTTTTAGAGAATTAGGTAATAAATATTACATATTAGACTCATACATTAAATGTGGACAGTTACACCTTGTATCCACTTTTTCCTAAAAAGGAAACACTTTAAACAAAATATGATTTCTTTTTCTTGATAAAACTCTCTTTGACTTATTCCATTCTCTAATAAATTCTTATACCATATGGAAAACATCTAAAAAACATTGGATGATCATATAAAATCTATGTAAGGGACATAAAAATAAATAAAAATCATTAGTCTAATTAAAACTTGATAACACTTTCAATATTATTTAAGAAGATGAAACAAAACATTTTTACATGAATAAAACACATAATTTTTGCTCAATGAAAAACAATAAATCAAATAGAAAGAAATTAAAAATCATTTAGGTGACTTAGAGCATCATATACATAAAATTCTTTCAAACATATTCCAATTGGAGTAACCATATGGTCGACCTCAAAATTGGAGATCTATAATGGGGATCAACCTTCATATAAGCTATATTGGGCTCACCCGTGAGCTATAATTGGGATCAACCCTTCATATAAGCTATTTTGGGATCACCCATAAGCTAAAATGGGGATGAACCCTTCGTATTAGCTATATAAGGCTCACCTTTGAGCTATAATGGGGATCAACTCTTTGTATAAGCTATATTGAACTCACCCATCTCATATAGTCCTCATGTACCATTTTTTTAATAAAACACGTTAATCACAAAACCCCATTTTTAAAGCTTCTTAGAATCCCATATGAAAACAATTTCCATATAAAAATACCATTTTTATTTAAGAACCCATTTTCAAATACCAAATACCCAAATAAAGGAATAAAGGATTTATTTTCATTTTAAAAGACATTAAGGCTTATAGAGGAATCCAAATATCAAATAATGGTTATGGTGGAGGAGAAATCATTGTTTCCATATACGTTAAAATCATTCCTTTTTAAATTTTAGAAAAATAATTCATAGAAAAAATATTCCCTTTGAATGAAATAAAAAGTAAAAGGAGTTTATAATATAGTGTCTAAAATAAATTTGTATATAAATCAATATATGCCTCAATGTAAGGAGATTGATACGAAGTCACTTACCTTGAGTCTGAATTGTCTCATTCATTCTTTAATTTCCTGAATAAAAACATAGGTTAATTTATAATTGTTCCATAACCTTTTTTAAGTTTATTATACATTTTATATCACTTACTACCTTGTTAAAACAACTAGTTAATTATCTTAGTTCATATCGGACGTTATGTTGATGTTTGATACTTGAGTAAAAAATGAACTTGTTATGACTACAAATTGTCCATATCGTCATAATTCCATAATATCTAGAATTATATTCATGATTTAAATATCATATATATCCAGAATATATGTATTTATAATAGTACATAACATTTGGAGATAAGAAATAAAATGCACCGTTCATGGAGACGGTAGGCTGTATGTATGCATGAACGCTACTTTCATTTATTTTTCATAATAAATGATACATAGCTATATTATAATTCAAATATAATGTCTATTTTATATATGTTACATAAGTTCATAAATTTTATTCTTTATATATTCCATGTATGGAATGAACGAGTCATATCACTTTGAGGGGGCGGTAGTCCGCACTCCCTCAAATGAAATTATTGGATTTACACATTACGGAAAGAATAAAGTTATGCAATAAATAAAAATACTGAATACTATAGATATTATAAATATAATATATAATATATATAAATATAGCTCCATCATAATGGCCACCATGAGATTTATTAGGAGAAAATTGAACAATCATCATTTCGTGAGGCAATAGTTCGTTGTACATAAAAACAATATGTCTGTATCCAATAAATGGATTTGTTTGTAAGTGTAGTTTGAATCCTAAAAATAATAACATCCTAGTATGTTTAGGATACAATTTTTGTTATTTAATCAAGAAATAATAGTAGCATAGGGAGTGGAGAAGTAAAATAAAAGAAAAAAACATGAGAGAATACGTAACCTCTAAATTAGGTAACATAATTTATTTTGAGCCAAAAGTATTTCTTGAATTGACTTATTCCCAAGGTAAGGATTATATGATGAAGGTATGGATTTTTTATATTATTTGGGATTAATTTGTACGATACAAGGGGCTTGAAATGTGTGATTTATATGTGTAGAGGTGGTGGCCTTTTATAAGAGGGACGAGGGGCACTTTAAGAAAGTCTAGAAATATTAATTTATTATAAATTAAATTTTTATTAAAAAAGGTCTCAAAATTATTTATTTAGAATATAAGATGATTTTGGTCTTAATAACAATCATACAATAATTTTTATACAATTTTTGAATGTATTTTTATCCATATATTTTTAGTTTAACCCTTATTTTACGTTCTTAATCTTGCAATTATATAATGTGTTTTACACATTTTGGATTAATGTAACTACAATATCCTATAAAAAGACCCAATAATGTCATTTATGACATATTTGGACTTATATTAACCATTTTTTCAAATATTATATTTTTAGGAATTTAATAACATTTAATAAACCTTTTTATATTTTAAATTATGAATTATGTCAATTTTGGACACTATTCATGCTTGAGTTTTTTTACAAATTCATAACAACCTCATTAAATTGAAGAAAAGGAATTTAATCAAAGATAAAATGTAAATATATTCCATAACATTAGTTTATGTTATCAAAATAATCAAATTACATTTATTTTAATATTTATAATATCATTTATTTGAATTCTTTATTAATGATTCAATCAGTGCATCACCATTGTGTCATAATTAAATTTATTTATTTAATGTATAAAAATTATAAATAAAATACCATGATGTATTAAATCATTGTATAATTATAATTAATTTTTATATTCAAATATTTTCGTTATATAAAGCCATATTAAAATTGTATTAGTAAAAGATACATGTTTATGTCATATTTCTCTTTACTTTAAATGAATTCTTATAAAATGTCATTTTCACATCCATGTGGCTCCATGGGGACCTAAAATTTACCCAAGAATTCCCATGGTCTTAAATATCTCATCCCATATGATTAAGGTATGTGTTAGGGTAGTTAACTATTATTATAATTTTATTTTTTCCCCTTATTTACTAGATTTACCATTTAACCATGGTAAATAAAATAATTAATAAAGATACATTTGATAGTGTCCAAATATAAAAGATACCTATTTAAAAAATTTGGACCTTATGATTCCAAATATTGAATCCATTTTTCCAAATTCAAATCACAAAATTTTCATTAATTAATTTAAAATTAATTCTTGTTGTCAAAACCAAAAAGAATGTTTTTAAGAAGTAATAACTCTCAAAAGATTGACATGTGTTTATGTCTAATTTCAATGGGGAACTACTTATAATGATAAAATTAGATTAAATCATAAAAATATATAACATTTATAATTTAAAACCATTATATAATATTATTTAACCATATAAATTATATCTATGGACAAATTTGTTTTCAATTAAAATTTATCACATTTTTACTATTCATTAAAACACCATAGCTCTCAGAAAAATATAAAAAATTAATCCAAAGTAAATTTTGATGCCCATATTATAAATAATATTTTTATTTTTTTCATATATAACATATAAATGTTTCAAAAACTAAATTTTAAAATGGTTCCCCATCAAAAGCTAGTAAAACTACATTTTTAGAAAAATACTTCTTTTATCTGAAAAATTGAATTTGTTCATATATAATATATATATAACATATAAGATGAATTTAAAACATTGAATTGAATATATAACATATATTTTTCATTAAATAAAAATTCATAATGAGTGATTTGATTTTATAAACACAATTATTCTCTTTTTAAATAGGTCATCATAAAAACATATCCATTATATTCAGTTGGTTTTTTACTTATATTTATAAAAAATTGGTAACAAATGAATCCTTATTTAAACATTTTTAAACCATATTTTAATAATTCAGTTGATATTATTCATTCCCACCATTACAAAAGTTAGGCGTTAACTACCATTTTAAATAATTATAATATTATTGTATTATTTTTATTATAACTCAATGTTGCGTGCAGCGTATGATTTCAGAGAAACCTATTGTTTCATGTCAAGAACTCTATTAGAAAAATTGTTCCTTTTAACATAAAATTTATATCATATCCATAAATATTAATAAAAATTAAAAGGTATTATTCTATAAATACCTTAGGTTATAAATTCATACATATATATCTCTTCAATACCCCCACCTAACTCAAATATCTCTCATGAAATTTCATTCCTACCCTATACCTAACATTCTTTTCTGAAGATTTATCCCACTTTTTCACCTCTAAATGGAGATCACTCCCAACCATTATATAATATCCCTCAACAAAAAAGGCATTTAGAATTATTTTTCCTTCTATCTCCCTCTTTAAATCCATACCAAGGAACTCTAATGTTTTTTGGAAGTCATCTCAGGATTTAAAAAACTACATAAAAAGGTAATGGTTTCCAGTCCTTCTTTTTCCTTTTTAATTGAAATTATTTTATTATAATACCATTTACACATATTTTATTGATTTAAATTTCATTGTATTATCTCCAATTTTATATTTTTTTAATGAGAAACTACTTATCACATATAATTATTTCCTTTTTTCATATGTTGTTATTATGTTGACATATAGGTTCTCATTCTTCCCCTTCCATTCTCAGTTACAAACATTTACAGAAATTCTATCATTGTTGTAATTCTTTATAATTATCACCCATTTGACATATTTACAATGACATGTCTTATTGATAAATATTTATCCTAAGTCATCATAATTCCCAAAAATACAAAAATTTATGTAAGAAATGAGTTGTTTCCAGCAATTACATCCCTACATGGATACTTGCAAGTGAATACAAATATAATATATAATATCTTTATAGTAATCACTCTGAAATAGGATGGTTTAATTTCAACACAAAATTCACTCTGGTTCATGAAGATTTGACATAAGACTACACACCTAGATAGACCCTCCCCTGGGATATTCTTTGGATAATTCACATTCTCTTTACAAATCATAATGAAGTATTTTCCTACCATTGATATGCTATCCTACTAGTGAAAACTATTTAACTCAATTAATATCTTCCATTCATAACCCAACACATTGGGTATACCATTCTCCTATACTTTATCTTTGTTTATTTGATAGGGTAAATTCCTATTATATTAAGAATACCCAATATTTTTAATGTTGATTATGTATTTTTTTAACTAACCACTTTATTTCTATGGATGGGTTGTGACCATGTTCCCTAACTAATTGATAAGAAAAAAAATGATTTTTAATATGTTTTTATCCAAATATGAATTTCTAATGATTCCTAATGGAAGTTAATTAAACATTGTATTGATATTCATATATTTTATAATGTGAATTCATTGGGCATAATCAAGTGATGTGTGGAGCCTAATATTATATATCCCCTTGATGAATTATTTAGTCTCATGAGACAAAAGGTTTGTCAATTTATTATATGCCTACCCAATGAAATAATGATGTATTTGTTGAAACTAGGATAGAAATAATGTTTCCTCGGTTAGGACCTTGATGGAATAAATATCGTCTTGGATGAGTCCATGATGGTATGGATCATGATTTTTGATATTATTAATTCCATTACCATGAATATAGTTATCATTATCAATGTGATTATTTTCATCACTATGTTATCCATGGATATTTTTCATGTTCAAGATATTTATTATATGATATAATTATTTATTATTTATTCTACCATTAGGTGTATTCTTGTTAGGATAGCTTCCACGATAATTTTACCCTTATCAAACATTTGAGATCTTATATTTTACGTTTTTATTTTCCCATGTTACCAAGAAGTGATCTATGAATAAATTCAAGAATACACTAAAAATAATCATAGAGTTTCGATAAGTTTTTATATTTTATTTTTATAACACAATGTAATATGGAAATAATGTATGTATCTATTCTCCCATGACTGCTAAATTGTTTGTCCCTTTATGTTTTGATCATTATATTTTATAGAAAATAATTAATGTAACTATAAACTCCTAGTTACTAGAGTTGGTTCATTACAATTGGTATGAAATAAATGTTTAGCATGAACCATGGGAACTAAAATTTTCTATAACATAGCTATAAAAAGACATTATAAATGCCTTATTTCCTATTTATATTAAGGTTTTGGGTTAATAAGTATTATAAAATAAAAACATAAAGAACCCTTGATTGAACCCAGGGTGATTTAGGTTGAATGGATGTCTAATGTAATAATTTCAAAGGGTACTACATTTTTAGGTTGAATTTTTTAACATAAAATAATTCACCTATAGTTTTAATTTCTCATCACTCATGTTAACTCTTTTATGTTTTTAGTAATGGATGTACCTATAATAATAAATTTAAAAATTGATTCTATTTATAAAGTGAATATTACCACAATGAGAAGCCTAATAGGATAATAACCGACATGAGATACCTTGTGATTATGAAATATCATCTATCAGGAATTATGATGAACAATGTGAACTTAGCTAGATTTCCAAAAAACAAATAAGAGAATGTATAAATCTCATAAAATTTTTAGATAAAAATAAGTTAACGGAACAAATTTTAAATTTCATTAAATAATGGAATGTGAGAAGAAACACCTAGGGGATTGTTTCAATAAACTGGAAGATGAAACATGTATAGAAAATAATGGTATAGAGAAACAAGTTTCAAATTAAATAGGAATAAAATGGTTAACATGATGAAGGGAAAATATGTGTTTCCTTGTCACAACAAAGATATTAAGGTATGAACCTCATTTGAAATTATATTTCGAGTTATGTCTATCTTTTAGATAAAAATAAATGGCTTTTTACTGAGTGGAAATTAAAATTATGAGGACAAAATTGATTGTGGGTAGAGAATGTAACACCATGAGATCATAAATTATATTTTCATTTAAAACCTAATATGTTAAATAGAATGATTCTAAGGCATCCCCAAAACAAACCAAACCACAAAATGTTAGAAAAACATAAAAATATTCTATTTTAATTAATGGATAAAAATAGATGTAACCATATTATGAAATATATGTAAGAATAAAAATAAATTTCATTATTAATACTAAGTAATTGATTAAAATTCAATAATTGTACCTAAATAACTAACAAGACTGATTTATGATTCAAGATATAGAAATTCTAAAAAAATTCTATTTATGTGTTTTATTTCAAGAAACTGAATATATTATAGATAAAATATATTATTTACATGAATAATATTTTAACACCAATTTTATTATTAATTACAAATAAATAATAATATTAATAGTTAATATTTTTAATAATTATGTTTTTCTTATGAAAATATTTTTCAATATATTTGTGTGTTTTTATATAAAAAATTATTTTTACTATTTTTAGATATTTTATTGGATAGTATTATTTTCATATTTTTAATTATAATGATAAAATTAAGTAATGGGGTCAATTTAATTTTTTTGCATAAAATTTATTAACTAATGTAAATTTATGTTACCGCTATAAAATTTTTATTTTAGAAGGAATAATACTTTCTAAAAATTATTGTATTAAATTAAATTAAAATATTTTGAAATTATGAGCCAATTATTATTTTTAAAACTTTATAAAAATAAACTAAAACTCATTTAATTTGAAATCAATGTTAAATAATATTTAGATTACTTAATGATTAAAAGAACATTTTTCTACAAAAACTAATTATTTTTAAAAAGTTATCTTTCAATTTAGAAGTAAATATTCTACTATAAAAAATTAAATTAAATTAAATTTATTCAAGATTTTGATTCATCATGTTGAAAATTTGAAGTAAGGGATATATTATATTTATAGTAATAGAATAATTAACAGGGTTAAGTTTTAATCAAGATTAATATGTGTTAAAATGGGTAGTTTAATGTGGCATGGATTTTTGATTAATAAATTTGAAATTTAGACATTATATAATAAATTTTTTAGGTTAAAAATTTCTTATCTACATGTCTCAACAATATTTCCACAATGAATACTCATTTAAATAAATTATTACCACTTACCTACCATTATTTTTTAATGTTTTATCCATCTTTTCATTTATAAACAGAGCTCACTCCCACCCATTATCTCATCCTTATCTACCCCAAATCCATTTTTCATGAATTTTAATTCCCTATTCCTCTATAAATTACTCCCAAGTAGTTCTTAAAGAGTAAGTATTCCTAAAAATCTTCAAGAATATACTTAGCATGGTAAGGGCTTCCAATCCTTTTATTTCCTTTTTAATAGAAATATTTTTTTATAATACCATTAAAAATAATTCAATAATTATAATTTCATGGAATTATCTCCCATCTTGTATGTTTTTAATGAAATAATACTTATCGCCTCTCAATATATCAATTTTCTTATGATGTTTTTGTTCCAATATAACAGTTCTTATTTCACCCCTTCCATTTTCAATTACAACCCTATATTGTACTATTATCATGATTATAATTCTTTAGAATTATCACCAATTTTATATATTTAAAATGATATTTACTATCGTTAAACCCATTTGTTAATCGTTCAAAATGTCTAAAAATCAAAAATTTGGTAAAATAAATATTGTGCATTTTTTGATTAATAGCAATCCAATATCAATAGTAGAAATTGGATGTAGATGTGGAACATATGAACCTAGGTGTAATAACTCTAAAAAAGGACGATTGGTTTTCACAACAATCTTTAATCTGGTTTAAGATGAGTGGCCCGCAAACTCTATACCTAGCTAGAAACTCACATGGTATATTCTTTGGATAATCCACATGATCTTTACAAATCATAATAAAGGATTTTTATACTATTTATATAATCTCCAACCATTTTTAACTATTAAGCTCAATTATTATATTATATTAATAACCCAACATATTTAAAATACCATGTTCCGCTACCTTATATTTCTTTTGGATATGGGTAATTTTTTATAACGAGAGTCCACTATAGTTTCTTTTTTGATTATGTATTGTTTAACCATATTCCTTATTTCAATATATGGATTATGTCCATGTTGTCCTACTTATTTTATAGGAAGGTATTGATGATTTTTATTTTTATGTCTAAATACATAGTTTTATTGGTTCTTGTGGAAATTTTATTATCCATTTCATTTATATTAATATTTTTTATAGTTAATTCATTAAACTTAAATAAGTGGTGGGTGTCACCCTATATTTTACAACCCCGTTATGCATAGGTTGGTATAATGAGAAAAAATGTTTTTGTTTGGTGTATTCTTTCATAATTCATTATGATGTTTTGGTTTCGGATTTAATGTAAAGAATGATGTATCAGTTGTGACTGTAATAGAAATTATAATGTCTTGGTTGAGGCCTTGGTGGTAAGGATCAAAATGTCTGACATTTCACATACTATCATAATGAATTCAGTTATTATTATAATGTTATTATTATCATTGTTATGTTTTCCAAGGATATTTTTTATGCGCAAGATATTTATTATAAGGCATGATTAATGATTATTTAATCTTCCAACTTATGTATTCTTGTTATGTTTTATTTGTCTATACATATACCCGTACATGTCATTTTATCTCACCCATCTTATGTTTCCTTTACCTAAGGGTACCAAGAAGTGATCTATGATCAAATTTATGGATATACTAAAAGGAATAAGAAAGATTAAATATGTTTTTATTTTTTATTTTTTATGTTCTAATGTAATATGTAATTAATGAATTTATTTAGTCTACCAATACTTCTAAACTGTTTGATACTTTATGTTGTGATCAATGTATTTTATTCCAAATTAAAAAATTAACCATAAAATTTGGGTTGCCAGAGTTTGGGTTTTAAAGTTATCATCGAAGAATGTTTTAGTAGGAATATTGGGAGCTATATTTTTTAATAACATAGAAATCACAAGACATTATTAATGATTTATTTCCAATTTACAATAAGTGATTAGGTTAAGAAGTATGAGGGAACCCAAACAAAATAATCCTTGATTGAACCAAGAGTTATTTAGGTTGAATTGAGAGATAATGTAATAGTTTCAAAGAGGGACATATAAGTCTCACACATAAAATAATGAAAATAATATATATAAGTTACAAAGGATTATAAACCATTTATCATATCAAAACCCATGAAAAGAAATGGGATTCAAAAACATTTCATCACAGCATAACCTGTGGAAATGGTTTAGGTTTCATAAAAAATACGACATAATAAACATAAACCATCAATATCAATAGTAGGGATGGTATACTTAGATCATATCCCTAGTAAATCAGAAACAACATTGAAGTTTTTTATTGGTGATAAATCAAAAACCACTAAATCTTTCTTGAGGAAAATAACATTTCCATTTTTAAGTCACATAATCAAAATTTAAAAATTTCCAAAAAAACATTGAAAACATTTTTATTGAAAATAACCATGAAAATTTATAAAGAAAAATTCAAAAAAATGAGAATCCATGATGGTGGAAAATTTCATTGATACGACATAATTTAACAAAATACTCCTTCGGTGGTTTTTTTTTGAAAAATCACTAATTACTTCCTTTGGAACAAGATAAGATTATTCCTTTGAAAATGTTTTGTAAAAATTATAACATGGGTAAAAATGAATTTAAAAAATCATCAGAGAATAGTAAAAAAATTCTTTAAAATATTTTTAAAAAACATGAATATGGAAAGAAAAATTTTTTTTACCGAAGATATAAATGAATTTTATTTCCCTTAAAAACATATTTTTTGTTATCATGAGTACATAAGGGTGAGTGAATGAAAGAAAAACATGTATTTTCATGAAATAACCATAAGATAAGAAAATTCATTAGTATGTTGAGAGATTTAACATAAGATTTTGTCCTCAATGCATAATTATAAAAAATCTTGACAAATAATGAGATTGTAACATAAAACCCATTACCATAGGTCTAACTTCAATCATATGTTTTAGAACATTTTATTCTTTGAAATTAATTATTTAGATCTCATCTAAATAGATCTAATGTTGGTATATTTATTAATGAAATAATCCTATTGAATGAGTCAATAGATTCATAGAAGTGAAATTATAAGTGTTTGGTCGATCTATAAGGCTAAAAGTGGTGTGGTGAATATAAAGGAGGGTTACCTTTTGTAATTTAGGGGAGGGGAACTCATACAATTTCATAAAAAATTAAATTAATAAAAATTAATTTTTATTTCCAAATGGCTCGAGATTGTTAATATATGAATTTAAGATTATTATGAGTAAAAATACACTTACAATAGAATTTGGTCAAGTTTGGATCACATTTTTACCCTAATATTTGGGTTGTAATCCCTTGTCAACCCATTTTACATTTACTGTAATATTATGTTTTGCCACCCTTTAGGGTTCATAATGTTACAATAAAATAAAAAACCCATATATGGACTATTTTTGATGTTTATGACCATATCACATTCATTTGCATGAATATAATATTTTTATGAATTTTATATAATTTAATAAAATATAATTTACTATGAAATATCATTAATGTCATTGCTAACACTATTAATTTTATTTAACATTAAATAAAAAATTAATTGGGAGAATAAAAATTTAATTATTTCACACCTACCTAATATTTCAAATTAAACTATGAAATTTGTGTGATACATTCATTCATTCCAATAAGATCACTTTTAATATTTTTAATAAATTGTTTATTAAATAGTGGAATACATCATTGGCATTGCATACGAAATTAAGGTCATTTTATAATTACAAATAACTAAAAAAATCTATTAAGAAAATATTTTCATTAATCTCAAAATATAAATTTTTATTTATTAATAACATTCTTTTGAACCTATGTGGAGACTTAAGATATATTAAAAACAAATAGAGCCACAGTTTTATAACTTTTTTGATGTAAATATTCTATAGACCATTTTAATGGGAAATGTACTTTAAAATTATAAACATAAATAATAATGTAATAAGGGTATAATTTTATTGGTTCAATAAGAATTTCGATGAAAAATTATGGCCATACCACTTATTTTTAACCTAGATTAACCCGATCAACCCTTTTCTAACATGAATGTTTTCACCGCACTTACTATTCATGTTGACCAAAAATAAAAGGGGCCTATTTACCAAATTTTAAAAACCTAATTCTAGATATATAATTCATTTTACCTAATTAATTACCTATAAATAGAAGAAATTAATTTTAAATTATCTGTGATAAATAAGATCAAAACCTCTTTTTAGAAAAATAAATTTCTAGGCATAATGTTTTATTTATTATTATTTTATTCATAATAATATTATTTGTTGAATATTTAAAAAGTTGATTGAATATATAAAATTTATATTTCATTAAAATCATTCACCAATATTGATCAATTTAATTTATTAGGATAAAACTACATTACGCACATAAAAACAATTTTTTATTTAAAAAATACCTCTTTTACATTAAAATGATTTTTATTCTCATTTCTAATTAATTCAAAACTAATGAATTATTATTTTTACCTGTATACACCATAAATTTTCATTATTTAATTAGTCATATTCATATCCACCAATCCAACATATATGTGATAAAAATATTTTAATAGTATATCAAAGTTCGTATATACATATTGTTGTGTGTAACACAAGATATCAAAGAAATTAAATTTATTTGTAAAAATATTTATTAAAATCCCAGGGTGTTACATTATATCCCCTTTAAAATTATTCCACTCTTTAAAATCCACTACTATTACACAAATAACTAAGGATAATTTTTCCTCATTATATCCTCAAGTTCCCATATAGCATTCTCAAATTGGTGGTTTCACCATAAATCTTTAACTAGGTGAGTGTTCTTATTTCATAGAACAATATAACTATGTTCTAGAATATCCACTAGTTTTTCCTCATAAGAAATAAATTTCTCTAGAACTAAAATATTCTTGTTCAGTATATGTGAAGGATTAGGTATGTAGTTCTTGAATATATATACAAGGAACTCATTATGAACTTGAGATAGATTCTGTAGGAGAAACAATCGATAAGATACCATCCCAATATGATAAATAATTTCAAAAGGACTCATATACCTAGGTCTTATATTTGTCGTTTTTCCAAATCTCATCACCCTCTTCCATATAGATATTTGTAGGAATACATTTTTAGTAACTTCAAAATCTAGATATTAAAAATGATTGTCAACATAACAGTTTTGGTGAATATGAGCTACTGTTAGGTGTTATTGAATGTATATAACCTTTTTTTTCTATTTACTCGTCCATTTCAAGTCCCAATAGATTTATTTCACCAACTTTATTCTAACATGTTGGAGTTCTGAACTTCCTAATATATAGGTTTTCAAAAGGATTTATCTGAATGTTAGAGTGAAAGCTATTGTTGTATGAAAATTCCACAAAAGAAATGTTTTCATACCAACTACCATTGAAATCCATAGATAAAGATATCAACATATATTTTATAGTTTTAATGGTCCTCTCATACTAACCATCTATTTGAGGATAATAATTAGTGCTAAAACTTAAAATTATATAAAAATATTGATAAATACTTGTTCAAAACGTCAAGGTAAACTTCAAATTATGATAAAATAAAATTGAAAGTGGTACTGTAACACCGAGATTTCATGATATATATTCCTTTAAATTTCATTGATGTACAGTGTTTTACGCTACACCAAGATTAGTTTTCACTATTCAGAACATCGTATTAATTTGCAGTATATGCAATACTATTCTTGGCTTGGGTTACACACAATTTCATGTTATTTTGAAAGAATTCATTTCTTTCAAGATCGAGTATAAGTGATAACTGAATATTATAACCCAATCATTATAATTTCAGATATGCATACTATTAACTTCATTCTAAAATACAATTAAAATTAAAATACACGAGTCTATAAAATAATAAAATCACTCATTTTGTATTTTATTAGTGAAATATATATATGTAATATATTTAATGTAATGTTTTAAATTCATCTTTTATGTTTTTTGGATATGATATAAGAATAAATTCAATTTTTCAAATAAAATAAGTATTTTTCAAAAAAAAAATACAGTTTTACCACCTTTTGATAGAGTACCCATTTAAAATATAGTTTTTGGAAATTTTATTTGTTATATTTTCCATTATAAAATTATTATTTAGAATCATGACATTAAAATTTACCTTGGTTGAAATTTTGGTATTTTTCTAATAAACTCTATATTTTAATGAATAGTTTAAAATATTACATTTTAATTCCAAACTTCTTTTTCATCTGAATTATTTATATAGTTAGATTATCTTTTTAATTTATTTTAAATTATTATTGTTTTATGTATTTATCATTAAATACTATTTCTATAATTTCAAATAATTTCACATCTATATTGTACATAAACACATGTCAATATTTTGACAGTTTTTACATCTTAAAAACCTACTTTCTGGTTTTGAAAAAGGGAATTAATTTTTAATTAATTGCTTCAAATTATATGTTTTTAATTTGGAAAAAAGATTCCATATTTAGAATCATAAGTTCCAAATTTTTTAAATTGGTACATTTTATTTTTGGAAATTATGAATAGTAACTTCAATAATTATTTGTATTTACCATGGTTAAAAGGAAAATCATGTAAATATGGGTAAAAAAAATAATATTATAACAATATAAAACTACCCTTACACATGTCCACATCCTATTTAATGATTTATGACTAAATATCAGCATCCTTAGGTCAATTTTAGGACCCCATGAATCCACTTTGGTGTAATAAAGTCCTTTTATAATATTTAATTTAAAGAAAAGGGAAATATAACATAAACATGTATCTCCTAACTAAAACAATTTTAATTTGGTTTATATAAATTAAATATTATAATAAAATTAGTAATTAGAAATATAAAAATAATTCTTACCTCATGGTATTTTATTTATAATTTTTACACATTAAATAAATAAATTTGTTTATGATGCAATGATGATGAAGTGATTACATTATTAAAGAATTATTGAAATAAATGATATTATAATTATTAAAATAAATGTAATTTGAGATTTTTGATTCTAGATATTAATTTTTGGATAAAATTAACATGTTAGTTATGATTAATTTTTTTTAAGGAATAATGTTTTTATGACATTAACAAACATCAATTACTAAATAGGGTCCAAATTGACATAAATGAATTTTCAAAAAAAACACTATTTTATTAAATTATATAATAGTAATAAAAATCTAATATTAGTACAAGTGACTTATATGGTGTTTATAACATTATTAATATTCCACTTTATTTTCTCTTAGTATTTTATAGTAACTATATTAACCATGTAGTATACAAATACAGGAAGACATAGTAAGAGTTAACTTATTTAACTAAGGGTTATTGCCAAAAGATATGGTTAGATTCAAGACCTAAAGTTGTATAAAACCTATTTATTGAGATGTTTTGGACCCATCCTAATATTACCCTTGAAATAAATTACTTTTTAGCAACTAGAAACCGAAAAGTCAGTTTATAATAAATTAACATTTCAAGACTTTTCGAAAGTACCCCTCACCTCTCCAAAAAAGGGCACGTCTACTTATATTGTATATACACATTAAAATAAATTTTTATTGGAAGTAACCATAAAAAATATCCTTCCAACATCCATAAATTCATCTTATATTCCACCATTTTTGCAGAAAACCAACTTATGGAGTCCTTTTGTGAAAATCCAAAGGAGACACCCGAGAAAAAGGTTATCATTTTATCCCTTCTTTCAAAGTTATTTTCTTCTTCTACTTAATCTTCTTAAATTTTTACCATAACTAAATAATAAATTTATAATTTAATATATGAAGTGATTTTTTTATGATTATCGTACAACCAGATTTTTCATTTTACCCATCCTATGAAAAACAATATCATCATGTGTGTGTGCGTATGGATTACTGTCTCCACGTCATGGTGTAAACTGTATTTCATCTATACATTATTTCAACGGGTATAATGATGAATATAAATGAATTAAATAATAAATATAATTTGATATTTTTTCATTACAATTATTTATTCCATCTAATTCCATATCATTTCACCATTAATGAAATGATACTATAACTCACGCGTACATACGGCTTACCATGTCCATGACGTGATGAGATTCATCTTCCCCATTCACCATCCAATAATGAATATAAAAATATATATTAAGAATAAGTATGAAATATATGAAATAATAATTTTATTGTAATAATATATATATATATACATATATTCCATTCACTTACTTCCACTCAATGTGATAAGAAAATGGATGCAACGTTCATGCATATATATGACCTATCGTCTCCATGAACAATGTATTCCGTTTCATATATATATAAATTATATATTTTTATATTCTTAGTATATATGTTATATAAATCATTTTATCATGATTTAAGTAATTCGATCAAAAATAACATGTCAAAACACATGCAATAAAGAAAGTGATTATTAACCAAAATGTTGCATTAACTTGGAATTTCTAATAAACAAGTAATGTAAAGTAATAAAACAGTCATCATAAATATAATTATGATTCTATTAAAAGTTAATAATATGTTAAAAACCATTATATATAAGTTTTAGAGAGATATACAGAGTATCAGACTTAATTTAAGGGTTAATTTCACAATATCATTATTATTCGAGGTTGTTGATACATAAGTATCTACTAGGAAATATTTATCGTCCTAGTCCATAATTCTAAAAATGTTTTTATAAAATGTTTTAATATTATCCTATGGATATTGAAATCCATTTTTACCCATGTTTTATATTTTATAAAACGTTTTGAAAAGAATCTTTTGGTTTTTTTTCAAACGAGGTACTTTATGACCTTTTCCACATATTAAGGAATGGTAGTTTTTTTAACATATACGGAATGAGTGGCTATTTTATACCATTATGGTACATTGAAATTTTGAATCATACCTTACAAGATTACTAGCTTATATTAAAAATAAACTTTTTAGTTTAAAATTTTACAACTTTTAAATGATTTAAATTGAAAATGGATATTTTCTTCAAAGAGTTTTACTGAATTTTTTATATTATTTTCATCTATGTCAACATCCTTTGTTGAATTTTATCCTTGTTTGTGGTTGATTTATTTTTATAAAATCTACCATATTATATTGTAGGTTTCTTGATATGTTTAATAGTGGATATACAATTTTTAATACGATTCATGGTTTTTTGTTAAAGTATTAACATTTCATATGCTAGTTTTAAATACGAATGTTTATGTTATGTTTTACTTTTTGATATAATGAATGTATTGGACATTGTATGTGATGTGTGGGGCTCGCTATAGCTCATTGATGTATCGGTAGGTCTCATGAGGCCAACTAGTGTCTTAGAATAAGGCCTTCATAGAATATTTGTGTGCGGTCTTGGAACGAGACCTTGATGTAGTGGTTATGATGGTTTTCATTATGAATTCCCTCATTATGAGATTGGTTATTGATTTTACATGTGATTATTTGACTAGTAAAATATCCATGTAAATGTATAAATAGAATTATTTTATTTATTCTTGCAATATTATGCTGGAGATAATGTTTTAAAAGGCTTCTGTTTTAGTTTGTTACCTTGTCTTAAATGTTTATGTTTAATTGTGATAGCTACCACTATATTGTTTATCCTTACTAAAATTATGATCCAACCCTTTTCTTATGTTTTATTTTCCAAGGATGCTAAGAAGTGTTTTATGGTTGATATGTAGAGTTAAACTAGGGTAATAGTGGTGTACTCAACGGATTATCTATGTTTTAGTTTATGTTTTTGATTTTAATGTAAGGTTGATTAATGTAATATATTTTCCAATACTACTAAACTGATCAGTCCTTCGGGACATGATTCCTTATATCATTCCAATGTATTAAAATAATGCACCATCTCTGAGCTTCCTGAGTTGGGGATGTTATGGTTGGTATCAATGTAATTTTTCAACAACCTTGTAAATAGATTTAGAAAACATTTATTATGTTTATTAACCATAAGATAGACTTTGAGGCTAAGTATATAAGAATACCCTGTAATTTTTTTCATGATCATGGATAACCTAGTATTAAACCTACGATGTTATATATTGAAATTACCTTCCCTTGATTATGTGGTTTTATTCAATGAGATGTGTTTCTCACCCTGTGCTTTATTGTCTTAGTTAATTGAGGAAATCAGAAGGAATTTGATTAACATTGAGGTTGACGGAAAATCTGGTGATTTTGAGAAACAAAATTGGATAATGACTCAAGAGAAAGATATTATGATTATGTTGAATCAGTTATCACGATATATGATTAACAATGTGATATTTGATGAATTTCCAAACAAATTGCATAAGAGGAAGATGAACGTTAATAAATGTTCATATTTTAAGAATCATAGAGGATAGAAGATTCAGATTCCTACATGTTAAGAGGAAGGGAAGAAGAACCTTGAGTAATACCTATAATAGAGAGGAAGATGTTATCTCTACGTGAAAAAGGGCCATAGAGTGACAGATTTTTATAGTGTTCATTGTCTCATCTATGGAAATTAGAGTCATTAACCAACTAAATTCCCAGAACTAAGAATCTAATTCAAAACTAATGAAGGATATATTCCATACCAACCATAAAATTTGAAAGATTTAAGTATTTATGTATTTGGATCCATGAATAGTGAATGTTGAATTATATAAGGAGTATTCAGTTTATGTTTTTCACTAAGGATTTTCAAGAATATGTTGCATAGTTATAATGGGCAATAAAATTTGTTTAAGGGTAAGATTATATTTAGAGAACATATGATTAAGGTAAATATAACCCTCAATATGTTCCTTATGTTAAGATAATAATATTTGGATAAAGATATGTTGCATTTGAATAAGTAAATTACATTATTTGAGTTTCTTGAGAACTAATTATGTATTTTTTGACTATAAGGTTAGGATATCCAGGATGATGTATGCAACATTTTGGGACATAAGGAATAATCCACTATGTTTTTTAACAAAGAAACATGCATTTTTTCAATAAGGATATGTGATAATTCAGGTTGTTACCATTACTCAAGAGAATACATGATGAAGGTGTTCACATATTTGGAATGTGACCACCGAGAACTTCCCTATGAGATATAGGAGATAAATGATATTACAATTTGGTTCACCTCTTTCTAAAGTTATAGATTTTTAGTTTTTGGATTGATTTTAAGGTTACCCATTTATGGATAGTATAATTTATACTCTGGTTATTGTTTGTTATATTAAGGTATTATCTTGCTATAGGTGGACTTATGAATATGGGATTACATGTGATAACATTTTTGTTAAGACAGGTGGAATGAGATATCACTCTATTTATGTATCACATGATCTTTTAACACTTTAGGAATGAAAAAATCAATTTCATATCTTTGAACAAGATATGAAGTAGAAATTTTTCAAGGCATGACCAATAGTGACATTGTACAGAAATCAAGTAAAAATTTCTTCTCATGTTCTTCAACTTTAGGAAATGATATTGAAAACCAAAAATGTTTTATTAGTACCTTTTTATCTGATGAATCATATGGTCCCTTAAATCATTGTAAATATATGTATTTTGGGTTATTAACTTTATCCAAAATCATGTTCTCTATCACTATCCATCAAAACATGATGGTTATATTATTCTTCCATATCCATTTTTTTTAATTACCACATATGTTCTCCTATGTGGAAACTTAGTGATGAGTTGCTCTGGATAATAGTTATATTTATAACATTTCTTTTTAAAATGAAGTTTTAGTATTCCATTTTATGATGTGGGTTTCTATGAAAGAAACTTTCAAGTAGCAATACTTTTATAATCGTAACAAATTTTGATGGAGAAATTAATTTTAAATGGGGTAGAATGTAACACTCTAAGATTTATTGAGATAGATTCTTTTTAATTCTTTAATGTATTGTGTTTTACTCTACAATAAGATTAGCTTGCACTATACACAACACTGTATTAACTTTCAGAATATGAAACACTATTGTTGGCTTATGTTACAAAAAAATTCATGTTCTTTTGATAGAATTCATTTATTTCAATACCTATTATACATGATAACTAAATATTATAACCTTTTCTTTATAAGGACTGGTCTGAATAGTATTAACATCCTTATAAAAAACAATCTAAATGAAAATAAGTGAGTCTATAAAATAATAAAATCACTATTTGTGGATTTAATTAGTGAAATATAAATAAAATGTATTCAATTTAATGATTTTAATTCATCTTATATGTTTTATAGATATGATATAAGAACAAATTCAATTTTTTGAATAAAAGAAGTATTTTTTAAAAAAATACATTTTTACCACCTTTTGATGGTGAATCGTTTTTAAATGTAGATTTTAAAAATTTTATATGTTATATTTGAAATAATAAACTTATTTTTTGTAATGATGACATAAAAATTTTCCTTGGTTAAAATTTTGGTATTTTTCATATGAAATGCATATTTTAATGAATTGTGAAAAATACTACATCTTAATTCAGAACTGCTTTTTCATCTAAATTATTTTTATAGGTAGATTATATTTTTAATTGGTTTTAAGTTATAATTGTAGTATATTATTATCATTTAATTAAATTTTGATAATTTCATGTAATTTTACATTTAAATAGCACAAAAACACATGTCAATCTTTTGATAGTTTTTAGTTTTAGAAACCCGCTTTCTGGTTTTAAGAATGGGAATTGATTTTCAATTAATTTCTTCAAATACTGTGTTTTGAATTTGGAAAAATGGATTTTATATTTGGAATCATATGTTCCAAATTATGTAAATAGGACCTTTTATTTTTGGAAGTTATGAATATCAACTTCAGTAAACATTTTTATTTACCATGGTTAAAAGGTAAATCTGGTAAATAAGAGTAAAAAACAATATTATAATAATATACAACTACCCTAACACATGTCCTGATACTATTGAATGATATATGGACGACCATTACCATCCTTCGGTTGATTTTAGGACCCCATGGAGCCACTCATGTGTGGTAATGACATTTTATAATATTTAATTTAGAGAAAAGGGAAATATTACCTAAACATGTATTTTCTAATTAAAAATTAATTAATTTGGTTTATAGAAATGATAAATTAAATGATAAATATTTTTTATAATTATAAAAATATTTCCTATATCATGTTATTTTATTTATAATTTTTAGAAATTAAATAAAAAATTATTTTTTCACACAATGATGATTCGCTGATTAACTTATTAATGAATGATTGAAATAAATAATATTATAATTATTAAAATAAATTTAATTTAAGATTTTTGATTCCATAAAAAAATTATTTGGATACAATGTACATGTTAGGGATGAGTTAATTTTTTTCGATGGAATCATGTTTTTATTACTTTTACAAAAATCATTTACTAAATAGTGTAAAAATTGAGAGAAACAAACTTTTAATGAAAATACTATTTTATTAAATGATATAATAGTCATAAAAATATAAGATTAAAAAAATGACTTATATATTGTTAAAATTACATTAATTATCCACTTGAGGTTATTTTGTCATTTTATAGTAATTATATTAACCATATAGTATACAAATATAAGAAGACATGGTAAGAGTTAACATATTTAACTATGGGTTCAAGCCAAAATATATGGTTAAATTCATGAGATAAACTTGTCTAAAACCTATTTTTTGGGATTATTTAGACCCATAAACATATTATCCTAGAAATAAATTAGTTTTATCCACTATAAAAAGAAAATAAATTTATAATGAATTAATATTTGAAGACTTTCGTAAAGTGCCCCTCACCTCTCCTATAAAAGGAAACTTATCTTTCTCTTTTATTCGCATCTCCAGATCCCTTTGTCTGGGCCAACCCCTGACCAAATATCCTCCCAAATTCCCTCAATTTATCCAAAATTTCACTCTTTGGGTATAAAACCATTTTAATGAGTCTTTTGTGCAAATCAAAAGGAGACAACCGAAGAAGATGTAATCGTTTTATCACTTATTTCAAAGTTCATTTCTTATTCTACTTCTTCTTCCTAAGTTGTTACCATAATAAAATAATAAATCCGGAATATATTATATTTTGAGATGTTTTTATGATCATAAAATAAACATATTCATCCTTTTACCCATTCTATGAAAAACAATATCACCAAGCGTGCGTACGTACCACTTACCGTCTCCACGCCGTGCTGTAAACTGTTTTTCATCTATACTTTATTTCGAATGGTATAATGATGAATATAAATGACTTAAATAATAAATATAAGATTATATTTGTTCTATAAAAATTGTTTTCCATCAAATTCCATACCATTTAACCATTAAGGAAATGATAATGTTGCTCATGTGTACGTATGACTTACCGTCTCCACGATGTGATGAGATTCATCTTCCAAATTAACCAGCAAATAATGATTATAAAAATATATATTAAGAGTAATTATGAAATATATGAAATAATAATTCTACTTCAATAATATATATATATGTACGTATGTATGTACATACATTTCATTCACTTACATCCACTCAATATGATAAGAAAATGGAAACAATGTTCATTCATAAGTACGTCCTACCATCTCGAAGAAAAGTGTATTCCATTTCATATATCTATATATTATATATTTTTATATTATGAATATATATGATATATAAATAATGTTATAATGATATAATTATCTTATCAAGAATAAAAAATCAAAACACATGAGATAAAGAAAGTGATTATTACCCGAAACGTTGCATTAATGTGGAATTCTTAACAAATGAATAATATAATGTCATAAAACAATCATCATAAATATTATTATGATTCTAGTACAAGTTAATAATTTGTTAAAAACCTTTATAAAATAATTTTAGACACATACTGAGAGTATAATGAAAAAGGTTAATTTTACAATCTCATGATTATTCGAGGTTGTTGATGCGTAAGTATCTACAGGGACATCTTTATCATCAAATTCTATGTTTCTAAAAAAATTCGTAAAATGTTTTACTATTATAATATGGATGTTCAAAGTCATTTTTGTCCAGTTTTTACTTTTAATAAAATATTTGGAAAGGAATATTTGGTCGTTTTTCAAATGAGGTACTTTATGAATTTTCGACAAATTAAGGAAAACTTGTTTTTTAACTTATATGGCACAAGGGGATTTTTCCTCCATTATGTAGCCTTACTATTTTTAAGATTCCCTTAAAATATTACATAATTATTTAAAAATATATTTTAAAATTTCACAGGTTTTAAATAATTTAATGTAAAATAGGATATTTCCCTTAAAGAGTTTTAATGAATTTATTAAATTATTTTCATCCATGTCAACATCCTTTGATGAATTTTATGATTATTTGAGGATGATTTATTATGGTACAATCTTACATATTGGATTGAAGGTTTTTTTATTTGCTTGACTATGGATATGCTTTGTTTTATACCATTCAGGTTTATGGTTAAAGTATTAACATTCCATATTCTAGTTTTAAATAAGAATGTTTATGTTATGTTTCATCCTTTTCATATGAGTAAAGCATTGGACATAATAAGTAATGGGTGGGGCCCATTATAGCCCCTCGATGCATCGATAGGTCTCATGAGACAAACCAGTGTCTTGGAACAAGGCCTAGATAGACTATTTGTATATAGTCTTGGCACAAGGCCTTGACATACTGGTTATGATGTCCAGCATTATGCATTCCCTTATTATGAGATTAGTTATTGATTTTACATGTAATTATTTGAAAATCGTAATATCCATGTGAATGTTTAAATGGAATTATTTGATTTATTATTTCCATATTATTTTGGAGATAATGTTTTAAAAGGATTGTGCTTTAGTTTTGTACCTTGCCTTAAAAATTAATGTGTAATTGTGATAGCTTCCATTATATTGTTTATCCTTACTAAGCATATGAGATAACCATTTTCTTATGGATTATTTTCCCTGAATTCCAATAAGTGTTTTATAATTGATATGCAGTGTTAAGATAATGGAATAATGGTGTTCTCAAAGGATTATCTATTTTGTAGTTTATGTTTTGAATTGTAATGTAAGGTTGATGAATTTAATCTATTTTCCAAGACTGTTAAACGGATAGGTCCTTCGAGACATGATTCCTTATGTCATGACAATGTATTAAAACAATACACCAACTCCAGGATTCTGGGGTTGGGGTGTAACTAGTACATCGTGAAATATTATCACTTACTTAATGTACAACCATGTAAGTAGATCAATAGAGGAATATTCTCTAATGATTATAGGTGTGTTGACTTCATATGGCGAGTGACTACCACCCATATAGAATTATTCCCTTTAAATATTTTGTAGAGTTTGAAGACAATATCCATTGTGATGTTTTCCCATTTCCATTTTGGTATGGGTAATGGTTTTAATATCCTCTTAGACTTATGTCTCTCAACCTTAACATTATGACATACCAAGCATTGAGAAACATAATATTCAATATCTCTCTTCATACCATCCCAGCAAAAATAATCTTTAAAATCTCTGTACATATTTGTATTTTGAGGATGAATAGAGAAATAAGAACTATGAGATTCATTAAATAGATCATTCTTCATATATTATACTGAAGGGACCCACACATAGTTCTTGGACCTTATTTTTTCATCACAATCAAGGATGAACTAAAGAAAATTTCTTAACAACATTTACATATCTACATATTCCTTTTGTGATCTTCACTTCAATAGATGGTTGGACACTCATTTTAGAAGGATTATTTTTATCATATTCCTTCAATATTTCAAGATACATCCTTTACAACTCATTTTTTTGGATATTTTGTGATCCTTGTCATAGATAATCTACCATGATCATTTGAACTCAGAGCATCTACCACCTTGTTTCCTTTCCTAGAGTGGTACTATGTTGAGCAGTCATAATATTTGATTATCTCAAAACATAATATTTGGAACATGTTCAGATATTTTTGAGTGAAAATATTATTTAAAATTTTATATAAATATATAAATCACACCTTTCTCCATAAAGATAATGCCTCCAAATCATAAATTCAAAAAATATTGCAGCTAAATCTAAAAAATGAGTTGGGTAAAATTTCTCTTGGGCCTTCAATTTTCATGAGAAATAATCTATAACCATATAGTTCTACATAAAAATTCATCCTAGTCCTATATTTTATGTATTAATATATATTAAAAAACCTTCTACATTTAAGGTTAGTGTAAGAATAGGTGCACTGATAAGGAAAATGATGATCACTCTTAGAAAAGTACTAAGATCAACACAGTTGAACAAATAAGTATTCAATATAGGGTAGATGATACTTTTTCTTTATATTAATATTGTTAATTTCTAAATAATCAATACATGGTTTCATTGATATTTATTCATTCTTACCATTTAAAAAAAGAGCACCCCAAGGTGACACACTTGGATGAATGACTCCCTTGTCATGATTATCTTGTATTTTATTCTTTAATTCTTATAACTCAATGATTCCCATTATATATGGAGTCTCGGAAATGTAAGTAGCACCCAGAATGAGTTTTATTTAAAAATAACATGATGATTCGGTGGAAGAATAAAATTTATTTTTTGGAAAGACAACAATAAACTCCAATAAAATAGGTATATCTTTGATGTTGAGTTTCTACCCAAACATCTGAGATAAACACCACTTTTGAATAGTAAGAATGACACATAAAACAGATGTAATTTCTATTAGAAGTTAATTTTTGTCATTACACAGATTTATGATCATGTGTTGCTTCATAATTTAAAATGTAACATCCCTCCCGCAGAAATTGATGAGGTCTTTATGTATATAAAGTCTATATATTCCTAAAATAACATAAAATTTAACAAGAATATGAATGAAAATATTTGTAGGAAACACATTCCCACAAACATAAAATTGATATGAATCAAAGACATGGGATGCGATCATCACACCATTAGGGTTTTTTACTACCTACTCAACATATAATTTTTTGTTGAGTCAATAATGTTTCCTTATGACTTTTCCATTCCTCTATGTTTTGAAAATCACAAACACTCTATCTCAAGGAAAATTTTATTTTCTCTATGTTTTTTTATATATAAAGAAATTTTCCCCTTACATATATTTTCCTTAATAAGGATAATTTTCCCTCCCCGAGGAAAATTTATCCTTACCTGTTTTTCATTGTTATTATTTTATTCTCTATAAATATAACACTTTTTATTCCTAAGTGAATAATTTGGTTTCACATATAAAACCTAGGAATTCTATAAATACTTAGAGACAGAGTATTCTGTTTTCCAGATCCAAATCTAGACTCCAAATTCTATAAAATTCTGACTTCAAAATCTCTGAAATTCAGAATCTGATTTCTCTAAAATTCATAAACCGAATTCTCTAAAATTAAGACTCCGAAATCTCTGAAATTCAGAATCTGAATTCTCTGAAATACAGGTTCTGAATTCCTTATAATTCAGACTCTGAATTCCTTAGAATACAGACTTTGAATTCCATAGAATTCAAACACTAAATTCTTTAGAATTCTGACTCTGAATTCCATATAATTTTGGTTCTGGATTCCTTAGAATTATAGTTCTAAATTCCTTAGAATTTAGACTCCGATGTCTTTAGAATTCTGATTCTAAATTCCTTGAAAAATATAATCCAAATATCCTTTTATTATAGACTCTAAATTTTTATTTTCTTAGACTCTGAATTTTATTTTTTTCTTAAACTCTGAAAATATATTTGATAGAGAAATCATATTTTACTAACCCTTGTTATAGTTATTAAACATTGTCATGCATTCTGTTTTTAACCAACCATTGTTTGAGTGACACATGTATAGGTACCTCTGAAATTCAAGTAAAAATATGACCATTGGAGGAGGGAGTCGACCGTTGGAGATGTGCCTATAAATATAAGCTCATTTGAACAAGGTCAGTAGTGAAAAAAAAACATTTATTAATCTAGAGATTACATGCTGGTGAAGTGATTTCTAGAGAGAGATACTCTAATGATTTGTTCATACTAAACATCTTGTTCAACTTGCTTCATGAGACTCCAAATGTTGTTGACTACATTAGAGGTCTTCTGGAGATAGGAAGGAATAGGTACCGACTACCTTAATGTTCAAGGACTTCTTTGATAGGAAGAATGAGGTTCCGAATACCTTGAAGTTCGAGAATTTCTTTGATAAGGAAGATAGAGGTTCTGACTACCTTGAAGTTTGAGGGCTTATGAGGATAGCAAGACAGACTCTGATATTCCTATCTAGGGCTTAGCCTAGTGTGGGTAAGAAATACTTTCTTAAAAGTATAAATCAAGGTACTTTTATGCAAGTTTTTTGGATACCCTACTCTTTGGGTTAAAATATTCTATACTTGTTACTTGTATTGTTTCAAGTTTTTTTTCCATCACATTTTGATTAATAAAGAATGTATAACTATCTTATATTTTCTTGTACGTGTACTCTGATTTGTAATATTCTATACGCTTTAAGGTATAATCATTTCCCTTGTAAACTTTTCTTAAGTTTCATTTCCAGAAATATATTTCCAGAAACTATAAAGTTTGTAGAACAAAGAGGTCTTGTGAATTTACCTTTTTAACATTGTTATACAATAAAATGTTTTATACCAACATTAAATGTTCCAAAGGAATTTTTAAAGTATACAATTAACCCCCTGTATATTGAGCATCTACTTTTATATTTCAATCCTACAATTGGTATCAAAGGAGGTCTCTGAAATACTTATATTAACATATAAGTTTTCTTTCTCAAGTTTTCATTGTTCTATATATTCCTTGATTAGGATATTTTCATCCCAGTTTACAAAAATATATTACAAACAAGTTTGTGTGGAAAGATATTTTATTTGAGATGGTAGGAATAAATGTTGGTTTGATTGACAATCTTATTCATACTAATCCTCCTATATTTTATGGGAATGATTATGAATATTGTAGATATCGTATGAAGAATTTTTTCATTAACACTAGAGTGGAGAACTTTTTTATTATTACTGTAGATTACAAGATTCCTGATAAGGAAGTTAGAACTTTTACTAATCAAGAAAAGTTAGAGTATCAAATAAACTACAAGGTATGCAATACTTTGTGGTGTTCCATGACCAGGAATATATATTGCCAGATTTATTCTTGTGAAGTTTCAAATTTTATTTGGAAGAAATTGCAGGTCACTCATTTTGGAACTTCCAAAGTTATAGAAACTAGAAGAGCTATGCTTAGAGCAGAATATCATCGATTTATATTTCCTTATGCAGAACCAGTGTCCAAGGTACAACAGAGGTTTATGACTATTTTTAATAGTTTAAAATCCATGGGTGAAAAAGGTTTAGATGATAAGGCACGTGTGGACAAGATTATAGATATCATGCCTAATGAGTGAGAATCAGAGAGAATAGATATTGTTGAGAATAGTAAAGTATCACAGATTACTCTTGATGAGATTTTTGGAACTCTACTTCAACATGAGACAAGAATGAAGAGATATGCTGATCTAAATAAGAAAAATAATAGAAATGGAAGTATTGATTTTACAATTACTTCAAATCATATGAAATCCAAGACTCCTGAAAGGGTTACTATATCCAATATGAAGAAGGTCTCGGTTTTATTTGAATCAAGTGAAAGTGAACACTCTGATAATGAACCAGCTAATCTTTCTTGAAGGAAGAATAAGATTGTTGGGAAGAAATATTTTTAGTATGATATAAGAAGAAGGAAATAAAGGACAAGAAAGACTTTGAAGTCCCTTGCTATGATTGAAAAAGAGCAGGTCATATAAGGCCAGATTGTCCTATTCTTAATAGAAAAGATAGAAAGGAAAATATTTCTAAGAGGAATAGAAATAAGTGATACAAAGATAAATATAAGAATTTTTTGAAAGCTAATGACAACTGGAGGGCCAGTGGTGGTGACTCTTCTGACGAAACCTCAGAGTATGAATCTTCTGGTTAGAAGAATCTTGGTCTATTATTCAAGCTACCTATTGAAAATCATTGTTTAATGGCAAAGTTACACAATGCTGAATCTATAAAAAATGTATCGTTGAACAGTAATTCTAGTGATAGTAAATATTGTGAATCCTCTGATGGAGAATCTTCTTATGAGGAAGATAATACTTTACCTACTTATGAAGAAGTGTCTAGGTTTTCTAAGCTTCGTGAGAATGAAAATTCTAAATTCAAGAAAACGCTTGATAGGGAAAATTCTAGAGTAACAATTATTACTAAAGAAATATCATATTTTTCTACAGATATTGATAAGAAACCCCTTGATTTTGAATGTATTTAAAAAACCCTTGAGGAAGTTAATTTTGAGAAAGATAAAAATTCTAAGTATCTAGAAAAAGTAATTTCTAAGAAAAATGTTTTAGAGCCTAACTCTAGTGCTAAAACTAATGTTTTTGAGGATAAGAACTTAGTTATTAAGATAAAGTCATAAATATTTTCTTTTAAGAAGTACCTGTCAAACTTTACCTTAGGTAAAGAAAATTTTGATTAGATTTATTTCCAAATTTGACCTCTAAGGAATAATTCTGGACTTGGTTATACTCATTCAAAACCGATTTTTAGTAACAATTATTTTGTTTTTCAATGTGATCTATTCTAAACTAAATGTGTGGGTGGTGGGAATTGGGAAAAAAATTGTTCCTTAAACAAAACTCATTATTTAGTTTTTCATAAAGCTTATTTTTCTATGAAAATGCGGCTTCCTAAAATTTTTCTTTCTAAAGTTTCCTGATCCAAGAAAGTTTGGGTTCCGAAAGTCTAACACTATTATTTTTAGGAAAATAAAGATAGTACCAATAGCAGTACATAGTACATGGATAGTGGATGTTCCAGGCACATGACTGGTAACAAAAACTTCTTTGAAAAAATTATCAAGATTATAGGAGGAAAAGTTACTTTTGGGGAAAATGCTCAGGGAGATATTATAGGTATAGGTAACATTTTTCTTCTTGTAAAAACATTGATTTCAAGTGTTTTATTTGTTAAATTTCTCAAGAACAATCTCATTAGCATAAGTCAATTATGTGATTAATGTTACCTTGTGAATTTTAGGAATGAAATGTGTTTAGTACACAATTCCAAAGAAGATTTCATTCTTTCAACCAATATGCAAGAGAATGTGCACAAAATAAACATAGAAGACATTAGGAGACAAGATCTACCTTTTCATAGGGAGATGGATGATCATTCTTGGTTATGGAATAGAAGTTTAGGACTCTGTAACCTCAGGAACCTATGAAAAATATCTAAGAAAAGACTAGTTAAAGATCTACCAGAGCTAAGATTTTATTCTTCAAAAGTTTGTGATCCTTGTCAATATAGAATAAAACATAAATCAAGTTTTAAATCAAACCGTGAAGTCTTAACTATAGGTGCATTATAGTTATTGCATATGAATATTTTTGGTCCAATAAAAACTAGAAGCATTAGAGTAAAATATTATGTATTTGTCTAAGTTGATGATTAAACTAGATTTATTTGGGTCTATTTTCTAGCAACAAAATATGAAGCTTTTTCTTATTTCAAAAGTTTCAGTGCCCAAGTTAGAAATGATAATAGCCTTCCATTGATAACTATTCATAGTGTTCATGGAAGAGAATTTAAAAATTCTGATTTTGAAACATTTTGTAGTAGAAAGCTCATTACTCATAACTTCCTAGAACCAAGAAATCCTCAACAAAATGGTGTTATTGAAAGAAAAAATATAATTCTTCAAGAGAAAACAAGAACCATGTTGAGGGAATATTCGATAGCCAAACATTTTTGGGCTGAAGGTGTATGTAATTCTTGTTATACAATAAATTGTGTTTTGATTAGAACATTTCTTAATAAAACTTCTTATGAGTTATGGAAGGGGAGAAAACCTAGACTTTCCTACTTCAAGGTTTTTGGTTTCAAGGTATTCATTTTGAATAATAAGGATAATTTACATAAATTCTCACCCAAATATGATGAAGGAATTTTCTTAGCCTACTCCACAACTTATAAGGCCTAAAGAGTTTTCAATAAAAACACTTGTACTGTTGAAGAAACAATACATATAAAATTTGATAAAACTAATGCTTTTGTTCTTAAACAACCTCAACCTATATCCTCATATGTGTTTTCAAAAACTAATTATCAAATATTGATAAAAGTACCTTATGATAAAGAAATTTTCAAAGAAAATATTTCTAAAGCATTTACCCCATAATATTTCATACCCTATATTGATGAACATGTTTTACAAAACCCAAATCAGTTTTTTTAAAGAATCATCCCAGTAATATTATCATTGGTGATGTAAATCAACCAATAAGGACTAGAAGTTCTTTAAGAAATTAAATATAACATATAGCTTTCCTTTCCCAATTAGAACTGAAGATCACTGATGAAACTTTAGGTGATGTTGATTAGATAAAATCTGTGCAAGATGAGCTAAATGAATTTAAAAGGAATAAAGTTTAGACCATGGTTGAATGACCTAAGGAAAATTTTGTTATTAGAGTAAAATGGGTTTTTATAAAAAAGTGTGACGAAAATGGAATCATAGTAAGAAATAAAGATAGACTGGTTGCTAAAGGATATAATCAATAAGAAGGAATGTACTATGAAGAAACCTATGCTCTTGTAGATAGACTTGAGTCTATGAATATTCTACTTCCCTTTAAAGAATTCTTAAATTTTAAACTTTTTCAAATAGATACTAAATGTGATTTTCTTAATGGTTTTTTCAAGAGGAAGTTCTTGTTGAACAACAACCTGGTTTTGAAGATAAAAAACATCCTGAACATGTTTTCAAACTTACCAAAGCTTTGTATAGACTTAAACAAGCTCCAAGATCCTGGTATGATAGGCTTATAGGATTTTTTTCTTCAAAACAATTATGGTAAAGGAAATGATGATCCAACCGTTTGTATAATTAAAGAAAAGAAAAAAAATTGATTGTTCAAATTTATGTTTATGACATTATATTTGGTTCAACTCAGCAATCTTTAACTGATTCTTTTGTGGATCTAATGAAATCTGATCTCGACATGAGTATGATGGGTGAGTTAACATTTGTCCTTGGTTTTCAAATTTCTCAAAAACCAGAAGGAATCTATATACCCCACATAATTATATTAAATATCCTTCTAAAAATTATGGATATGACAACACTAAGATTATTAGTACTCTCATTGGTACCTCAAATTGACTTGATTTGGATAAAGCTGGGAAACCAGTAGATCAGACATATTTTTGAGATATGATAGGAATTATACTTTACATGACAACTAGTCATCTAGACCTAATCATTTCAGTATGATTATGTTCAATATATCAATACAATCAAAAGGAATCTCATTTAAAGGCAGTGAAAATGATTTTTTTCTGCTTAAAGGGAACCATAGATTTGGGACTCTTTTATAACTCTGGAAATGATTTTATTTTAAAAATATTTTCGGATGCTAAATTTGGTAAATGTAGAATAGATAGAAAAAGTACATCCAGAACTTTTTATTTATTTGGTGATCCCTTAGTTTCTTATTCATGCAAAAATAAACACTCGGTAGCACTTTCCACTAGTGAAGCTGAATATGTAGCAGCTAGAAGTTGTTGTTCTCAATTATTGTTGATGCAACACACACTCACAGACTATGGTATGAGTTTTAACAAAACACAAATTTTCTGTCATAATACTAGTGCCATTTCTTTAAGTAAAAACCATGAACATCACTCTCATGAAAGACACATAGATATTAGGAATCACTTTCTTAGGATCACACACAAAAAAGGAGATATCATTCTTCAATTTATCGGAACTTAAGATCAACTTACTGATATTTTAAAAATTCATTACCATCTGATATATTTGAATACATTCAACAGAATTTAGGAATGATAATTGTAAGGTAATATTCTTTGTTAACTTCTTGTTGAAACCTCTCTACTTATAGTAAGAAAATCCTTTTCATATGTGGAGTGCATTTTCTTGTCAGTTAAAATTTTCATAATCAAAGTTTTTGTAGTCAAAATTTTCGTAGATAACTTTTTTTTCACAATCTAACTTTTTTGTAATCTCAAAAGTTTTGTAATCACATTTTTTGGAATCAAAATTTCTTCTAGAAGAATATCATTTTTATGAATAATCTTCCATAAATTCAAAACGTATGTTTCCTTTTATAAATTTTTGTAATCATATTTTACATGTTGGAAATCTCATTTTGTTTTCAAAATTTTCGAATTCACTTTTCCTTAAATATGAATATTTTTCTTAAAAAAATCAAAATATCGTAGTCTATCAAAATACCTCTTTGGATATCATCTCAACTATCAGATCTTCTCAAGAAGTTTTCAACTATTGGATAAATCATAGAAGTTGAATCGTTGCTTCAATTGCATATATAAATGACCCACTGTTGATTGTCCAACATCAAATCCCAAGATCTTGTGTGTTGAAGCACTTCCCTTTCCACTTAATAACATTCCAAATTTCTCAAGTCTTCCTTAGTTCCGAATGTCTAAAGAAGCTTCTCCTCAAAAAGAAATGTCAACCTTAAAGGAAATATTTGAATGTCAGATTTATCATGAAAGGTTGGTAGACCCGAACATATTTAATAAGTATAATTCAATAATCTCAAAGAACATAAAGTTAAATAGCTAGGATAGTATAGATGTATCTAAACCCAATCCATAGGATCTAGTGATTCTGGAGTTGCTAGTAATGTTCTATGAATACATATCTTTTTTCAATCAAGGAGGAAAAGATAAATTTTATTTCATGAGTTATGGTAAGACTTACTATCTTTCTTATTCTAAGGCTGCTAGTCTGATTGGAATACCTTATGAAGGAGAAGTTGGATTTTGTTTTCATAAGATACCTGATGTTGAAGGAATCTTTGATAAGGAAAAGGCCATAGAGTGCCTTAGTTTGGTTGGAGTCAAGACATCAAAGATTCTTCATCTTTCATCAAATTTCCAGATTCTTGAAATTTGGGTTCAAGGCTTTATCATTCTGAGTAAAGGAGATAAATATACATTTAAGAAGAGTGATATATATGTTTTGGATTTTTTAGTGAACCTCCATAAGCTGAATCTAGTTATGTATATTTTGGTTACGATTGATCATATCAAGAATGGAAATCTGAAGTCTCAGATTATCATGTATCTAGAAATTCTATAAAAGATCATTATTTCCTGTTTATAATCAAGGAAAATTTATTACAAATCGATGTCAAGAAATATTAGGGTATTATTTCTATGTGATGACACTCTAAGGATAATGAAAATTGGATTTTCTGGTGAATCCAGAGAGTTTTATGATTTATCAAATGAAGAATTTGAAGATTTAACAAACAAATATGTTATATGTGAAACCTCCAAGAAAGGTGGAAGGAAGAGGATAGTTAAGGAAATTCAAGAGATAGCAAAAGTTATGTCGCCAAGGAAATTTAATCTACACCGAGAAATCCAAATAAGAAAAAAATCCTATCCTGAGGAAGTAGTTGAAAAATGAAGAGAGGATAAGAAAAACTACAATGAAGGGGAGCCTAAGTTTAGCTTGGACCCTAATGAGAAAAAAATACTCGAAAATAAAGGTTGTTGAGGAGCTTGAGAAGCAATAGAAATAGAAAAGGCAAAAGAAGAAGATGACTGAGGCAAAGATAGTAAAGTCTCTTCTTAAGGATGCTAAGAAAGCTTCTGAGAAAATCCTGGCACCAGAATCTTTTTTAATAGAATTAGTCCTAGAGACTTTGAGAAATAATTTGGTGATTCTAAAACAAAATCAAGAAGAAGAAATAGTGAAAGAAGAATAAGTTCAAGATGAAAAATAAGGGAGTGTTGATACCAAATATATGATAATTCAAGTAGAAGAGTATCATGAGGAGGAGATTCCTTCTGAGAAGTTATCAATATAAACTTCTGAAGACGAGTTTTAAAAACTTTCTACCCCAAGAAAAGATGAGAAGGGTAAGGGAGAAGTAAAAAAATTATCAGAAGAAGAATGTACCAATCATGATTTCATTAATCTAGAGGGTGTTGAGGCAGAAGCTGAGAAGAAATAAGTTGAGGAAGATAAGATTATTTAACTATCAGATAGTGAACATGAATCACCTAAACAAGAAGAAATTATTTCAAGAACTGATATGGGAAAGAAGGTGATGGAAGATACTCCTACCAAGTGTTTGGTCAGTAAGAAAGATGTTGGGCTTCATTAAAGACGAAAGCCGATGTTCTTGAAAAGGAATCCCCATCAACATATCATTTGAATTCAGAATCTTCTTCTCTTGGCCATCAATTTGTGGTTAAGTCTTTGAAGAAGCTGGTTGGTACTATTATATTATTTCCAATCATAGATTTAGGATGCCAAATGAATCAGAATTCCTTAAGTCAGAAAATAGATTCAGTATCCATGGTGAAGGATAAATGTGTCAAACTTGAGGCCTATTTCAAAACTTTTTTCATTACTTATGAATACCATAAAATATCTTTTAAGAATATGACTAGTTGGTCAAGTAAAACTATTGATGAGATGATCATTATCTATGTGTTTAAAGATAATGTAAAGGATTATTTTAAAACCAAAGATGCTATGTTCAAATATGTTACAATGTCTTTTGATGAAAAGTTATCTCTTGAAGAAACTACTCAGAAGCAAGAAGTGAAAGATCTGAATGGGAAATTCGATTCAGTTTCCTTGAGTTGGAAGAGGGAAAGGGATCATAGAATTGAACTTGAGGAAAATATTGTTAAACAAGAAGAATCCTTGAAGGCTCAGACTGATATGCTTAATCCTTAGGAAGAAAAAATTAAAGCCTTAGAAATGAAAAGTGAAGATTAAGATCAACTACTCAAGAACATGGAAGATGATCACAAGGAACTCAAGACGATCAAAACTATTGTGAATAAACTAATTCCAAAAGAGAAGGAGGGATAATTTCATTCAAATCTGATCTTTTATTGTATTTCCCTATTGTAAAAATTCTTTCAAATCTTAATGAAATTTTCGTTGCAGTTCATATTTTTCATATTTTAGTAATAATATTTTAGGTACCATATTTTTTTATCCATTCCCTTTATTCATTTTTTAAAATCACAAAAGGAGAGAAAGGAATGACAAAAAATTACACTATACAAAGAAGAAATTTCTCTATGTAAGGTGGATTTTATCTAAGGGAAAGTTTTTTTCATGAATAATTTCGTATGCAAGAAATTGTAAAATCTCATCCATGAAATCAGGAGTACGATCCTTTGATATTTCAAAGCCTAAGGTGGAGTTATTCATATTCATTATGATCCATAAGTAAAGGGAGATAAGTTTTTATTTTCAAGTTCCTAAAAATTTCAAAGTCCTTATATTCTTTTTAGTAAGGATGTTTTTGCTTTCCAGAAAAGGGGGAGATTATTGGGTCAATAAGGTTTCCTTATGAGTTTTCCATTACTCTCTATTTTGAAAATCATAAACACTCTATCTCAAGGCCAATTTTATTTTCCCTAAGTTTTTTTATACATAATGAAATTTTCTCCTTACCCATATTTTCCTTAATATGGAAAATTTTTCTTCCTTAAGGAAAATTTATCCTTACCTATTTTCATTGTTCTTATTTTAGTCTCATTAAATATAAATCCATTTATTCCTAAGTATAAAATTAAGTTTAATATTTAAAAACATGGAATTTTATAAATACTTAAATATAGAGTATTCTATATTCAGGATCCAAATTCATACTCCGAATTCTTTGAAATTCCAACTCCGAATTCTCTGAAATTCAGAATATGAATTCTCTGAAATTCAGACTCAGAATTCTCTGAAATTTAGACTCTGAATTCCCTAGAATTAAAAATCTGAATTCTCTGAAATAAATGTTCCAAATTTCATAAAATTCAGAGTCCTAATTCCTTAGAATTCAGACTCCTAATTCCTTAGAATTCAGACTCTAAATTCCTTAGAATTCACACATCGAATTCCTTATAATTCAGACACTGAATTCCTTAGAATTAATAATACGAATTCCTTAGAATTTGTGTTCTGAATTCCTCAGAATTCAGGTTCCAAATTCCTTAGAATTCAGACTCCGAATTATATATAATTCTGATTCTGAATTACTTAAAAAACAGAATCTTAATATCCTTTTAATATAGACTCCAAATTTTTATTTTCTTACACTCTGAATTTTATTTTTGAATAGACTCTGAAAAATAAATTTGATATAGAAACCATATTTTACTTACCCATGTAATATTTATAAAATGATGGCATGCATTATGTTTCTAACCAACCATTGTTTGAGTGACACGTGTTTAGGTCCCTCTGAAATTCAAGGAAAAATATGACCGTTGGAGGAGTGAGCCAACTGTTGGAGATGTTCCTATAAATAGGAGCTCATTTGAATGAGCTCAGTACTAAAAAAATACATTGATCAATATAGAGATTACATGTTGGTGAAGTGATTTCTAGAGAGAGATACTCTAATGCTTTGTGATTAATGAACATCTTGTTTAGCTTTATTTGTGTGACTCCGAATGTTGTTGAGTATATTCGAGGGATTTCAGGGATATGAAGACAGAGGTGCCGACTACATTAATGTTCAAGGACATCATTGATAGGAAGATAGAGGTGTTGAATACCATAAAGTATGAGGACTTCCTTGATAAAGAAGGAAGAGGTGTCGAGTACCTTGAAGTTCAAGGGCTTGCGGGGTTATAAAGACAGACTCTGATATTCCTATCGAGGGATTAACCTGGTGTGGGTAAGACAGACATTCTTGAATGTATAAATCTAGGGACATTTATCCAAGTTGTTGGATACGCTAATCTTTTTGTTAAAAGATTCTATACCGGTTACTTGTATTGTTTCAGGTTTTTTTTCCGCTGCATTTTGATTAATAAGGAATGTATAACTATATTACACTTTTTTATACTTGTACTCCGATTAGTAAGATTCTATACACTTTAAAGTAGAATATTTTCCCTTGTAAGCTTTTCTTATGTTTCATTTATGGAACAAGACTTCCAGAATGTAGCAAGTTTGTAGAACTAAGAGGTCTTGTGAATTTACATTTTTTAACATTGTTTAATAGTAGAAAGTTTTATACCAACTTTAAAGGTTCCAAAGGAATTTTTAAAGTACACAATTCACCACCTATTGTATATAGAGAATATACTTTTATATTTTGATCCTATATTTTCTAGGTTGTACTATAATTCCCTTGGATTATTCTTTAGATATAAAAGAGTGGGTATATCCAAAATAAGATAATACATTATTAGTTCTAGAGCTGATGGTAAGTGTACCCTTCACCATGTCATTTTAGGACCCCTCATCAGAAAAAGTGATCACATGGTATTTCCTTTTATCTCTAGGATTAAGATGTTTTTGACATCTATCATCTTCATTAACCTTCAAATTTAGGAATTGTTTAACATTATTACCATACTACTTCAATTTAAAACACTTGAGTGTGTTAGATACTTTATATGGTGGTTTCTTTCTATTCACATCGTTTTCTAATTTCTTCCCATCATTTCAGTATTTAATTTCCTAATGACATTCCTTTTCACATGTCAAACATTTACCAATTCCATTAATATAATTTCCAAAATGTTTCCTTCCACATTTTGAGCTTAAAAGAAATATAATTTTATTCCCTCTATGGTTTTTATAATTTCCTTGGAATTTCATTTTTATTTCCTTTTAAAAACCATGGGTTTGGTGGGTAACTATAACATAAATTTAAATCTTGATAGCAGATAGAAATTTTTTTTCATAGCTACTAATGTACCTTATGGATAACTCACTTCATTGGATTGTTTTTAATCTACCGAAGAATCAATAAAACATAATTTTAGGTTACATGTTAATACTAGAAGTGTCCCTTGCAAGTATTGTAAAATTTTCCTCATAGGTACCAAATAATTCATCATATTACTATTTCAACTCAAGGAATACCTTCTCTAATTTCATATGAATAATATGTGTAAAATTATTATTATCAAATTATTTCTTATACTCATCCCACTCTATAGAGTCAATTTCTTCATATTGCATCGTGTTCTTGAGAAGGTTCTACAATCTATCTCATTTTCCTTCCAATTGATAAATAACCAAAATAACATTCTTATTTTCAAAACAATTGATAATGGAAAATATCTTTTTAGTGGTATTGATACATTAATCAACAAATAGTTTATATGTGGTCACACAAAAAGAATATTTATGTTTCCTCATTAAGGAATCAGTAGATTATTGTTCCAACCTTCAATCATTTGGAATATCAGTGTGGTTCATATCGTGAACAGTCAGGTGAGCATAGAAATATAATTTTTCAATTTAGATCACATAAAATTTGGTTTCTGAGGATGAAAATATATTTATTTCCCATCACATTCCACATTTAAATGATTCCTTCAGGTTCTAGTCATTGACTAAAACCAAAGGCACAGTGTGATGAACAATAATCATAGTTGGAAACCACATAATCATGAAATATAATTTCTAGGATATCTAAATCGTGACACCTTCTTCTAAAAAAAGTAAATTTAACATAGGTCATTCATTATCATCACCAAAACATTAAGAATTTATCATATACTTAGAAATATTCCCAAGATTCTCACTAAAGTTTTATAATCCCTATTTTCAATGGTTAACTAACATTTCTATGATAACTTCTTTAACAACCATAACTTTTCATATAGTGATATTACATTTATGTAGATGAATATTATTTACATAAAATAATGATCTACACCATAATAATTTTGTTCAAGTCTCTTTTGAAACATGGAATCATAAAAAATTGGTTCATAATTGTTCAACATCAACTGAAACATAGATCTTCACACGTATCACCCTTCTTAGAAATATCAAATACAAAATCATTCTTCATAACCTAGGAAAGGAAAACTATGAAATGGTGGGATATAATGCTCAATAAATATAAACAAAGGATATATCAATGATTATATAAGAATATCATGATAAAATGGATATGAGATCATGATATCAATATTTTAAAACCATTAATTGTATATAATATATCATAACCTTTATTCATGGCATAAATCATGGATTTTTACAAGACATGAATCATAAATTGATCAAATAACAAAATCCATGAGAGCTTAATGTGGTTATAATATAGGGAATTTTGGCATAAACATAAGAATGGAAAATCGTTCCCTAAGTATTAAAATATATTTTCCAATAATATCATAGTGAATTGGGAACACTCCCCAAACAATATTAGTAGTCAAATTTCATTCCCAAGACAATCATAGTGTACAAATTCTCTTATTTGACTAGGTTAACTCTCCATTATAGTCCAATTTATCTCAAGAGATATCAATATTTACCCAATTATTTGGCAGAAGATAAAGGTACCACCCATCACATAATGAAAATCATAAAAATTTATGTCATAATATCATAAACCAATCATCATATCCGAAAACTTGAAAATAAATGGATTTCATAAATATTTCATCATAGAATAAACACTGCAAAAGGAATGGGTTTCATAACCATCATTCCATTATTAACACAAACCATCCACAGAATGAATGAGGATGGTATAATTTGATTATATTCCAAGTAAATTATAATAAATATTCAAGACTGTTTTAGTTGATGAATTAGAGGATCATTAAAACATTCTTGAGAAAAATAACCTTTTTATTTTGAAATCACTTCTTCGAATTCTAAAATTTTCCGAAATATTATGGAAAACATTTCTATTAAAAATATTGATAGTAAATTCAGAATTAAGATTAAAAAAATTGAGCATCCATGATGTAGATAAATTTCATTCATGTCATATACATTAAAAAACATTCATCCCATTCTTTTTTTGGAAAAGTCATAAAATACCGCGTTTGTAAAAATACTAGAATATTCCTTTCCAAATGTTATTTAAAAATTCAAACATGGGTAAAAATGAGTTTAAAAAATCGTAGGATATCAGTTAAAACATTATTTAATTTTTTAAAGAAAACATGGATATAGAAAAAACATTTTTTCCCAAAGATATAAATGATGTTGATTTTCCTTAAAAACAAATTTTTGGTCTCTTGAGTACAAAAGGTGAGAAAAATTAAAGGATAATGTGTATTTCCAATAAATAAACCTATAAGAATAAAATTCAAGGGTATATTAAGAGTATTATCATAATATTTCATCATCATAACTTAATCATACACAATACCAAAAAATAATGAGATTGTAATATAAAACACCTTACCTCAGGTCTGACTTCCTTCATACATTTTTGAGCAGCCTATTTTTTGAAATAAATCTTTTATATTTACTCTAAAGGGATTTAGGGTTGATCTTTTTGGAAGACCAAAACATCTATGATTTTTTTGGGAAGTTTATAAGAGGAATTAGTAGATTATGTTAATGATAAATGGATAGAAGTGGCATAATGAAGGGAAATAATGGTTCTATTTTATAATTAAGTGGAGGGGTACTCGTGGAAGTTATTAAAATATTAATTTAATATAAATTAATTTTGATGTCCAAATAAAACCAAATTGATAATATTTTATTCCAATATTAGGATGATTCTAAGTCATTTAATACAATAAAATTTTGGATAATTTTGGATTACATTTTTATAATTATCTATTAGTTTTGACCCCCATTAACAATTTTCACAATTACCATAATATTAAAGTTTCAAATATTAAAGGTTTAATAATATTACTATAAAAAAGAAAAACTACAAATAAATTTTCTATGATTCATGTTTAAAACCATATCCCATTCATTTGATTGAATTTAATATTTTTAGGAATTTTAAATCATTTAATAAAATCTTATTTATTATAAAGTATCAGTAATGCCATTTTTAACACTATTCATTTATTTTAACTTCAAATAAATCAAGGAAAGGTGGGATTATAATATAATTATTTCACATGTCATTAATATTTTACATAGATCTATAATATTCAATGGAAGCGTTAACAAATTAAAATTATTTCACATTTAATATTATTATAAACATTTATGATATTTTATTATTTTTAGAGAAATACTACATCAGTGGTGAAAAACCAATTATGATCATTATATAATTAATAAAAATTAAAATAATTATTTCTATAAAATAAATTCATTAATCACAAAATAGACAATTATATTCATTCATAACATGATTTTTTCCTTATATGATAAAAATAAAATATATTAAAAACAAAGAGTGACATTTTATAACTTTCATTAATTTAAATATTTTATAGGTCATTTTTAGAGGAAAATGTCTATGAAACAAATAAATATAAAGAATATGGTTATATGGGTAGAATTAATTTCATAAAATAAGGATAAAAATGAAAAATCATGGCCTTACCAATAGTTTTAACATAGATTAGTCATATTTACCCTTTACTGAGGTGATTAATTTTACCGCTGCAAATATTCATATTGACCAAAAATAAATGGAACCTTTTTACCAAATTTGAACCACATTATTCTAAATATTTAATTAATTTTATTTAATTGTATACTAATAAATGGTAGAAATTAATTTTAAAGTATGTGTGAAAAATGTGACTAATCCCGCTTTTTAAAAAAATGCATTTTTAAGAATAAAACTAGATTTATTGTTTTGATATTCATAATTAAAAAATTAGATGAATGTTAAAATTATTTATTCAATATATAAAATTTAAATTTAATTAAAATAATCCATTAATAGTGATAAATTAAATTTATTAGAAAAAATACATTTTGAACATAAAAGAATTTTTTCATATAATCATCTCTTTAATTTTCAAATGATTTTTATTTTCATTTATAATTAATTCTTATCGACAGAATTAATTTCATACTTATGTAAACAATACATTTTAATAATTTAGTTATGCCTATTCATACCTACAAATCCAATGTTTAGTTGATAATAATATTTTAATAGTATATTTTGGTTCATCTAAACTCATTATTCTATGTAAGGAAAGATATCAAAGAAATTAAATTTATTTAAAAAAAATAAATTTCTTAAAAATGTTGATGTGTAGCCCAAAAATGTTATATAACTGATAAAATGTAGTCATTGAATTTGTGGATGAAAAAATAAAAAACCAAATTATGAAATATAAGATGAATTAAAATTAATTTTCATTATTAATACTAAGGCCTTGATTAAAATTCGATTCATATGGATAAATAACTAATAATATAGATTAATTCTTAACAATGTATCCCTTCTTTAAATGAAATTTTTATGTATTTTATTTTGAGATACTAAATAAAATTTATAAAAAAATATATTCTTGAAAAGAAAAATATATTAATAGTGATTCTATTATTAATTAATAATTATTAATAATAATAATTTTTATTTTGAAACAAATTATTTTCCGTTGAAAATAGTTTTTACTATATTTTTATGTTTTTATATAAAAATTACTTTTTACCATTTTCAAAAAAACTAAATTGGATAATTATATTTGAATATTTTTAATCAGTATGGTAAAATTAAGTGCTGTGATCATTTTCATTTTTATGTATATGTTTTTGTTTCCAAGGTAAATATTAGTTATCGTGGTAAAACTATTATTTTTCATGGAATTATTATTTTATTAATAATAGGATTTAAAATTAAATTAACCTATTTTAAAATAAATAATCTAATATTATTTTTAAACATATATAAAAATATATTAACACCTTTTCAATTGGTAATCAATGTTAAATAATTTAAGAATATTTATGATTAAAATGAAACTTTTCCACAAAATTTTTTAGCGCATTATGTTTTTTAATTTAAAAGTTTATTTTCTCATATTTAGAAATTGAATTACATTAATTGGGTTTGAAATTTGGATTCAAAATGTTATAATTTTATATGAAAGTCCAAATTATATTTTTAGTAATAAATTTACTACTATGGGTAAATTTTAATCATGATTAATTTCTTTTAAAATGGGTATTCTAAGGTATCCCAAATTTCACTAAATTAATTTTTCACATAGTCATTTCATAATACCATTTTTAGGTTAAAAATCCATACCTATATGTGTCACCAATATTTCCCCATATTACTCATTTAACTCTCATGCAATTTCATTCTCACCCATTACCTAACCATCTTTTCCAAAGATTTATCCCACATTTCACTTATAAAAGGAGTTCGCTCCCACTTATTCTCTCATACATGTCCACCCCAAAGGTGTTGATCAATAACTTACCATACCTATACCACTCAAAATCCCTCCCAAATATTTATTATGGGCTTAGAGAGTCTTTCAAAAATTTAATAGTCTACTTATCAAGGTAATAGTTTACAATCAATCAATTTACTGTTTAGTTGAAATTCATTTTTTATAATGCCATCTACCACTAAACATATGACCCCATTATTCATATCAATTTATTGATAAAAGATCATTACTTTACTAATTAATGAGTCTGATATTTCATTTCTCTCAAAAATTGGTTATTTAGGTCAGGATGTTTAGGTCAGGAATCATCCAATTCATAAGAGTTGTGATTCTTAGATAGATGAGTGGACAACCCTTTTCCCAAATCCATCATATAGATTTTCTCAACTATTTTCCCCCTGTATGTTAATCTTGTTATTATATACCTACTAGTTTAAACCAAATGAATAGAAAATAATGGTCACCCATTACTTACTTTCTTTATAAAATATAATATAGGGACACTCGGTTATGTCATAACTTACCTGATTGGATGATCAAGATCTAGAAGAATTCCACTTTGGAAGGAATACCATACATATTATTTGAGGGTTTTACTTTTAAATGTCTCACTAAATTAATATACATAATATGAATATTAACATCATATTTATCAAATCATATAAAATCTTTATTATCTCATGGATTATTCCTCTATTTATGCATTATTCTAAAAATTTAGTTTCTGAATCCCTATTCCTTTAAATAAATTAATATATTCACATGATATTAATATTTAACACTTTAAGAAACCAATATCTATCTTAATCAACCAAATATATATACTAAACATATGAAATACGTATCCAATTTATCTAACGCATAAGGTACATAAAATTTGTAGGTAAAAGATTAATGTTATATGAGAATGAAAATCGTTGTATGTGTAAGCCCGGATAAATAAGTAGCCAACCCCCACCAATATAAACAAGTAATATGCCTTCAGCCAATTCATAATCCTTACCCAAAGTTCTTTATTATATGGAGATGTTACTCAAGGTAGAATCCAATTTATAATAACTCTAAAACCGAACAAGCACAAATATCATTTAATAACTAAATTCATGTTATAACATCAGTTACGAACCGAGGATAAGGTAGATAAAAACTAAATATTATGTTTCTATACTTAGCATATAATTCATGGAATAATAATCTATATGAGTAATTTATAACATAAATATAGCATAAAAAATATTAATATTTTATAAAAAAATTTATAAACAAGAATATTCTAATGTACTTAACAAAAAAACATTATTCATTTTCTAAGACATGATATACCAATATGAAATATTTATATTTAATTTAGTTCTGATAATTATCATTTTACATGGCCTAAAACATATCATTTATAAATATTTAATTAACCAGAAGTAAATCTACAAAAAATATTATATGTTTTAACATTTGGATCTTTATTTTATTTTATGATTGACAATAGAAATATCAGTTGTATTATATGATTGATACAAAAAGGTAATCATGCATATCTATCATATTTTATAATATTGCAAAATCATAATTCATGGTTGATATTTCTTCTTATGATTGTTGATATAGTAAGGCTCCAATCATATTTAACAAAATGCCAGATATCATAAATACAATATGATTCTAAGTTTTTATAAAAATTAGGAAACATTTGTGTCTTATGAGATAGATTCAAATTCCTTATGATGGATAAGTTCTTTCAAAAAATAGTAAGAAAAATATGTTTATCTGTTGAAGAACAAGGATCTAATGTCATTGATGGGTTTTAGGTTTCTACAACCACTAATAAAATATAATCAACTTGTCTAAAAAAATAAAAAAAATAAAATAGAGAGGGTTGATAACCACCTTTAATTTCTTATATTAGTAGTGGTATAAACCCGCCCCTATTTGATTATTATTGTAAGTAAATTGGGTATATTTTATTAGCACTTCAACCAAAACTACCACTAAATTAATATTTAACAGCGGTTATGAGAACCAATAATGAAATATACCTGATTTATTAAAAAAATAGAGTCTATTTAAAATCGCTACTAATTTAAGTCATTAGTGGTTGTTTTCAAATTCATATATTTTTTTATATTTTTAACAAAAGATTTATATAATATATAAATAATTAAATATATAGTTTAAAAAATTATATATGTGTAATTAAATAAATTATATAAACATATTATATTGGAGATATTTATACATATATTATATAAACACATTAAATAAATACATATATGAACATTATATAAATATATATATATATACGTATTTAAATATATAAATACTTTACATAAGTATATTTATAAATATATAAATATGTGTATATTTGTATACATAATGTAAAGGTAATTATAAATATATGTATAAATATATATATTCAAATATATGTAACTTTATAATTAATAGGTATTTGAGCATAAATATTATATGTATAGATATTAAAAATATAAATTTATTATTGTTTTGTATATTATATATATTGGTATACATAATATATGATATAAATTTATTTAATCGCATACATAAATATACAATATATTGTATACATATATACATTTAATATAAATTTATTTATTTATTATTATTATTATTATACATAACACATTACATAAATGTATTTTTTATTTTAGTATACAAATAAAAGAAATGAAATTGGTATATTAAATATAAAATTCATTATATATAAAAGTATACAAAAATAATTATATAAATATATATATTAAGTTTTATTTAATATATATATATATAATTATATTATATAAATATTATATATTTTAAATTATAAATTAATATTACAAAAATATAAATATTTTATTCTTCTAATTAAATCAACAATATAGTTATCCCGAGTTTTGCAACAACTACCTATAACCAATTAAATTGAAAAAAAACCAAATGAGGGTTAAAACCATCTCTAGTAAAAGTTATTAATAGTGGTTTATAAACTACCGGTAATGTCGTATAATAGCTATAATTTTAACCACACAAAATGATTTTTTTAAAATTATAATATAAATTGTTTTAACCACCTACATTTGTGTGTCACATGTTTCTCTTTGTACTATAGCACCTTTCCCCCAGATCGATGTTAATATATATATTTTTATACATAGTATAAATGTATTTATAATTACATGTATGGATATATTTTTATATTTGGCAGTAGGAAGGGATGTGGGGAGTGCACAATGTAGTGTGAAAAGGAATTTCAATAACATAAAGGTAGAAATAACCAACCATAATTAATGTTTTTAATTTTATTCAATATACATTTTTTTCTTGGTAGTTTAAAATATTATTTTTAAAAAATAGAATAGTTTAGGATCACTACAAAAAATAATCACTACTAGTTATGTTTAACCATACCTGCATTTTCATATAACTTCCACAAGAAAAAGTAAATATCATATTTAGTGGCGGTTTCTCCAAACCACTTATAATGAATTTTGAGAAGGTTATAATTGTCTCTAATAGAGAAAAATTATGAATTTTTATAAATTTAATCACTGTCATATATCTCTTAAACACTATTAATGTAATGACCTCCCAGAGAATTAAAATGTATAGCATCTGTTTTAATCATGTAATATTCATTTAATTATTCACTTTTCCCCATGGTACAAATAGGGTTGATTATCATTGTCACGACCCTACCCGTACCGGGGCTCGAGCCTCAACTACCCCAGGCCCGCCTCCATAGACCAGGGGCTGGCGACTAGTGCTGAAGACACAAAAAACTGGGGGAGGTATTTGCCTAAGAAACTACACACACACACGCAGGTAACTCAATGAAAAAGTGCAGAGAAAAGAAACCAAGATACAACACTACTACAGAAGGGTAACCAACAAACATGCATTGACCTCTAACCAATATAAGTAAAGTGAACAAAAAAATGGGAAATACACGCGCCCAACCAGAAAGGTGCCATGACCCGACAACGGGTAAACGAAAGTAAACAGTTGGTGAGTCTCACACCCAGAAAGTCCTGCTATGGCCACTAAACACAGCCCAAGATCATGTGTCCTCTACGCTCCATCGTAGTCTTGACTAACCTATCTGTTGTCTACAAGGGCACACCAAGTGCGGGCAAAGCCCAAGAAGGGTTGAGTATAAAGACACTCAGTAGGATGCCCCAAAATATTGAGGGAGCAACAAAGGAGGTACCAAAACGGCGAGCAGTAGACAGAACAAGAACATTGCAAGAGTACAAAGAGAGATAGTGCAGCTCAACCCAACAAGATAAAGGAAGAAGACTCGTCCAGACGCAAGGATCTAGAAACAGTGAGAAGACGAACTTCTCTTCGAGCCTTCGCTAACTATAGTAGGAGAGTAGACTCATCCAAATAAGAAGATCTAGATGTAGAAAGCATGTGGCATACCCCACATGTCTTCACCCCTCCTAGAAGGAGAGTAATCAAACCCCAAGGAGTGGGAACAACATTGGGGTGTATATATATGCTCAACGAGAAACCCAAACGAGTGTGTAAGGGGATCTCTATCTCCTAGATCAGCCCAAGAGGAATCACCAACAGTTCAAAGGAAATCATCACTAATTACCAACAAGCCTGTATGCCAAAGATGCCTCGTAGAAATGACTGAGTCTGAAATAAGTCTTCGGGTAACCCACTGCATAGCCCCACTAGAGGGTGAACCCCAATAAGTCAACAGTGACCCACTGCGTAGCCCCGCGGGAGGGTAGACCGTAATAAATAATCGGGTGACCCATTGCCCGGCCCTACTATAGGGTAAACCCTAAATAAGTCGATAGTGACCCACTGCCCAGCCCCACTGGAGGGTAAACTGTAATAAGTCAACGGTGACCCACTACCCTGCCCCACTAGAGGGTAGACCGTAATAAATCATTGGGTGACCAACTTCCCAACCCTACTGGAGGGTAAACCCTTAATAAGTCGATGGTGACTCACTGCCCAGCCCCGCTAGAGGATAAACCATGATTAAAACATCAGGTGACCCACTGCCTATCCCTACTTGCGGGTAAACCCTAAATAAGTCGACGGTGACCCACTTCCCAGCCCTACTGGAGGGTAAACTGTAATTTCAACGGGTATCCCACTACCCAGCCTCACTGGAGGGTAAACCCTAAGGTCAACGGGTATCCCACTGCCCAGTCTCACTGGCAGATAAACCCGGGACTGGTCCGATATCTCCGCACTACCTGTGCAATCACTGGGTGTCACTAACACCGCTATCATGCGCAGGTTCAGAGTGTGTTAAAGGAACCTACAATCAACGCTCTTTTATTTTTCCACATTTAATGAGATCTAGAAATAAGATTTGCACACCCAAATAGATTACACCATTGTGATCCTTGGGTAAAAACACACGAGATAGACTACTACCTCACTGGAAATGGGCTCCTGGTGGAAATGTTAATCAACACCACTTTATGACTATATGACGTCTCATGGGGCCTATAACTCAGTCCCAAAAGAAGTCGGGAGAGCTGCGCCATCGCGGTTCTCTTGGAAAAACACGCTAAATCGACTATTCATACGCCCTAAATGGACTCCTACTGAAAAATTCACAGTTCGATGTACACAGCTTAAAATACGACCCATGGGGCCCATGCCTCAACTCCATTTTCAACCCCTGACACCACCTCGGTCAACTTCATCTCGATTCCCGGGTCACAACACCATTGGCGGTGCCTAAAACGGACTCCGAACACTGAATCTCCAACTCCCTGCGTCATGCTAACAAGGATCTATGGGGCCCACACCTCTGGTCCAAATTTAGGTGGGCGGATTGCACTTTTACAATCTCCTTGGAAAAATACTCAGAAACAAGTACTCAAACACCCCAAACGGATGTCAGGTGAAAAAGTGGTGTTTCATCGTAAAACGTGTGAACTAGGACATGTCGGTTCCGCACCTTGTCTCCAACCCAAACACTTCAGAAATCATCTCAAAAAGTCTGCATGAGGATTGGGGTCACGTTGCTGTTGACGGAACTTCAATCGGATATCCCATGCAGGAGTTAGGTAAGAAGCAAGATTAATTAATTAATTATTTATTTATTTATTTATTCGTGATAAGCGTTCGTGCCTCCGAGCAACGAAACCAAACCACAACGGTTCCGAACCAACCTTGGAAGTACCGACTCAACTCCAGGGCCACCACGCCTCTGACGGCACGTCAAACGGATATCTGGCTCGTGAAGCACATCTATCACAAACTTTAATAAAAATTTATTATTATTAAATTAAAGCTCCTCGGGTCACCCGTCTTCGAGCACATGACCCAAAAACCCTGAAACCCACTTCACAAAGTCCGTCTCACTGACACAGACCTTCCACCATAGATGGTGCGTCAATCGGACGAGCCGTTTAGAAGATACGACCCCTTGAACACAAGGGGCCAAAAATGGGCCGGTACAGACCATCGGCCCGCGGCCCAGCCACGGGTCCGGCCCAGCTCGCTACGGCCTGCTGGCCATGACCCACCCAGAAACTGCTCGACCCCTCAGGTATAGCTTCTTCAAATAGACTGGACAGTTGGCTAGTCTTCATTCCATGCCTCCCAGAAGGACCTACAAAGTGCGGGTCCTCGTAACTGCTCCCCCTCCCCGGGGCGCTGACCTCGGGGCTCTTCCCGACTGCGACATCCGGAAGGCATCTCCCACACTGGCTCCTCGACGACTTCCCCCTTCAACCACAACGGCCGGCTTTGCCTGGTCCTCTTGCTCGCCGTCGATGCCATGGAATGCCACAGCAACCCCATGACGTCAACTCTCTGTTCCGCTGCGACGCCTTCGCACACACGGACGCCCCCTTCTTCGAACACACTTCCGCACTTGAGCCCGTCGAACGCAGTGGTCCACTCTGGTTCGTCCAGCTAGACTCCTCTGGTCTCACCCCTTCCACACCAGCCACACCCGACACCACCGCACCAGACTGTCCCGACTCCACCTGCCGCCGCTTTCCGCCACGCCTCCGTCTTGACCTCCAGCTGGTGCCCTCGCCGGAGCCGAACTTTCGGCTGGTCCCCCCCCACCCACTCTGGTGGTCAGATAAATTATCTAACACCGGTTTCGGGATCCTTGGGGCCGGAGTTTCACAACGCCGCCCCTCACTCGGCAATCTGTCAATGATTTGTGCATCCGAAATTTTGGGATGAAAAACGCTAAAGAAATGTTTTAGAACGGGGCTCGGACGATGACCGTGTTCGTTCAGCCAATGCCCCAATTCAAGAATTATAGAAAATTAATGACAAAATTTACAAAGTGTGGAAATTAACAAGAATCCTACCTCGTTGGATCCATTCGTCAATGGTGATGCATTCGTTGCGCTCCACCTTCGATCTGTTGAGATTTCGGTGAAGATCGCTCCTCGATCTGGCGAAGAATGGCGAAGAACAGATGAGAGAGAGTGAGTGAGAGAGATAGAGAGAAGGTGAAAATGGGTCCCCCCCTTTAATTCCAACACTTGGAATTTATAACTCTCAGAAACTCCACCGACAGGCGTGGATTCTGAAACCTCCGTGCCCGCCCATTTTATATCATGCCTAGGCAAAACGCCTCATTTCAAACACAACGGAAGTCTCAAATTTCTATTCCAAGGCTTCATTTGAAATTTATTTGAAAATAATTCCCGTGATAAAAAATAATGAGTCATTATTTTAAAATAACGATTTTTCCCCTGGGTGACATCTCTCACAGCAGGCCCCTGCCAGCAACTTTTACACCCCGCCAATGGTAAACAAACCGCTCTGGACTCAACGATGCCCTCGGTTTTCCCATTTGAGAAACTATTTAGGATTTATTCAGGTCCGAGCAATTAAATGAATAATTTGATATTTTAATTATCCATTTATCACACCACCAACGAGCAAGGGGTCCGAATGTCCTACGCCGACTCATTTTATGTCGCACCTAGAGTAAACACCGTGTTTCAGACCCAACCATGGTCTCAGATTTCTGATCCGATCAACCTTCTAAGATATATCACATTTTCTTTAGTTAACCATGCATGCGTAATATAAAAACACTACACATTTTTATATAATTAATTTTGGGCACACCGGGCCTCGAAATTGCATGCCGTCGGAATGTCATGCTCTGGAATGACATAATGAAATTTTTCAAAGTCTCGGAGTCCCAAAACCTAGGTTCTTACAATCATGAGAATAAAAATGATTATAATATGTGTAGTGTTCCATTTTAATAAAATAATTTTTCTACCTTCAGTGTAGAGTAGTTCCTACTTAATGTACTATATAAATTTATGTTATATTTTTAGTTATCCCTTTTCATGTGTTCATGTGTGTGATCTATAGAGTATGATTACAATATAGTGTCGGATTCCACATAATAAACTAGTATCATAATTGGTTTGTTACCTAAGGAAATAATGGTGGTGGTTTTTTGATATTCATTCACTCCCTTCATCCAAAATTTAGTCCAATAGTCTCACAATTTGTACTCTACCTCCTACTGCATCTCTAGATTGTGAAAATAATTTGGAAATTAATTTTCATATCCATTTTTTGTCTATTTAAATTTATCAAAAAGATATTTTTTAATTTTTCAAATATTCTAAATTTATTAATAAAATCTACTTTTAGAAATTCTATTTTTTTATGATTTTAAATAGAATAATGAAACCAAAAGTGTCATGAGAACACCTACGAATATTATTCAAATATAACAAATTAGGATGACATGTCCTTTTAGTTATAGGAATATCATTTCAAATTCTAAATTTAAGGTGTAGAAATTTGACATGATTAATAACTTCAACATGTGGCAATGCAAAGTTCTTGATGTTCTAACTCAATAAGAGTAAGGTCTTATATTATTTTATAAACCTATAAACATATCCAATGGTGATTTTATGAGACTCAGACTCTAAGAATATTTCATAATATGACTCTTTTTGGAAAAATATTAAAAATATAGTGTGAGGCATGGGTCTTTAGAAAATAACTTTTGGAAGATTTTGGATAACAAGTACATTACTGGAATCATCATAAACTACCTACACCTAATGAAAACATTGGTTCATTTTGAGTATAAGATAGGTATTTCTTTGATTTTTAACTTATATAGTTTTAGTTATATTCTAGTAGGTTTTTATGGTTTAAAATAAACTATTAGAGATAACTATATTCCAATCTTATTGTTTAAATATCTACCAAAGAATTATAATAATCTAACAAAAAAATTGATTAATTAAGGATGAGGTAAAATTTGTTCACATATCAAATTCCTTGATTCACAATTAGTGAATATGGAAGGACCAGTACATCTATAACTATTCTTAATAAGAGTTATTGAAGACAATAAAAGGAAGATCATCTAGTAATAAGTTGCACAGATTTAGAATATGAAAATCATAATCAAAATCTAGACATAAGTTAACCTATAGTTGACTAGTAGTAGACAACTGTTCCTATTATCATGAGAAAGGGAAATAGAAGAAGGATTGTCCCAATATCATAAAACCAATGTCAAATGTTATATATAAAAATGAAAATGTTAAAGACTCATATTTCCTTGTTTCCTCAATGGTCAACCATTTAGAATCCCGTTGTTCATTTAACATGTGTAAGAATCATAATTAGTTTCCAAGACTTAAAGATTCATATGAAGGTATGGCGATTATATGAAATAACCATCCATGAAATATGAGAGGTATTGGATCAATTTGGATGGGGATGGATGATGGTAATTTTTAACACCTTATATATGTGATATATATACCAAAATTAGAGAAGAACCTTGTATCTCTTGGTGTTTTCAATGTGCATGGTTATAGAATAACGATGGAAGATTGTGTCATGAAAGTAGTCCTTGGTTAATTTTTAACAATTAAATGTACTTATATAGGTATTTTGAAATATTGTATTGTAGAGGATACTAACTGTGGAGCAATGACAACAGAGGTGAGTGATGCATATGCTTCCATATTATGGCATATGATACTTAAACATAACAGAGATAAGGATTTGAAGATCTTGGTGAATAAATATTATTTAAATGGTTCTAGGATAGGAAAAGAAAATGTCTTTATAAATTGTGTGATGGGTAATAAACCTATAGTTACATTTAACAATAGAAATTATCTCACAAAGGGAACACCTAACTACATCTATACTGATCTCTAAGGTCCATCAAGGAATACTTTATTGTGAGTGAATCATTGTTTTTATCACATTAATTGATTATTATTCCTGATATGTTTGGGTGTATACCATGAATCATAAGAATTAAGTGTTACATGACTTCCATAAATGGAAGAAGGTGATTAAAATTAAAATAGTAAGAAAAATCAAGAGACTGAAATCAGACAATGGTGGATAATACACATCAGACTCACTCAGTAAGTTTTTTTAGGATGAAGGTATTATGAGACACTATACATTTCATGGAACATGAAAATGAAATGGAGTATTAGAATAAATGAACCATATGATCATTGAAAATGTATAGTGTATGTTATCTAAGTCAGGAGTAAACTAATATGTGTTGTACAAAAGAATTGACATAAGAAGTACACATTATGAATCTATTATAGATATATGTGATTAATCCTAAATTTTTTTAAAAAATTTGGTCTGGTGATAATGTTTCTAATTATGATAGACTACATATATTTGGATGTACTTATTTAATTCATGTAATAGGCTCAATGTTTAATCATAGAGTAAAAAAAATTGTTGGATTTAGTGATGGTGTAAAGGATTTCCATATATGAGATTGTGAATAAATAATATCATTTGGATTCAGGATGTCACATTTAAATAATTGATAATGGTAAAGTAAAATGACTCATAGAAAATGGCGAATAAATCAGATAGAGTTATGATTGGTGTATAAAAAATCAAACTACTGATTGATCCAGAGCCAAAGGAGAGAGAGTTTAGTGATTGTAATGTCTTGGAATTTATGTGTATTTTTTAATTATATGGAATTATTTTGAGACTGCACACTTTTAGAACATGTGATTCCGAGGCCTGGAGATCCCTGAATGTAATTTTGAACTTTTTTAAAGTGTATTCAGTAAACATGTGAGCGAGTTTCTCTAACTTTTAAATTGGTGCTCAAATCAAAAATTTGGGGGCACCGTTGAACTTGGAACATTAAGATTCACCTAGAATGGACTTAACATCATCTGACAAGGGTGAGATGAAAAAGTTAATTTTTGGGACTTTTAGAAAAAATAAAAAAAATAACTTTAAAAAATTTGTTTTATTTTTCCTTCACACCATTGAGTGAAAGATGTTGATGTTGTGGTATGGTGATGAGGCGACGATGAGCTGAAATTAAGGAATCCCCTTAATGGCTCGTTGTTCAAGTGTAACTGCTATGCTATTTCATAAATGTAATGGTGTAATGATGCAACATCACATCATCGTGGAAATGTTGAAATGTGTTTGTTTTTATTAAATGAACACGTTGGAGAGTAGAGAATTAAATGGTCGAAAAAACTCTGATGAACCTCTGGTGATATTTATCTCCAACAAAGAATGACAAACACTAGAAAAATTTCATCGACTTCGACGTACCTCGAAGGATGAAGCCAGAAAGAAATCTCCTTGAACCACAAAGGATGGAACCCTATGGAAACAAACATCAAGAGAGGTAGGGGTTAGAACAATTTAAAGTTTCCCCATTATTAATCAAAATGAAAAATTAAAATTAAACCACAAACAGGTTAATCCAATGACCATGCATTCTTTTGTGGGTGACTTATTTTAGGATTACCTTATCTAGGATTATACTATCAATTTTGTTGGTTGAATTAAAATTCCTGAACCTCCCCATGTTCTTAAAAATATAATGTGGAGGGAGTGGCCAACAAAAACAAGGCCCGATACCCTCTACAAGTGTCTTCTTCATGTATGAATTCATGATAAGGTGGAAAAGTGAGTTTGAGGCTATCACAATGATGGTGACGACCTACAGATTCTGTAGATGCAAACAGATCGAGAAACAAACCACTGGAGGAAATCTGGTGGCCTGTGGCGACAGCCATGGGAAAAGGGAGGCAACACACAATAGCAGCAGAGGGCCGGGACTAGCTGGCTGTGGCGGCATGGAGATGGTAGCCCACATCTAAGCCACCTAGGGGAATGGCGGAGGCCGCGATCACTCAACTGCTGCATTGGAGATCTACGGCGCCAAGCTGGCACCGCTTTGACCGAGTAAAACTGTGGACTCAATCTGTGGGTGAGGTGGATGATGAGACCATGTCTAAGGTCACATGTGGTGTGACACGTGTTGGGCTTCAGTCTCTTGACCATGGAAACAGAGGAGCCAAATGCGGCTCCTAGCCGTGTCCCGACCAGGCCGAAGGCTGGACCTGCGCTACGGGGCCGGACCCGGGCTACGGGGCAAGACCCATGCTACCCGACCAGACCCGTGCTACTAGACCGGACTGGAACTATTGTGCTAGGATGAGGCCAAGCTGGACTGGGTCCGGTAGGGTCGTACCAGACCTAGATTTTACCAACCCCCTGTCTCACTAAAATGATTGTATCTCTCAAATCGGGCTCCCGATTGACTCGCCGTTAGTGGAATTGGGACACCTTCGACAGGGTGGTCCTTCTGAGATACTCTATGTGAGATTTGGAGAAATTTTGTGTATTTTTGGGTTGGATTAGACGTTAATCCATCCAAACTCTTTTTACACACATTTTCAAATCTTACAGATCGGGCGTCCATTCGACGCGTCGTCTATTGTGTTGGGATGCTTACGATGATGTGGTACTTTGGGGTTAATCTATGTGGGACTTCATAATGGTTGAGGTAAAGCTGATGGCTTGAGGATCATATCCTACTGGAATCAAGAATGCTAAGTGTGGGAATTCAGTGGTTCGTTGTGATGTGGATAATGAATAGTCATCCTATGTCGGTCAGCACCTAGAGATTCTATATGGGTTAGCACCTAGAGATACTATTTGGGTCAGCACCTAGCTATCTTGTGTGGGTCTGCACCTTGTGATCCTATGTGGGTCAGCACCTAGAAACCCTTTTTGCATCAGCATCAGATCCTCTCAACAGAATATTATGATCTATCTTTCTGACTAATCATTTTTACTTCTATACATAAGTCATACCTAGTGTGAGATGTGTCTTTTACTTTGTGCTATGTGTTTGAGATCTTGCTTGGTGGTATTACCTGTCTGGTATTTCCATTTTGGTTTTTCCTTTCTAGATTACTGGCAGACCATTGGGGGTCTCGGGGTCCTTACTGAGTATTGTTATCCACACCCATGCATGGGCTTCGCCCACACCTGTTGTGTCTTGTGTAGATAACAGCCAACTTTGACTGATACATTGGGGATCTAGGACTAGAAGGTTCTCAGAGGTGGATCGATAGACATGGTGTGATTTAGTGACATCCGATAGGGAGTTTCACCTACTCTTCAGGTAGGATCCTTGGTAGACAACCTCTATATCTCGAAATTATTTTGTTTTAATTTCCTTTCAATTGGGCTTGTATTATTTCCCCTGTAATTTTTGTTTACACAATTTACTCTCCGTAGTGATACGTTGTGGTGGTTATACTACTTTATTTACTTTGTGGTTTGGTTTGGGTGGTATTCCATGTCTATGTGTTTACTGGTTTAAATGCAATGCCTTCCCTTTTTGGGATATGACTTTCTAGTGCTAATCACAAACCACTGGACTATGGAAGGTGGGCTTGGGGTAGTCATGGCCCTGTCCTCAGGGGACAAGTTGTGACAAAGTGGTATCAAAGGGTAGTCGTTTCTACCAAAAGAACTAAGAGTCTGTAATTTTCAATGGGGGCGATAGTGTTAAGTGTATTAAGATCATATTTCAATCCAAGGCATCCAGTGTTGGTGCAGCGGCCGATGTATCCATACACCAGGACCTCGAATTATATTTTTTGACTTGGTACACAAGAACTCTAGTTGCATGTGTTTTCGAAATGTTTTTCTCTTAATATTTTTTGAGTAATCTCACCATGTATAACTTATTGATCGTAGAGCATGTATTTACCTACTGGATGCCTCTATGAAGAGATCCATCCAATATTCTAGTGAGAGATCCTGGATATGTTCCACCGAGCGATGAGGTGTCGGTGTGGGGACAACTTATAGTGATAGCACCTTCGGGTGGTGTACTAGCACCACTACCACCTAGAGAGCAGTAGTTGCTACCATACCCACCAGCAGGTAGTGCATGCTGACTGAGCTTGTTGCATGAGTTCCAGATATATAGGCCTTCAAGGTTTTGAGTTGAGATAGATCCTCAGGTAGCTGAGGATTGGCTCGAGGCACTTACTCGGGATTTTTTCCAGGTAGAGACACTTACAGACCAGATGGTGGTTCTAGCTTCTTGCCTTTTCAGAAAACGATGGGTATATGATGGAGCTTGATGCTCTAGACACATGATGAGGTGACCCTTGTTTGGTCAGACATCGAGAGCCTCTTCTTGGTGCAGTTTGTACCAGAAACACTACACTCAGTGTGTATTCAAAAGTTACTACACCAATAGTATGGTAGACTTACTATGGCCAAATACTCAGTGAGGTTTACTGACCTCTCCTGCTACTCCACTAACATGGTTTGTGAACATTTCTTTAGGGACCAGACCTTTTATCAAGGGATCTGATGGGGTATTAGAGCATTGATAATTTCTCTCAACATCCTGATGCAGGTTTTAGTGCTAGAGAGAACCCTCTTGGTGTAGATATTCCTAACTAAGAAAGCACTGATTGTGAGAGAAACCATTGGAGGACTAGTGGCTGGGTTATCTGTAGTAGAGATTAGGAAAAAAATGCAGAGGCCCAGATGGGCTAGACCTTTGGGAGGACGACCCTAGGATGTGGGGTCAGTGGTCGAGAGCTTTCGAGGAAGATGAGGTCATACGAGGGATATAGTTTGTTACTCTTTCATTGGACAGGGGTACATGGATCAAGAATGTGTAACTCCCCAAATGGATGATCATCAGGTAGTCGAGGTGTCGTGGACACAATGATAGAGTTTTGAGCGAGGAGGTCTACATGGTGGCAGGCGTGGCATGGGAGCAGGCCGAGTGGAAGGTGGTGCACGATGGTTCGATGAAATACCACCACCACCCCCAAGGAGGTCCCCCATGAGCTCTGGATGCTATTGGACAGGGGTGGGGAATGCTTTAGGTGATGTAGGCCTATGACCATGACACTCTAGATATGATTAGAGTTATGATCTGTCTACTCCATCTTAACTGTAGCTCTTATAGACATAGGTTTCTATCACTCTTTCCTTTCCAAGACCTTGTTTGAGGCTCAGAGATTCTACTGGTATTGTTGGCTCTATCTTTACTATAAGAGACTCCTACAGTAGGGGATTTGATGATTATAAACTGATTCCGACAGTGTGATCTTACTCTAGGCGGTGAGAGAATTGGTTGGAATATCTTAGTAGCAGCATCGGTACCTTACGACATCATCTTGGGTATGGACTAGTTATCTATAGTCTATGCCCATATTGACTATTTTAGGAACAATGTGTGGTGTTTCTGTGAGGATGGGACTAGGTATTCCTTCACCAGTTAAAAGGGAACATTTTTAGCATAGGATGGACTTTATCATAGGAGGGTGCAAGTGATCACTCACTAGTTGGCTAGCCTCACCTTCGATGTAGTGGACGAGAAGAGTCTGAGTTTTCCTATATTGGTGGATAAGTATGAGTATGTATATTAAGAAGATGTCCTAGGACTAACTCCTCATAGAGAGGTATACTTCTGCATTGACTTGTACCCAGGGATGACACTAATATCTACACTTTCATACCATATGGCCCCCATGGAGCTCCGGGAGATGAGGGTATGACTAGAGGTCTTACATAGGAAGGGGCTTGTATGGCCTAGTTTTTCACCATGGGCAGCCCTGATGTTGTTTTCCAAGACGGAAGACGGGAGCTTGAGGCTATACGTGGACATCAAACACCTAAACCAAATGACTAGGAAGAAAACATATCGAATTTTTAGAATTGATGACCTATTCGATCAGCTGAAGGGAGAGAGAAGGTTCTTAATGATTGACCACAGGTCAGGGAATCTTCATCTTCAGGTACGGGATGAGGACGTACTGAAGACAGCCTTTAGATGCTAGTATAGCCACTATTAGTTTTTTTACTCCTTTTGGTGTAACCAATTCCTTATCAGGGTTCATGAGACTCATGAATAGGATCTTCTAGCCTTACCTCAATCATTTCATGGTAGTCATAATTGATAAAATCTTGGTGTAGTCAGTGTTAGAGGAGGAGCACACAAATGACCAGTGAATATTCATAGATTCCCTCTGAGAGCACTAGCTCTATGTTAAGCTCTCGATGTGCAAGTTCTGGAATCATGAGGTTCACTTTCTAGGACACATCATCTCATGGGCTAGAGTTGTAGTAGATTCGTCAAAGGTAGATCCCATGCTTACTTGCGAGCCACCTAGAAGCATGACTAAGGTGTAGAGATTCATGGGATTGGTCGGATACTACTGGAGTTTTGTGTCTGACTTATCCAGAGTAGTAGCACCTATAAATGGTTTGACAATGAATGGAAAACCCTTTATGTGGATAGAGAAATTATAGAAGAGCATCCAGCAGCTAAGGTAGAGCTTGTCCAGCGCTCCCATCTTGAGGTTTCTAGAAGAGGGAATCTACTTTGGGATATATTGTGATGCATTAGGGACCATACTGGGTAGTGTTCTGATGTAGGAGTGATAATTGATCACTTACAGCTCATGGAAGTTGAAGAAGCATGATTAGAACTATGCAACCTATGACCTAGAGTTAGAAACAGTGGTCTTTGCATTGAAGATGTGGTGGCACAACATGATGGTGGAACAATTTACCATCTACTCCGACCACAAGCGTCTCAAGTATATCTTCTCACAAAAGGATCTGAACATGAGATAGTGACGATGGATGGAGTTCCTCCAGGACTATAACTTTGAGATAGTCTATACTCATGGGAAAGGGAATGTGGTGGAAGATTCACTCAGCAGGAGGTCTGATTTGTAGCTATTGAGTGAGGTGACAAATCAACTAGCCGCGATGCAGATATCCTCCATTGATAGTGATGGATAATATTACCTTTAGTATATGACTATCAGTTCACCACTCTTAACGATATTTTGGGATGAAAAACTTTTGGATGTTGACTGTAAGTTCCGACATGCTCAAATATTCTCAAGACATGCTTCTGATGGATTTTTGATAGGTGGTAAGAACACCATCCTTTTTGGATGACACAATGTAGTACCAGATTCTTTATGGTAGGAGGTGTTGAGGGATTTCCATACATACCCATTTGTTGTATATCCTGGTGCAGCGAAGATGTACTAGGACCTCTGACGTTAGTACTGGTGTCTAGGATGAAGAAAGCAGTGGGAGATTTTGTTTCACGATGCATCACTTGTCAGCAAGTGAAGGATGAGCATCTGGTCCTGGTAGGCTTGGCACAACCACTTGAGGTACCAGAGTGGAAGTGGGATGGTATCTATATGGACTTCATAAAAGAGTTACCATGCACATCCAGGGGCCATGATTATATCTGGGTGATCGTTGACTGACTCACCAAGTCATCTCAAATCCTAGCCATCTGGGAGAAGCGATCTGTAGAGGGCTTGGTACACCTCTATATCAAAGAGATAGTGCTTCTACATGGGGTTACTTTGATGATCATCTTGGACCATGTTTCATGATTTACATCACATTTGTGGAAGGGGTATTAGGAGGCAATTGGGACTCAGCTGTGCTTGAGCATAGCTTTTCACCCCAAGATGGATGGTTAGACAGAGCAGACCATACAGCACTTGAAGGACATTCTTTGTGCTTGTGCCATGTATTTTTTTCTTATTTAGGAGGACCACTTACCACCGGTGGAGTTTTCATACAACAATAGCTATCTCTCCACCATTGGAATGGAACCGTTTGAGGTTTTGTATGGGCAGCCATGCAGATCACCTCTATGCTGGACAAACCCATGGGAGTTAGCACTCATGGGTCCATATTTAGAAAGGGTTACCATAGAGAAATTGCAAACCATCCAGGAGAGTATGACATCTTCATAGAGTAGGCATAAATTATAGGATAACAATTTGTGAAAACCCTTGGAGTTTGATGAGGGAGACCATGTTTTTATTTAGGTCTCACCCTGATGAGGATTGCGGTGATTTGGCTGGGGCGGCAAACTATCTACAAGGTTCATCGGATAATTCTTGATTCTGAGTATAGTTGCCGAGGTGGAATATCACCTAAATCTTCCCCCAAATATGCACCATTTGCATTATCTTTTCCACGTTTCATAGCAATGAGGTATGTGCATGATCCCTCACATGTCATCGACTAGGGTGAGCTAGACATATGATGGGGAGATGTCTGTGGAGTTCCCAGTGGAGATAGAGGATCAACAAAAGGAGGTCTATTATGGATGGTCAACTCCTCTAGTCCGCATTCTCTAGTAGCACAAGAACCTCTAGGAGACCACATTGGAGCGGAAGGGTCAAAATTGTGCTCAATACCCCAACTTGTTCTATTTTTTCTTATTTTTTCTTTCAGGGATTTCAATCCCTAATGTGGGGAGAATGTAATTTCTTAGAATTTCTATGTAATATTTTTAATTATATTGAATTATTTTGAGATAGCACACTTTGATGTAAGATAATTCTGAGGCTCGGAGTGCTCGAAATGTAATTTTTAATTTTTTTAAAGTATATTCAGTAAACATTCCATTGTGTTTTTAACTTTTGAAATGGTTCTTAGATCGAAAATTTGAGGGCACCATTGAACTCAGAACATCAGAATTCACCTTCAAATGACTTAAGTTCTACCAGAATGGGTAGGAAAGAAAAGTTTTCTGAACATTTTAACAAAATAATAAAATAACATTAAAAAGATAATTTATTTTTCTTTCGCACAATTGTGCGGCAGATGATGACGCTATAGTGTGGAAACGAGGTGAAAACAAGGAGCAATTAAGGAATCCCCTTAATGGATAATTTTTCAAGAATAACAATGAAATGTCACAACATAAAAAAAATGTTATGACCTATTTCATTTTATTAAATGAATGCATTGGAGAGTGGAGAATTAAATAGTGGGAAAATCTATGACTAACCTCTAATGAGATTTATCTCCAACAAAGAATGATTAATGCTAACAGAATGTCATCGATTTCAATGTACCTCAAAGGACGAAGTCGGAAAGCAATGAAGGATGTCGACCCCTTGGACCCTCCAGGATGGAACTCTATGGAAAAGAACGTCAAGCATGGTAGGGGTTTGAACCATTTAATGTTTCCTCATTCTTATTCCAAATGAAAAACGTGGATTAACCCATGAATAGGTTAATCCATGGGTCATGCATTCCCATAGGGGCGGGTGATTTTTTTTCAGATTTCTCTATCCGGGATTATATTATCCCTTGTGTGGGTTGAATTAAAATCCCCAAACATCCCCATGTTTTTAAACTTCTAACACAGAGGGCGTAGGGTCGACACAAACAAGGCCCGAGCCCCTACGCATATGCGTTCTTCATGGATGATTTCTCAAAATGGCGGAAAATAGAGTTTGAGGTTGTCGTAGTGAATCTGATGGCCTAATGATCCTGTACATGTAGATGGATTGAGAAACATACCATTGGAGAAACATTTGTGGCCCTTAGAAGAATCCACCAGTGTGTCGCCCATGGGCATAGGGAGGCAGCACATCCATTGGCACACCGCAGCGGGAGATGGATGTGGTGACGTAGAGGTGGTGACCTATGTTCAGGCTACCTGAGGCACTAGAAGAGGCCATGGTCTCTTGACCGCAGTGTTGGAGATCTGTGTCGCCACATTGACACCTCGTTGAAGGTCGTGTGTGATGTGACACACAACGGGCCGCAGTCACTCGACCATGGTAGTAGAGGAGCAAGATGAAAATCTTCACCACATCCTGGCCAGGCCAAAGGGTTGTATGCCTCTGGTGGGCCTTACCTTCCCTACTAGGTTGGACTGAGTTTGGTCAGGTCGTTCTGACCGGGTTGGACCAGACCCAGACCCAACCGGCCACCGTTTCACTAAAATGCTCGTATCTCAAAAATCGGGTGTCTGATTGACACACCGTCAGTGGAGTTGGAAACCTTTCAATGTGTTAGTCTTTATGAGATACTCTACATGAGTTTATGAGGAAGATGTAATATGTTCATTTTTTGATCGGACACAAATCCATCTGGGCCCTTTTTACAAAAATTGTCATATCTTTCATAACGGGCGTTCGTTCAATGTGAAATCTGTTTCATTGGGACACTTACAACAAGACGGTCATGTGGGGTTACTCTATATAGGACTTCATGGTGGAAGAGGTAAGGATGAAGGAATAGGGAGCAGATCCTCTCTGAATTAAGCGTGCAAAGTGCGGGAATCCAGTGGGTGGCTGTGATGTGAAGAATAAAAATTGATCATGTGTGGGTCCGCACTTAGAAATAGTGTGTGGGTCAACACCAAGTGATAATGTGTGGGTCAGTGCCTAGAGATCCTCTATGGGTTAGTACATAGAGATCATATGCATGTCAGCACCTATCCACCCTATGTGGATCAGCATCAAAGCCTCCCAACAGAATAATATGACATAGCTTTGTGACAAATCATCTTTACTTCGGTACTTAAGTCATACCTAGTGTAAGTTGTGTCTTTTAATTTTTTCAATGTGTTTGAGATATTTCTTTGTGGTATTACCTCTATGGTATTTTATTTTTGGTTTCTTTTTTTTTGGATTGCTGAGAGACCTTTGGTGGTCTTGGGGTCCCTACTGAGTGTTATTAAACTCACTCCAGCATGGGCTTCGCCCACAACTGTTGTGTCTTGTGCAAACGATGAACAACTTTGATCATCACATTGTGGAACTGTCGACGCTCCTTTCCGTCACAGAGTCTAAAGTAATGAAAAGATAAATACCTTGAACTCAAAGTGATTCATACTTTGAATAAAACATCAAAAATTGACAAAGTCATGAAAAAAGGTTCAAATGCACTTGGGTTACGCAAGTTCCACTGAGCTCGTGCAAGTATACATGCACGTCTCCAATTAGTCACGCAGGTGACTTGCGCGCCTTCTTTGAAATTCGCCCAGGGTCTTCTCCAGCCTATAAATACCCCTTTGGGCCCCCCATTTCAGGGACAAAAAATTCCAGAAACTGAGATTTGATCTCCTGACGCCCTGGTCTCCTCTCAGAGCCTTAGAACACTTCTATGGTAATTTCATACCTAGAACGGAAGATCTAAAAAGGATGAACAAGGCCTAAGTGTTGAAACTCATCAACACTTGCGCACCTAAGTGGCCAGCCCTTAAGGGAAATGGCCACACTTGCGTGCCGCATTTCCCCTTTAACATAACTTGCACGCCTCTCTTCTGGATGTCTCTAGGGGTAATATTAAAGGCTTGAGCCAAGTCTCGCCCAAGTTCTACCCTAAGGATTGACCATCGTGGAAGTACTCATGTGTCGCGCAGGTACACCTGTGCGACCAGAAATTGCGCGCCCACACAGTACTTGTGCACCAACCAGGACTTGCACGCCCCTTTTTTGGGGTTCCCCCTCTTGCCTATTTCACCTCTCTTATGCCTATCCACCTCTCCTCTTCAAGATTAAGCCTTCATAACTCTCTCCAAAGCCATTCATGGAATGATTTTCTTGTTGTCTTCTTTATCTGAAAGGATTTATGTGGAACATCACTTAAAACCAAGTGATTTACATATCTTTATGTCACTAAAGTTAGAGATCTCATTCATTCAACCTCATCCTTTAAAATGAGAGAATCCTTAACTTGGGCCTCCTTTTTAGGAGTATTCCCCAGTCCAAGTTCTCATTTATTTATGAATCCTCCTTAGGAGTAAGCCCCAAGTTCCTTAACTTGGGCTTCCTTTTTTGGAGTAATCCCCAGTCTCAAATATGGGCATCCTTTTTAGGAGTAAGCCCCAAGCATAATTCCCTTAAACTGGGCTTCCTTTTCAAGAGTAATCTCCAGTCTCCAAGTTCCCAAATATGGGCATCCTCATCAAGAGTAAGCCCCTACCATAATTCTCTTAACCTGGGCTTCCTTTTTAGGAATAAGACTGAGTCTCAAAATCTACAAATATGGGCATTCTCCTTAGGAGTAATCCCCAAGTCCCTTAATTTTTCAAATCCCTTTAACTTGGGCCTCCTTCTCAGGAGTAATCCCCAGTCTTAATTTCTCTTAGCCAGTCTTAATTTACTTTTGATCTGGGCTTCCTTCTCAGTTGTAAAACCCCATCATAAGTCCCCTCCTAATTCGGGCATCTTCCTCAGGAGTAAGCCCCAAGTTAGAGTATCCAAATCTCCATAAAGTACATATACCTTTATAGACCTTATTCCTGTATTTCTTCCCTGAAGTAAATCTTAATCTTCATCTATTTTGGGCAGTCATATATACATAAGCCCCACATCATTTATTATGATTGCATATTTCATGGCACAATTGTCTAGTTTTACCAATACCTCTTGTTTCTCACACCGAGCATGACTCACGTGATCTTAGAGTGTAAAAGTAATTATGACATTTTCTTTGATCCATCAATCATACATAAACATCATACTCCCTTACTCGAACTACGTGGGTTCTGATTCCTTTTCTAAATAAAAGATACCTAGGTAGCTCATTTTCAGGTACGATCCCAACTCTGAAATAATCCATGTCCTTCTGATTGACAATAAACTTCAAGTGCCCCACTGTGTTGCTTTAAAACCAGTATGGTCATCATAATGACAAAGAGACTTTTATCTATTGAAGGATACCATTGACTAATAATCTCTAACAAATACAGATGATTATCTATCAGTAAAGAACCTCAAATACATATAAAATATTCTCTAAATTTTCTACATATCAATCATTGATTGTCAGATCTAAAGGAAATATCATTTTATACTTGGTAATTTAATAAGGATTCACGAACATAAATTAAATCTATAAAGAGAGTCCCGGAGTAGACAATAATTCCCCTCAAAAAAGGTGTGATTAGTCAATCCTCCCATCCTCTCGACCAATGCAAATTCCTAAGCCTCATCAGTCCATAACTAATGGGTTCCTACCTTTGGAAAGTAGGTCCAAATGGATATGGAATCATTGGATGATTCCAGTTCTACGAACAAACCCGTTAGAAACCGATTGGAATGTTTGAACCTTCAATCTACAAGGTCATTCCAAATTCCATAGGAAACAAAAAATGGTGAACCTGACGTGAATCCTTAACCAAGTTAAAGAGATGTTTTACCTTTTTCTTAGGGTGCTATTTAAACTCAATGAGAGGGCCAAAAAAACAATCAATAATATATGTGCTCATCCAAAAGATGTACTGGATGAATTTATCATGATTATGCCTGTTATGTCAAATAGAAACTCTTTTCCAAGATCTTCTGCGTTACATAAATGGCTTCTCTTATGTTCACACCCGTGAATACTTCTCCTTTGAATGCCTCTGCTGCTACTCCTGCTAGATCGTCATTCGCTCTGAGGACGACATCACCTACTCAGTGTCTTCAACACTATGTATCAAATGTGATGGTTAGGGGGTACCATCAAAACGGTACTATTTCGACTCTGGAGTCCACTCGACAGGACTTCCAAGTCAATAATTCACCCTGGTCGTCTGGACAGCGACGGCCAGCGATCAAGAAGCAGGGGGTGTCAACCACCATTTTCAACCGTTTCGGGTCGTTATCCCGGTAACACAATCACCATTCACTCTCGTATTCTAGGTAGGTGAATGATCATGTCCCTCAGGGCCATAATTCAATGAGAAAAGAGTCTTTCCTGAGGGATCCCATCAACAATCGCTGCCAGACTTGTGTGAAAGTGAACCCTCTACATGATGAGGGTATCGTTTTCAGGCATCTGACTCAGGGTCCTCGAACCCGAGAAGGAAAGACGAACTGCCAGAGGCGAAATCTGGTTAATAGTGAGAAGTTTCTCATCTCTGTCATCACTAGAAAAGTCCACCAACCTAACTTGGTGACAAACAATGAGCGGGAAAACACACCCGTCCATTTTAATTCCGCTGCCCAGCAGACTCGTCTGGAAGCATCACGCCAATCCCGCCAAGCAATTCTGGTAGAGTACTATAGACAGGAACATACACCTGTTTATAAATCATCAGCTAGTCGATAGGCTCGTATGACTACATATTATGGAGCTCATCAACCACATTTGGCGAAGTGAAATCCGCAGGCACATACACCTGTAAGTATTGATCAAGCCTTCTAACAGTCTCGTTTGGTAGCACTTGGAGAAGTCAGTTGGAAAGCTCCGATGACAAACAGGAGGAAGACTAAACTCTCTTCCCCCACACTTGAGTACATTCAAGATTCACTGACAGGAAAAGGAGGACTGGAGAAGGAACATACACCTAATCCAAGCACAGAATGGGCATATATTCCTGTTCCGGTAGCTGAAGTCACCAATCACACTCTGTCAATGGTGAAAGAGCAGAAGCAAATCCCTGCTCATATCCTAGATGCCTATCAGGATATTATAACAGCTTCAACAGCATACCAGGGAAAGACACATAAATCTATCCCTAACAGTGGAGTGACACATCAACATTTCACTCTGGAATAGACACACACCTCTGTTCCAGTCCAAGCGGGTTATCGGGCGTACTCCCCCATATCATACGGACAACCAAGTTCGGCACATACACCTGGTTTGAGTGGAGATAATCAGCCTAACCTGATAATTTCTCCTGATTAGGCACATACACCTGCCAAATTGAGTAAGAAGGAATCTATGAAGAAGACTCCCCCAGTACAGTCAAGAAATCAAAGGCCCATCTATGATAAGGCCTTACTCGATGATGGAGTTCTTGAAGCCCTCAGACGATTATCTGTTGGAATTCAAGATTATACTCTCTCATTTCCAAATAGTGGGAAGCATTAATTCTGAAGGTCTTAATCAGACACATCCTCATGAAGGCTTGCTTCATGACAGTTTGGTCGATCTCAAAGTTTCATCTTCAGATGAGAGCCACATGAACCTTATTTTTGGTCAGAAGACCAAGGAGAAAAAGGTTTCATCTTTTGTTGTAACCCAGCATGGTGGTCCTCCCCATGATGATGAATTTAGCAGCAAAATTCCTCTCCGTAGTAGTAATTCGCATTGTCTAGAAAATTCTTCAGAAGGCAATGCAGTGATGATAAAGCCCTATTATCTTGAGGCACTTGAAAATGTGAATCCAGTCATGTCTGATGCTTTACCATCAGCAAGTGATATACATTCTCAATCAGAAGATAGCCCGAGATATAGGTCATTCTCTGAGCCACCCATGGGTTATTCATCTCCTAGTTTGATCAGTGAATTCTCTGCCACTCTTGTTGAATCCGGTGAAACAACAAAGAAGCACCAACTCTAGTCTAAACAGGTAAAATAATATTCATTGAATGATAAAAAGGAAATGATGAACATGAGAAAACAACTGGCGAATGTTGAAGTTCTAGTTATGTTTTGGCCTCTGGCGGACTCTCAGTATGATATTCCAGAGATGTTGACGGAAGATGGAATTCATGATATTCGACTCAACATATGGAAAACTCTGTGTTAGTTGAAAAATAAAATATTATCTTATGATGAATATGAAAATCATGTCAAGATAATAGAATGGTTAAATGCCAAATTGACTTGGCATCTCTCTCAGTTTCTCGATATCTGAAGGCTGAAAAGTAGTAGAGATCCCTTCAGTAATCATGCATTGGTGCACTAAGAAGATTTCACTAGTTAATTTCCAATTCTCCATATGGTATTCATATCAGGGGATGAGGTATTCATGGAGAACTACATTTCACGGTGCTCTCCAGTCAGCAAAGCCTGTCGAAAATGGTCTCAGGCAATTTTATTGCCCATGGCCAGCCACTGTCAATTGGCTTTGTTTGTAATCAAAGGCTTGCCCAAGAATAGGCCTCAACTAGTTCTTCTCAAAATCAAGAATACAAAGAACAAGTTGTTGAACTACTCCTGCATCAAGAAAATGAGATTATTGAATAGGCCTCTCATATGGAGCAAGCACATCATCAAGTGGCATAAGTGTCAAAAATCATACAACGGTTTTCTGAGTCAGGTGATAAAAGAGGATGTAGGTTGATGCATCAAGCTAATTTCCAGACTAAAGTCCGCAAGATCAGGATAGCTTACAAGAAGGTCTCTGATATAGCAAGTCAAGAGCCACCCCAGCTTTCCATACTGGGGACTCTTTTAACCCAACCCTTGGAATCAACAAATAGGATTTGAGGAGTTGAGTAGGAATAGCAGGAATAGCCCCGGTCCACCAGACTGGGGACTCTTTGAAATCCTCAATCTCTTCATCAGATAAAGTCACTCTTCTCTCAGTTAGGGAAGAATCCCCTAGTGGAACGAAGATCCAAATTATCAAGAGATTCCCTCCAAATTACGGTTCGTCAAGATGTTCCTGAGGGATCAAATCAACAAAAGGTAATGTCTCATCAAGGACAAGGAAGAAGAAAATATCACATAAATGCCGATAGAATAGATGCAATGAATTATGAATCAATAAATTTCATCAATTCTGTTGTTACTGATCCACCAGATGAGGCTCATTCAGATGAATCAGATGAAGAAGTTCTTGCTCAAGAAGTTGTATGCACAGAAACAAATGAAGAAGGTGTGCGTACACGAAATCAAAGGTTTACCCAGAATCTGGGTGTTCCTCCAAGTAACTCACTTCCCCCTCTCCTAAAGGGATCCAACAAAGGGAAAGGAATGAATCATGTTACAAATCCTTCCTCTGGATAAGGACAATCGCTCTCACTGGTGAAAAGATTTTCACAACCAGAGGATGAAATGAAGGAATTAAGGAGGATGAATACAGAACTACTACAAGGTAGCCTTCCTCCTAAGCGTGCTGGAGTCAGTCAGCCGAAGAAATTTGTTACGGATACTGAGATGGATCAAGAATATCCTTCTTTATCAGTACACCCTCACAGGTCTAATCCTATGGGTCAAGTGAAACAATAATTAATGGTGCTACCATCAGTTGCAGTACTAGCCACCACATCTGTCCAAGCTCCAGTCATTGCACCTGTTCAGGTCCAAGATCAACCGGATGTTTCTCAAAAGTTAATAACTACTATTGAGTCATTAACGGCTTTGTTGGAAGCTATGGAGGGAAACCATGCTCAAATTCATCCAGAAAAGAGATCTTATCCCGACTGGGTTGATGCAATTCCTCCCCCATCAAATTTTGCAAGTACCATATTCCCAATCTTTAATGGTTCGGGAGATCCAAAGCAACACTTAACAAATTTTGTTTCTCGTGGTGATCCTATGATGGGAACCCCTCAACAACAAGAATTATTTAAGCTCAGGTGTTTTGTATAGTCATTACAAGGGCCTGCCTTTGTCTGGTACACAAGCTTGAAATCCCAGTCAATTACCAGATGGGAAGATCTCCGTCAACGATTTCTTCTTCAGTTCAGCTCAACTTTGCCGAAGACAACAGTCTTTGATCATAAAAACTGTAAGAAAATGGAGAATGAAAGGGTTTTAGATTTTATTTCTTGCTAGAAGGGATTAACATATTCCCTGAGTTTAGCACTCCCTCAAGAAAAATTGTTTCCAATATGTGTGGAAAATCTGCGTGATGAGTTACGCACGCCGTTGATCCCTGTGAAATACATAGGAGGGTTTCAAGACCTTACTTAAATCTCTCAATAGATTGAAGATTCTATTATGAAGACTGAGGATAAAACTCGTGTAATTCCATAAGATCTAGGAAGAAGAATGGGTAGAGTAGATACTTCTACGGTTATGCTTAAACAAGCACCTGCACCTCCTTCTACTTCAAAACCTTCATCTTCTCAAAGGGCTCCACCTCTTGAACGTCAGAAACAGAGGTTGTTTCGTCAAGATGATCAAAGAGATCATAGACGAAAACAATTTTTGGATTTTAAAAGTAAATTTTACTCTTTCCAAAATGAACAAGTTTTTGGCTACTTCATTTTGGTTCGGGAAAATAATTTGGTTCAATTTCCAAGCCCCAAACGTCTGAACATGGAAGGAGATGAAGACTATCCCAATTATTTCTCATTTCATCAGATGTTGGGGCATCCCATTTAGGAGTTTTTTGTCTTCAAGGAACTCATTCAAAAAATGGTTGACTCGGGACAAGTCAAATTGGAAGGCTCTTCATCTCAGGTAGCACGTGTTACTGCTATAGATCCAGAAAAGGAAGGCGAGTGGAAAGATGTCAAGAACAAAAACACACAAAAATATGATGATTGGATGGTCAGAAAAACGATCAACCGAACTCATGCTATTTTGTGAACGCAATTGAAGAAACCAATTGTGTCTTCTACTATGAATGCCACAACCAATCCCCCTTAATCATCGGGAAAGTCCTCAAAGTAACGACATGATTCAAAGAAAGAATAAGAATAAGAAGAATATGAGTATGTGTCAAAGCCCAAGTTGTCTTTGACTCTGGAAGATTTTATGCCATCTACTTCAAAGCAACGTGCACCATCCCACCAAACAGAACAGCCTAAATTGGCTAGTCAGGAAGAGTCTTCATTGGATGAAGAGTTAATCATCAGTTCTGTTAATATGATTCACTTAACAGATCCTTATACCAGTCATAGTTTCGATTTCGATGGGCCTGAATTCCCTGTATCAAATAGAGGAATTAGAGAAAGTTCCAGAGGTTTGGGATACAAAGGAAGATGTGGATATCCCAGAAAAAACTATTCCAATTCTAACCATACTAGAACCGTGTATGCAGTAGAAACTTGTGGCAGATCCCTTCAGTGATCTCAACAAGAACATGCAAGTTCTTCCACCAATATCAGATTCAGTCTTGGCACAGTTATTCTAGAGGATTGGTTGGAGGTTCCACCTTCATCCTCTAAACAATTCAATAGACCTATTCGGTCTAATCTTCCAAATCCAGGAATATTGCCAACTCCTATCCCGATACAAGATGCATCTACATCAGAAGCATAAAATTCCAAGGTACATACTAAACCACATGTTCATGTTGGGAAACACAGACCTTTGGATCAAAAGTATGATGTATTGAAACACTTGGACCAAGTACCGGCCAAGTTATCAATTATGGATGCTTTGAATCTGTCAAAGGGTCTTTGGGAAGCACTCATCGAGGCTTTATCTAGTCCTCAGGAGTTTAAAACAGAAATTGATGCTGCTGAAGCCTACCATGTAGAGAATAATCCTGCAGAATGTCATGCAGTGATATATTTCACAAATGAAGATGAAGATGATGCCGTGCAGGGAAATATTAGACCTTTGTACTTATCTGGCAAGTTCAATGGTGTATACGTCTAAAGAGTTTTCATTGATAATGGTTCAGGAGTCAACCTCATCCCCATACGTGCATTTCTTCGATTGGGCCTCACAGAATATAATTTATCTTCTTCTACTTTGATGTTACAAGGTTATGAGAAAAATGAACAAGAGCCACTGGGTGAGATTACACTCAGAACTCAGTTTGGAGATCTTGTATCTAATTCAGATTTCATGGTTGTTGATCAAGACTCAGCTTTCAACATCTTTCTTGGAAGACCCTGGCTACATCAACATGCAGCTATACCTTCATTATAACATCAATGTCTTAAATATTGTTTTGATGGTCATATTGGGACATTGTATGGTGATAAAGCCCCATTCAAGACATGTGAAGCTCATTATATTGAGGCAGAATTCTATCAAATTAAGGGAGAGGAGAAATCCACAATAGGGGAGGTTACCAAAGTTAATGCTCCATTTGGTTTGGAAAAAATTCCAGTAAATCCATTTACACATGTGAGTTCAGATTATGTGTTTCCTATAAGAAAAATTGACAGGATACACCCAAATCAAAATACTCTTATGGAATCTTACATAATGTAAATTACGGCAATCAAGCCAGACAGCATGGGATATATTGGTGCTTTTCCATGAAAAGATGAAAGCTCAAATTGGGATGTCTTCATTTCATCCGCTAAAATTTAGCAAGTCTATACTTCGCCAACTAGGCCAGAAGAAGTTATAACAATGTCATAGGTGAACAATGATGTCCATTCCCAATCCATCATCTCCTCTTTATTACCCATGGAAGACCATTCATCGTCAATTGGGTCAGAAATGGAAGCTTCTTCTTCAAGATGTTCAAATTTTAATATTTCTTTTGATCCTGAAAATTCTGCTTCATCATCTACTATGCAAGTAGAAGCAGAAGAAATAACACATGCTGAAGAAGAAGAGGAAGATCTTAGAGATGCTCCTCCAGCATTTGAAGATGATATATCTACCACTGTGTATGAACTCAGAGAAATAAATCTGGGTACAAAAGAAGATCCACGTCCCACTTTAATTAGTGGGGCCATGACTCTTGAAGAACAAGAGATGTATGTTTCATTTTTAAATCAAAATCGAGATATATTTTCTTGGAACTATACATAGATTCTAGGCCTTGATCCTGATGTTTCTACTCATCGTTTGGGGTTTCCAGAAGAACATCGTGGATTTAATCAAGCTGCGAGAAGAACACACCCAACTTATGCTTCCAAAATTGAAGATGATGTGGATAAGATTATCAATTCTAACTTCATCAGAGAAGTTCAATATCCTAAATGGTTGGCTAATATTGTCCCCGTGAAGAAGAAAAATAGACAAATTCGAGTTTTCATCTATTTCAGATATCTTAATCGGGATTGTCCTAAAGATGATTTTCCAATTCCGATCACAGAACTGTTAATTGATACAACAGCTGGCTATGAAGCACTTTCCTTCATGGATGGATATTCCGGGTATAATCAAATATGAATGTCTCCAGAAGATTAAGAATCTAAAGCCTTCAGATCACCTCAGGGTGTGTTCTACTATCGGGTAATGCCCTTTGGCCTAAAGAATGTCGGCGCAACATATCAGTGTGTCATGCATCGTATCTTCAAACCCTTTTTTGGGAAGTTTTTTGAATGTTATGTGGACGATTTGGTGGTCAAATCCAAACAACATTATAACCACTTGGTTGACTTAGAATTCATATTCTGCAAGCTTCGACAACATAATTTGAAGATGAGCCCCTTAAAATGTGCTTTTGGGGTAACCTCAGGAAAATTTCTTGGCTTTGTTGTATTCCATCATGGTATCGAAGTCAATCCTGGGAAGATAAAGCCAATTCTTGGTATTTCACCTCATCAAAATTTGAAATAATTGAGGGGACTTCAAGGACACTGATCCTATATTTGGCGTTTCATTGCCAATTTGGCAGGAAAAAGCTTACCCTTCACCAAATTGATGAAGAAGGGAGTCACTTACCAGTGGAATGAAGGATTTCAAGAAGCATTCAATATTCTCAAGAAGTATCTATTGAGTCCACCGATATTAATTCCACCTGTTGATGGAAGGCCACTTATCCTTTATGTGACAGCCTTAGAGAAATCATTGGGTTCCTTTCTTGCTCAGAAGAATGTTGCTGGGAATTAAAATAGCCTCTACTATCTCAGTCGGACTATGCTTGAAGTGGAAACATGATATTCAAGTATTGAGAAGTGCTTCCTAGCATTAATCTTTGCAGTTCAGAAGTTGAGACACTACCTCTAACATCACGAGGTCCAATTGGTATCTCGTAATAACACGCTCAAATTCATCCTTAGTCATCCAATGCTTACATGACCTCGGGCAAGGTGGGCAGTTATTCTGCAGCAATTTGACATTCAGTATGTGTCTTAAAAGGCAATAAAGGGCCAATCTCTAGCTATTTTCCTTGCTGAACACCCCTCAGTAGAAGATACATCTCCAGATATTGAACTTCCTAATGAGGAAGTCTTCATTATTCAAGATAGTATTCAGACATGGTAAATGTACATTGATGGTTCTTCCCGAAGTCCAAAAGGAAGGAAAATGTAAAATCCTAAATTCAACAAAGTTGGCTTAGAAATTGTGCTCATTTCTCCAGAAAAGGAAGTGTATCCCTATTCATTTTCATTATTGGGAGGCAGTACAAATAATGAAGTAGAATACCAAGCTCTCATCACATGCTTGGAGTTGGCGCTTTAAGAAAAAGTGAATCACTAAAAAGTGAAAGGTGATGCAGGCCTGGTAATCAAGCAAGTCAATGGGGATTATGAAATCAGAAAAGAAGAATTGATCCCTTTGTATGATTACGTTAGAGAGTTAATGGAGTAATTTCCTACGGAACCAATATTTTCTTATGTCCCGCGATCACAAAATGCTCAAGTTGATGCACTGGCTAATATAGCCACAGCTCTGGTAGATCTAGTTCGGGATGAGACAACCATCAGTATTTTCCACCGTCGTACAATTTCACCTTATGTTCAAACTAGAACAGTGGAAATCAATGAAATTAGACCCATTATTGAACCATATGGCCATACTATAGGATGGATGACACCTATCAGAGAATACCTTCAAAATGGAACACTTCCACCTGATAGAGCTGGGAAAGAACAAATCTAGAAACATGTGGTCAATTTTACTCTTTATGATAGCCCAGATCACCTAGAGAAAGTTCTCTACTAGTGTGGTTTTGATGGAGTTCTCTTCAGATGCATTTATGCTGAAGAGACAATGGATGTCATTAAAGAAGTGCATACAAGAGTCTGTGGTGCCCACAAGTCTGGACATACACTATTTGATCAAATTCGAAGGCTTGGGTACTTTTGGCCTTCAATGATGCAAGATTATGTTGCTTTCACAAAGAAGTGTCATTCATGCCAAGTACATGCCAACTTCATTCATCAGCCCCCAGAGTTGCTTCATACAGCTAAATACTCATAGCTGTTTTCCACATAGTGAATGGATGTGGTGGGACCTTACCCTTCAGCTACAGCCATGAAGTTTAAGTACTTTCTCATTGTTACTAACTTTTTTTCCAAATGAGCAGAGGCAATACCTTTCAAGGAAGTTAGTTCTAAAATAATTTTTAGCTTCTTCAAGTCTAACATCATTACCAGATTTGGTGTCCCTCATACCATATTGATGGACAATGGAACCAACTTCTATTCATCTGAGGTTATGAAGTTGTATCATGAATACAACATCAAATCCAATCATTCATCTTGGTATCATGCAGAGGGAAATGGCCAGATAGAATCCCTCAACAAGACTCTTTCAAACATACTACAAAAGATGGTGGATAAAGATAAGAAGTCATGGCCTGACAAACTCTTTCATGCTTTATGGGATTATCGGACCACCACCCGCACTGCAACGCGGTCAACTCCATATTCACTGGTGTATGGAAAAAGAAGAATTAATTCCCATTGAAATTTAATTGCATTAACTCAGAGTATCCATTAGTGATTAGTTATCTACAGATGAATAATCTCAAAAGTGATTAGATGAATTGGAACGGTTAGATGAGAAAATATTGTGCACCTTGCACCACTTGGAAATCTACCAGAATCAAATAGCACGATCTTTCAACAAAAAAGTTCGTCTTCATTCATTCATTCAGGGAGAATTGGTATTGGTTCTCAGAACTCAAATGATGCCAGGAAAGAAACCTCCCAAGCTTGATCCAAAATGGGAAGGACCCTATTCAATACATAAGGTCTACTCCAATGGAGCTTATTCTTTAATCTCAATGGATGGAGAACTCATCACTACTCCAACCAATGCTAGATTTCTGAAGAAGTATTTTTTAGAAACACAAAATACACCAGTTTTGTTCAATGAATATGACCTTAAACTATTTTCACTTTCGTCCAACATGACATTAAACGGTGTTCCCTTCCACGGTCCATGAATATGACCTTAAACTATTTTCACTTTCATCCAACATGACGTTAAACTGTGACGTCCTAGATACATGATGCTAAACTGTACAGAAGTCCCTTACGTCTAGAAAGATGTTAACCTGCACCATTATGGTCCATGAATATGACCTTAAACTATTTGCACCATCTTCCAACATGACGCTAAACTGTATCGTCCCTTTTTGTCCAACATGATGTTAAACTATGTCAACGTCTAGCAAGATGTTAAACTGCATCATTATGGTCCATGCATATGACCTTAAACTATTCGCACCATCGTCCAACATGATGCTAAACTATATCATCCCTTTTCATCCAACATGACGTTAAACTGTGTCAATGTCCAGCACCACCTTAAACTGCACCATTAGTTGCGGTCCATCCATACGAACTTAAACTATTTGCATCCCTCTCGTCCAACATGACGTTAAACTGCGAAAAAATATCTAATATGTCCAACATGATGTTAAATGGTGTCTTCTTTTGTTATTACTACAAGAAATTAAACTACACAGTCCCCCTTTCATCCAACATGATGTTAAACGCTATCCCTTTAATACGTCCTACATGACGTTAAACTGTATTTTGTCCCTGCTACATGACACTAAACTGTGCAGCACCAATAATCCTAACTTCAAGACTTTAAACTGCATAGTCCTTTCATATGTCCTACATGACATTAAACGGTGCATCGTTAAGGATGTTGCTACCTCTTGTTTCTCACACCGAGTATGAATCACGTGACCTTAGAGAAAACATCAACCATAACAATCTCTCTAGACCGCTAACCATGCGTAAGTCCCAACACCATTTTTTAGGTCGTTGTCCCCAAGAAAACCTTGATCACTAATTCATTCTTTAATTGATCTACGGGTACTTTGATCCTCTCCTTCTAGGCTGGGTACGTAGGCAACCTCCTAAGGTTCAAGCCCAAAACCAATCTCTTCACATTGGGTCACCTTTGTCCTTGATATATGACGTTAAACTGTACAACATTTTTTTCCTGTATGACAATAAACTACAATATTCTTTGATACCCTCACTTGAGATGGAATCATTATTTACAATGATTTTCAATCATGTTATTTTCTAAAGACTACATGTATACATGGAAATTCCTGAGCCTTTTATCTTGGGTCAAACCATCATTGCACTAAAGTCATCTTTTCACCCTTCAAATGTACAAACCAAATCTATACAGAGGGTATTTCTAGAACTACGTGGGCTTGATTCACATCCTTATGGGATACTTAGGAATGTTCGAGTGTCCCTTGAATACATCCCCAAGTCTTTGGGACTAACCCCAAATTCCACTTTTAGTCCTGTGGCTGAAAAGTCCCAATGAAAACACACATTGTGTATTTCTTATAATGGTCTGAGATCTATGACCCTAAACTAAGATCTCTCATACTCTCGTCCCACACGACGTTAAACTATATTTCAAGAACTACGTATGGCTTGATTCCCATCCTTATGGGATACGTAGTGAAGTCCAATATTTCAAACCTTAACTATTTTCAGATCTTCATAACCCTTTTCCTGACATTTAACCACAAAATGTCTAAATTCTGAGAATTCATTTTCCCAACTATGTAGCACCTGCCCTTAGGCGGCCTTGCATAAGAGTTCTACATAATGGACCTGTCAGCCAAAAGATGCTATTATTTGACTATGCAGCCAATTCCCTTAGGCATCCCTGCATAATTCAACCCCTTAACGGGTTTGTTAAATAATGGTAACTTCATTATTAGGACGAAAACCTATTTTGACCTTAGTTGACATAACCACAATATGTATGGATCTGAAAAAATATCCATCCTTAATATATTCGTCTCATAATCTTTTTCATGATATGAAAGTATTCAAGTCTATGATTTATATTGTTCTTCCCTACGCTTGGGTCAGACCTTCGTAGGAGTGACATTCATCCAGTTCTTAGACAATATTGTTTGGAAATATATTTTCCATGTTCAAGTACCTCTCCCCATAAAATAAACTCTATGCTTTGGAAAATTTGAATCCCCATAAACATCCACTGGCTTTTTAGCAGTAGAAAATTAAATTTCTGAGAGTTCTTTTGCCTGACTATGCAGCACATGCCCTTAGGAAGCCTTGTAAAAGTAGTCTACATAACGGACCTGTCAGCCAAAAGATATCATTATTTGGCTATGCAGCCAATGCCCTTAGGTGGCCTTGCATAATTCAACCCCCTAACGGGTTTGTTAAATAGTGGAAACTTCATTCTTGGGAACTACTTCTTCTAATGCCTTTTATCCCTTTTTCATATCATTCCTTAGATTCAAAATTTCTTAAGTCATCGTTTACATATTTTCCCCCATACGGGAACATGGTAATATGTTTTCAGATAAATTATCAAGGAATTGAGTCAATTCTAATCCACTCGGTCAGAGATATTTTGACCTTAAACATTAGCCCTCTTTATGTCTGATGTGCATGACATTAAACTGCCCACAAAAGACAAGGTAACTCTGAATAATAGTCAAGTTATAGCTCACTAACCATACATTTTGTATGATTTAGGTAATATTGGGAAGTAAAAAGATTCAAAGTTTGTAGGGCTATTTATAATAATCCTAGTAAAAATAAAACTACGCTTACTAGGCCCATTGGATTAGGTAAAAATTTAAAGTAGGTAGCAGGAAAATATGTGCACAAATGATTGAAGATGAAAGATTTCTTTCCATTTGATGCACAAAAGTTAGAAGGACATCCACAGATTGGAGTCTCTTCTCTTTTCCAAGAAATTACAAGAGGCTGTCAACATAAGTTTTCAATTGATGTACATCATCTTGAGCTTCATCAGCAGCTACTTGAAGCTCATGCACTAGACCAAATTCATTCTTTTCATCTTGATGGAGTTCTTTCTTGGCATGTGTGATGGCTTTCATACCATTCATTTGAGCTCCCTCCAGTGAATTATTGAGTTGTTCAAGTTCCCCAGTAACAGAATCTAACTATTGAGGAAGGTGAATCTACTGAATGAATTTATCTTTGATCTTATGCTTTAGCTCCTTCATCTTGGCAGCATAGTCGGCCTCAGCTCGGGATATCGCAACCTCAAATTCACTGATGTTGGCCGACAGCTTCACCCTGGTAAGATCTTCACGACGCTTTTTCTCCTGCTCCCTCCTTACGATGACTATTTTTACAGCGACATGGATCTTTTGATATCCAAAACCACCAAGTCCTCTTACCTCTACAGAAGCACGACAACAGTGAAACTGCTGAAAACAAGTAACTTGTACGACGAGACGAACTTGCGTGATGAGAGAAAGAAATTCAAGATCCAGTGGCTTTGTGCGATAATTACTGCGTATTTATAGTCCAGGCTACACCCTTGTGCACAGATGCCTGCACGGTTCGACACTTGCATGCCGCCCTATGTGCGTTCAACACTTGTGTGTCGCATTTCCTTTGGTTTTCTTCTTTTCCTCATAGTTACATCCTCATTTATTTCAGATCCAACTCTGAGGGGGGACATTTGTTGACCCTCCTTTCAATCACATAGTCTAAAGGAATGAAAATAGAAATACCTTGAACTCAGAGTGATTCATCCTTTGAAGAAAACATCAAAAATTGACAAAGGCATGAACAAAGATTGAAATGCACTTGGGTCGCGCAAGTTCCACCTAGGTTGCGCAAGTATACTTGTGCGTCGCCCATTGGTCATGCAGGTGACTTGTGCGCCTTCTTCAAAATTCTCCCAGGGTCTTCTCCAGCCTCCAAATACCTCTGTGGGCCCCCCATTTCGGGGACAAAAAATTCCAGAAACTCAGATTTGAGCTCCTGGTACCCTAGTCTCTTCTCAAAGCTTCCGAACACTTATAAGGCAATTTCTTACCCAGAAAGGAAGATCTAAAGAGAGGGAGAAGACCTAAGTGTTGAAACTCATCAACACATGCGTGCCTAAGTGGTTAGCCCTTAAGGGAAATGGTTATACTTGTGTGCCGCCTTACCCCTTCAACATAACTTGTGCGCCTCTCTTCTAGAAGTCTCTCGGGGTAGTATTAAAGGCTTGAGCCAAGTCTCTACCATGTTCTACCCTAAGTATTGACCGTCGCGCAAGTACCCATGTGTCTCACAGGTACACCTGCATGCCCATGCAGTACTTGATCACCCACCAGGACTTGCACGCCGCTTTCTTTTGGGGTGCCCCCTCCTGCCTATTTCACCTCTCATATGCCTATACACCTCTCCAATTCAATATTAAGCCTTCATAATTCTCTCTAAAGACATTCATGGCATGATTTCCTTGTTGGCTTCCTTATCTGAAAGGAGTTCTATGGAACATCTCTTAAAACCTAGTGATTTAAATATCTTTATTTAACTAAGGTTAGAGATTTCATTCATTCAACCTCATCCTTTAAGATGAAAGAATTCTTAACCTGGGCCTCCTTTTCAGGAGTAAACCCCAGTCTAATTTCTCATTAATTTGGGAATCCTCCTTTGCAGTAAGCCCCAAGTTCCTTAACCTAGGCTTCCTTTTTAGGAGTAAGACCCAATCTCAAATATGGGCATCCTCCTTAGAAGTAAGCCCCAGTCATAATTCCCTTCAACTGGGCTTCCTTCTCAGGAGTAAGCCACAGTCTCCAAGTTCCCAAATATGGGCATCCTCCTCAGGAGTAAGCCCCAACCATAATTCTATTAACCTGGGCTTCCTTTTTAAGAATATGCCCCAGTCTCAAAATCTACAAATATGGGCATCCTCTTTAGGAGTAAGCCCCAAGTCCCTTAATTTTTCAAATCCCTTTAACCTGGGCCTCTTTCTTAAGAGTAAGCCCCAGTCTTAATTTCTCTTAACCAGTATTAATTTACTTTTGATCTGGGCTTCCTTATCAGGTGTAAAACCCAATCATAATTCCCCTCCTAATTCAGACATCTTCCTCATGAGTATTCCCCATGTTAGAGTATCCAAATCTCCATAAAGTATATATACCTTTATGGACCTTATTACTGTATTTCTTCCCTGAAGTAAATCTTCATCTTCATCTATTTTGGGAATTCATACAGACATAAGCCCCACATCATTTCTTATGATTGCATATTTCATGGAACAATTGTCTTGTTTTACCAATACCTCTTGTTTCTCACACCAAGCATGACTCACGTGAGCTTAGAGTGTAAAATTAATTATGAAATCTTTCTTTGAGCCATCAATCATACATAAACATCATAATCCCTTACTCGAACTATGTGCGTTATGATTCCTTTCCAAAATAAAGGATACAAAGGTAGCCCATCTGCGGGTATGATCCCAACTCTAAAATAATCCATGTCCTTCTGAATGACAATAAACTTCAAGTGCCCCACTGTGTGTCTTTAAAACCAGTATGGTCATCATAATGACCATGATACTTTTATGTATTGAAGGATACCATTGACAAAGAATATCTAAAAAATATAGATGATTCCTTATCAGTAAAGAACCTCAAAAACATATAAAATATTCTCTAAATTTTCTACATATCAATCATTGATTGTCAGATATAAAGGCAATATCATTTTATATTTGGTAATTTAATAAGGATTCATGAACATAACATAAATCTATAACGAGAGTCCCAGAGTAGACAATAATTTCCCTAAAAAAGGTGTCATGAGTCTGACCTCCCATCCTCTCAACCAATGAAAATTCCTAAGCCTCATCTGTCCACAACTAATGAGCGCCTACCTTTGTAAAGTAGGTCGAAATAGATATGGAATCGTTGGATGTTTCTGGTTCTATGAACAAACCCATTAGAAAACGATTGGAATGTTTGAACTTTCAATCAACGAGGTCATTCCCAATTCCAGAGGAAACAGGAACTGGGAATAGATGGTTCTCGGAGGTGGATTGATAGACATGGTGTACTGCAGTGACATCCGATAGAGAGTTGTACCTTCCCATTAGGTTGGATCCTTGGTGGACTACCTCTAGAGTGTGTACTTATTTTGTTGCACTTTAATTTTACTTGGGATTGTATTTTGGCCCCTTTATTTTCAATTTACACACTTTACTCTCATTAGTGATACTTTATTTATGGTTATAATACTTTATTTTATTTGTGGTTTTCTTTGTGCAGTATACCCTGTCTGTGTGTATAAAGGTTTAAAGGCAATGACTTCCCTTTTTGAGATATGTCTTTCTAATGCTAGTCGCCATCCCCTGGCCTATGGAAGGTAGACTTGGGGTAGTCACGGTATGGGCCCCGGGGGACGGGTCATGACAGTGATCATTTTGACATCAAGACTAAAGAATCCACTTCTTTACCTTGAGATAATCAATAGTATGACAGTATAACCCTTAGTAGATCACAAAAAACCCCTATAGAGACCTTTTACGTATGATGATATGATTTTTATTATCTTTTTGTAATAGATATAATGTTCATGATAGTTATTAAATTTCATTGGATAGAAAATATAGGGGAAATGGAAGTTATCTTTAAAAGAGAGAATATGTTCATTGAATCAAAATATCACTTCGGATCTTGTTCTTCCTCTAAAGAATGAGAAGGTGGTTTGGTGAAAATGGATATTTAAATAAAGAAGATGACACTCTCATGAACAATAATAGGTACAAGGGTAGAATTGTTACTAACAGTTTTGAATATAAGGTATAAACTAGAATAAGTAATTTTCTCTTTCTTAAGCATGAATCTATCCAAACTTTTTCAGAATTGATTATATAGTTTTATCTTTAGTTGTCTCATCTTGATTTCAAGGCAACATTTCACCACATATCATTACATGAAGATATATATATTACACACCTTGATGGGTTTCATGTACAAAGAAATGATAATTGGGTTTATATATTAATAAAATAATTTTATGGCTGGTAATAATCATCTTAATAGTAGTAAAATTGTTTTAATTTATTGGAGGGAAATAAACTAAGAACCCGGATGCACTCTGTCCATTGAACTAATTAACATAATAGGAAAATTATCTTTCATCAAATGAATGTTCGTCTAGTTTCTTCTTTCTATATAGTGAAAATATTCATAATGCTACCAAATAAATGTTTTGTCTGATATGTTTATCCTCTGAGTTTTTGTGCACTATAACTCGGATGAGATCCCACCTAATCAACCCAAAAAACTACATGATTTCACTTAACACAAATAAATAACAAAGTAAATTGATATAAAATATTTACATGATTCATACATATGTACTACATCATGTTTGAACACTTCAAACATCATAATTACTTGAGATATATGTGAATACAAAACACTTCCTCGCTTCCCCACTATTATAATGTCTTGAAAAATTATGTCAGAATCTCTTTTCTCATCTTGTATATAAACAATAAACTTATAGTGCAGGGCCAAAAAATTCTTTATATAGGTATATGTCACGCCAACCAGTTTTAACAACCTTTTAGATTAGTGTGAAACCTCCCATTAACATGTGAAACTACTAATACAATATTAAACTATGTGTTCTAACCACCAATATTCAATCATTGGCATAAAACCAAAGTATGACTTTTCAACCCTTGGTGAATACCATTACTGAGAACTCTTATTGATAAAATCTTTTTTATCATCAATGTTTTAATATAGAAACACTTTTTTTGATGACTCTACATCCAAACATTTCTAACTGATGAAAGATTTTTAGTAGAAATACATCTACCCAAATACATTGAAAAAACATAGTAGGAAACACATCTATCTTGAATGTCTGATGGTCTTGGTGCAGTCACCTCCATCTTGAAATCTCGGTCCAATAACCTTGAAGTAATTCCACAAACCCTAAAATAACCCACATGATAATTAAATTAGGATTTCAACCTTCTCGAAACATACCATATGCTTCATCCTTTGTAAAATGCAAAAATTTTCATATAATATCTCTTATCAATCGAGTGCAATTGAGGAGAAATGTTTCCTTTAAATTTTTCAGAAAATCATAATTTAAAACATATACATAGAATTATTATTCCTAGTAACCTTTTAATATTATAGAACTTTATCCTCCAAAAAACATTGTATAAAGTGATACATTAGGTAAATGTGTTTTATTATTTCATGAAATATAGGATTGAAAGAAATATGAATAGAAATCAAACTATAATAGATTAATGTGCTTATATAGGATCCATTTCTATGTCTTTTATCAAGAATAATTACTAAATACAATATTTTACTACATAAGTATTAAAAATATACTCTGGCTCTATTATAGATAATGTAACCACTATTTTCTATCGAGACACCCAAATGATGTTTGTCCCACTATAAGTTAAAAAGAAAACATGTAGTATTTTTTTTTATTAAATGTCTATAGAAAATAGGAATCTACAAAACCTTTCAACTTATCATCATCACCAAAACATAGAGATGCATCATATGACCCTTTCTAGTGTCATGAGATCCATTTCACAGACTCCCAATGTTTCCATATAGGATTTGATAGGGATGGACTTATAACTTTCACATAGAAAGGAATGTCCAGTCATGTAAAAGACATTACATATATCATACTTCTTATAGTTTAACCATAAGGAACATTCCTTATGTCACAAACTTATTTTTCCATTGAAAGTGCACGTGCCTCATAAATTTTGAAGTTTCCAGCAAGGGGGATTAAGACATGTTTAAAATTGGTCATTCCAAAGATTATAATAACCAACCTAATGTATTCCTTCCATGGTAAAACAAGTGTGATGGATTTATTTTTCCTATCAATTATCATCCCCAAGAACTTCTTATCTTATCCATGGTTTTTTATTTCAAACTTTCTTGAAGACTTTCTCTTTAGTTCCTCAATTTATAGGAACTCTAGAAAAATCAATCAACATATCAGCTAAATATGACTACAATATGAGATATGTTCCATCAAAATAAAATTTCTTCATTCATGAAAGTGTAAAACATTCTATTCCACTATCTTAGATATTTATTCAATCCATAAAACATCATTTTAAATTAAAACTCAAATAATCATTTTGATGATGTTTATATCCCTTGGGATAAACTATATAAATTTATTCCTCCGAGTCATGATAAATTAATGTTGTATTTTAATCAATATTCTCCAAGAATAAATCAACTGGAATGAAAATTATATTCACTGTCTAAATGGTAGTATCCTTCACCATTAGTGGGAAAATTTTAGAGAAGTTGATTCCTTCCTTTTTCTAAAAACCATTCACAATCAACCATTATTTTACCAATTACATTCATCAACTTCATCTTTTAAATGAAAGACCAATTTTTTATGTATCCCTCTTTCCTTCTTCTATCTCATCCAACTCTCATGTATCACTAATATTTGAGGAACTCATTTCATATTTCATAGATGAATCCCACTATTTAGAGTCTCTAAGAGTAGTTACCTACTCTAGGATATTTGGTTCCCCTACATTAATTATAATTAAGAAAGTAATATCATATTCAAACCTCTGAATTTGTTTTATGATATGAGTGGATCTTCTCAACATAATCTTGGGTTTGTCTATTCAAATATCTCTATCTAGTAGTCATTTTTTTGGGGGTATGTCTGGTCATTCTCTCTCTAGTACTTTCCTATCCAAAATGTTTCCATCATGTAATGGAATTTATGATCATCCACATTCTGATGACATGGCTATCAGAGAACCAAACTTTTATGTTCTCTTCAGACGTTCTAGATTTAAAGTATGATATGTATCTATGGTTTAGCCTCCCTAAACATCAATAGTTGATCTAGCCTCAACTCCCCGCTCAACTAAATTTTTAATTTTTCCATATAAGTTCTTCATTGAAGAAAAAATATCAACTCCATATGGGTTGTTTATTATCATAATCCCATAGTAGATAATAAAAAGTATCATCATTGTATGTGACAAGAAAACACAACTTGTATTTCACCAGCAACTTATCTTTATCTTTAGCATAAATATAAAAAATATGAAATTATGCCTAAGATTTTGTGTTGGTTCACCTCTATAGTTCTATTTGACCAAATTTATTTAGGAATTTCATGTCCCACTACTGAATCTAGACTTATGTTCCATATGTATGTTATGTATTCAAAGCCTCTTCCAAATTCCCTAATGAATTTCTGAGTGAAACCTCATTCTCCCAGAGTTATCTTTCAGAGACCAGTTAATTCTTCCAGCTAATCCATTTTTTGTATAGTTACTGGAATAGTATTCTAATTCATTCTTAATTTCTTCATACATATGCAATCAAAGTTTCGTATAGTGTATTCTCCATGAATATATGTCCTATGAATTTTAAACATTCCTTCACACTCTTTATTATCCAAATATTTCTACTGAATAAATTCTTGAAACACATCAAATATATTCTACAATAAGTAAAAAATATATCTTCTGAGTTGTATCATAAATGAAGGTAAAAATGTATAGTGATTTTTTATATGACTAAACTGGTTCTACACCCCAAAAATTGAATGGGCGTGTTCTAAATTTCCATTATTTGTATTTCTACCATCTATGTTCAAGGAAAATATATTATTTCCTATCATAAAACTTGCAGATCTTCTGAGGTCTGTTTGATTGAGTTTACGCTTTCCTATTTCCACTAAAACATTCAAATTATTCTTATTAATCTTACTAGACCTATAGTTTCATTTTTCTGAACTTAATGATGAAGTCTTTCTGATAGTTTCAACTTCATCACTCCGTCTGGTTGGGTATAAGGTTCCATTATTAAATCTAAAATAAATAAACATGGATCAATTATTGATCTTCCAAATTCAATTTGTAAAATTCATTCTGAAACCGACATCATCAATTTGTCCCACTAATATGAGGTACTTCCATAGATCTATAATGTTTTTAACATTATTTATCTTCAAGACAATTCTACATTTCATTTAAATGTAAACATCATATTTCTTAACTATATCCATTGATTCATTATCTTCTAGACTAACTCTATCCAAGTTACCTATTACATAATAAAACATGCACCCATTATCACCAGTTTAATGAAAATATTCGCCTAAGTCAATAACCAATGACTCCTCTATAAAGATCAATCTCATTATCAAGTTGGTCCCTTAGTTAGTTGTATGGGCTGAGTTTTTCTATCAAGAAGTGGAATCATTGGTCTGATTCCAATATTTTTTTTGATATGTCCCTTTTTCCCATATATCAAATATGAAGTACATGAAGCTATTTATTTACCTCAAATTATTCTTTGTGAATTATCCTTGGAAGATTTCTTCTTTTGAAGGTTTGTTTGTCGAACTAATTGTCTTTGTTCATTAGTATTGAGATCACATTCAGAGAAAGTCATGACCTCCTTCCTCTTTAACTCTTCGTTATCAATCATGTTTTGAATATCATAAAAAACAAGATCTTCCATCCTACTAAATTTTCTCACCACTATCACCATGAAATCCTGTCACTCTTAAAGTGAGGAAATATTAATCAAGGAAAAAACATCATATGTGAAAGTTAGATTCCATGATTCATGTTTTCCTCAGATCATATTGAATTAATTCATGTGATTGGATGTTTTCCTTCCATACAATAACCTCAAACTGAAGAGTATTCAAATTATGAAAACTTTCTTAAGAACTATTGGATTCTCATACATTTTAGCAAGTGATTTCATAAGCAATGTTGTATTTTTGTTCTTTTTAATTTCGAATGCTACATTCTAAGTAAGTGATATCCAGATTAGTTCAAAGTACATCTTATCTAAACACTCAAATTATTTCTTGTCCTTTTTTAGGATATACACTAGATAGTGGAGCTTCAATATCTTTTTTATAAAAATATATTTCATTTTCCTTATCCAAAAGGGAAGGACCATTTCATTAAACTTATAAATACAAACGATCCATTCCTTTGAAGTCATTCATTCGATAATATTAATTCTAAAAGAAATAAAAAAATATTCTTCAAGAAAATAAGAGTAAAAACCAGAATGATCATCCAATTTCTCCATCCTCTGTAGAAAAAAAGCTCCTCAGTGTTACAAGATGAAATGTTTTACTAATAAGTTCCACCAATTAGTTTTTATTCACTATAACTAGGATGATATCACAACTAATAAAAATTAAAAACTCAATGTTTTCACTTCACACATATAAAAAAAAGAAAATAGACAAACAAGATTTATGGGGTTTGGACATATGTAATGCCTCCATGGGAGAAGAATGAAAATATCTTCTTTACTAGAGATAAAAGTGGATAAAAACACTATATAACTTTCTATATATTAAAAATTCTTGAAATATTATAGTAAAAAATCTTATCTTACCTAGTATTTAGAAAATCATCTTATAGAGTTGGATCACCACACCTCTTTAAAATGGTATATATATGATCATCTATTTAAACTAACCTCAGATATTTTTAGATGGCCTCTAATTGACATATGAAAGAAATAATAAAAAATTGATCCATCTATTATAATATCCAATAGGTGTTCACTATGCATGCCTCAAAATCATGAATTTTACACTCTCAGTGAACTCCATCAGTGAGAACCTGAACCAATGATCTCTTATTGATCATTGATGCCTCACTGCAGAAATACTCTATATGATGACTCTACATCCAAAATTCTCTGTTCATTGAATATTTTTCATGTAAAAAACTTCTTCCCAAATTCTATATAACAACACAGTAGGAAACACATCCAACTAGTCTTCCTGATGGTCTTAGTGTGATCTCCTTTTTTTAGAAATCTTATGCCAGTTACCAGGAAGAAGTTCCAAAAACCAAACATGATTATTTTATATTAAGTTATAAATATGAATATATTCAATTTTTTTATTTTTTTTAGTTTATGAATCTTTATGATGGATTATTTCACTACCTAATTTTATATGTTTATTATATTTTTATTATGTGTAAAAGTAATGTGCATATTGAAAAGATGAAAGATCAACTCAATTTAAAATTCAAGATGAAGGATCATGGCATTTACAAGAAGTTTCTCAAGATAGATATTGGAGGAGACAAAGCTAAGGGTGTTGTTACCCTCATCCAAATGAAATATTTTAAAAATCATCAAACATCAGACATTGATGATAAAACCATACAGGTCATAAACCCATTAGAACCTCAATAAAAACATAGCAGAACATTATCTGCAAATAAAAATGAAGAGAAGAAATTGTTATATCATGTTCTATATATAAGTGTTTTTGGATCCATTATGTATTCAATGGTTCATATGACACCACAAATTTCACAAGCCGTGAGCAAGGTATGCTAGTATATGAATTAACTTATTAAAGGACGTTTTGTGGAAGTTATATTGATTATATGGTATATCAAAGGTACCATTGATGTTTTTTAATGTTTATAATATATAAAAATGTTGGGATATTTATTTTTAGATTTGTTGATTCTAATTATATAGGATACCTAGAAAAGTGGTGATCCACTATTAGATATGTTTTCATTGTGGAAAGTGGACCAATGATCTGGAGATCAACCCTTCTATCAAAAGTGGATTTTTTTCTACTATAGAAGAATAGTATATGGTGGTGACAGAATATTTTGATGAATTTATCTTGTTTTATGGGAGAAACATGGACATAAGGATCATCTATAAAAGTTTTTATGATTTTTTGATAGAAAACTTGTTATTTACCTTTATGAGAAATAGGTTTATAATAGTAGAACTAAACATATTACGGTTTAATTACATTTAATTTGCGAGATTATTAATGACAATTGTATCTCACTTCTGAATATAATGAAAACAAAAATCCCTATAGACATGTTTACGAAGGTGGTTATGGGAATAAAGTTCCAACAATATTTGTACTTGATGAATTCCTCTCATACTTGAGATTCTTATGGTCATCAAAAAGGAAATAGGAAGAATTGTTTGAGTGGTATCAATCGGTGATATTTTTCCTTAAGGTGTATATTGTTGAATATTATCCCAAATAATCACCACCATAAATCAATAGACCACCATTAATTGATTGATCAAGTAGAGAATTAAAATTTACAGTTTAAATTTAAATCATGAAATATAAATTTATTTTTTATACTTTCCCCTTGATATAAATATGGGTGAATGTCATGTACATAAAAAATATTTCAATATGTGTGGTGTTCCATTTCAAAATAATAATTTCAATACCATATCTAAGGAATAGGTCATCCTGAAGGAACAATGTAATTTTGTGTACCTGTTTTTTCTTCCCTCTATATGTGAATGCAAGAGAAATAAAGTGAGCATGATTACAATAGGGTTTGATATTCTACACACACAAAATAACCACATCTAAATGGACTATTGTTTTAATGATTCAGGGTTGACCTTAATGATAGAATCCAATGGATAGGTATATTGTTTTTGCTCCCTACCTCTACCTTGAAATAGTTCATTATATATGATTTTCATGTAGGGAAAATCCCTCCCACCACTGTAATGGATAGGAGAGCCAACATGAAGTTAACGACAATAGTTGCACTGCTTTTGGGTTCCATATTCTTTGGCTCAAATTCTAGGGGTCAAATCTTTGGTATGCTTCAATTTATAAGATAGGTTGTGTTTTAGTATTAGTGACCATCGACAGATATTATTTAACACTAACATTAGTTATTTTCAATTGAAAATAGCTAATAATACTATTAGTGAATACCATAAGATGGTCACTAATTCTTACATGAAATTGTCCCTCCTAAAGGTGGGAAAATTGGTGTATGAATTAGTGACTGTCAAATGGAAATCACTCACTTCTACCTTCATGAAAGCTATAAATTCTAGTTGTGTAATAATTGGATATGAAATGAGGTCCCCCAGGAGATAAAGGGATGCGCCCGCAAGGGGATCCTCGCTAGGGTTTTTCCCCCCACCGCCGTCTTTCTCTTCCCCACTGCGGCTTGGATTCCAGTTGACACTTTGGAGCGGTGGGTTCGTGGCATGCAGCGTCTCCTATGGCATCGTCTCCTATGGCAGCGTCATCTCGAACGTCTTGATGACCGTTTGTTGGCCTTCCTCATGCCCTGTCCTTCGAGTTGGACAGAGCTCTCTTGGAGGCGCGGTTTCGGTCCATGGTTTGAGTTTTCCGCTGCTGCACTGTGGATGCCGTCATGATTTCACATTTCATGTTTGCGTTGGGAAGATCTGGTCGCAATGTTTGGGATTGAAGGCAGCGACGGGTTTGTGGTTCAGGTTTATGGTGGGTTTTCTTCTTTCCTGTCAGCGTTTTTGGATTCTTGTTCTGCGATTTGGATGGAATTTTGGTTTGTGGTTTGGATTTGGATACCTATTTTGCGATTGATCTGCTCTGAAGTTGCGGCTGCGGTGTGGTACCATGTATGATTGTTGATTTCATTTGGGTTTTGTGATTTCGACAATAGTGGAGCGTGAAGGATGTTTGATCCGTTTTGGGAAGATTCTGCAATATGGATGGAGGAGATGCAACTGATTTTGTGTTGTTGATTGTGTTGAATCAGATCTTGGTTTGTTGCTGTTTGAAATTTGTCCTATTGTGAGGTTCCCACTCACCCTTAAAGTGGATTACTCAGAAAATGAAAAAAGGGATTTGAGCTAGTAGTGAAATAATTATATGTTTACTAGGCTTATTTTTAATTTATAATTAATATAAATATATATATATATATATAAATTTTTTAGTGTAACAAAAAAATAAAGCTCATGTAATTACATAAACAAAATAAAATTATAAAATTATTGTATACATTAATAAAAACATAAAAAATATAAGTATAATATAAAATATAATATATATTTATATTTATAATTATTAAACCTATTATATTGAAAGAATAATTAAATAATAAATTTATTATATTTTTAATAGAATTAAGTTTATATATTTTATATATATGATAAAATAAATAAATTTCTCAATAAAATATAATAAACATAATTATATTTTTTATTAAAATAAAAAAAATTAATTATAAATTTTCTTTAAATATAATACATATCATAAATATAATTATATTTATGAATTTAATTATATTATTTATAGACATGAAAATTATAATTAAAATTATTTTAAAAATATTTTTTATAAAGATTGTGATAGTAATTACATTTATTATGGTGTTTATATTCGAGAATTTAATATATTATAAATATAATTTTATTTAAAATTATATAAATATATTTCACTATATTTTAATCATAAATTTATTTAATTTTTTTTAAATATTAATAAACTATTGGAGGTGCTCTATTGTGGCACTATAGAAACAATACTATTAACTTGAATTGGGCTTTTAGGATATCTATCGGGCCGTAAGGCCATTGGGCCTCTTGGCTATCATAGTATGGCAGTTCGATGATACTGGAGTGGCCTGAGGGGGTGGTCTAGAGTGGAAATAGTGACAAGGAAAAGAAAATCAGACATGTATAGGGAGGGAAAAGGTAGTCATGCCAGAAGGTTTATACCTCACAGAGCTTTGTGTGGGGAAAGTTAAGGGGAGTGGAATCATTAGGTGGTGAGAAAGGCATATAGATTTAAATGTTTTGTGGGAGGGGTTGTTTCATTATAGTTGGGTCAATGAAAAATGTAAACACCCATTACCTTTAGGCCATCGTGCCATTTAATCTGAGTTTCCATTCCATGTAATTATTCCCTATCAACCCAGTTAAAAATGGGTTTATCTAATAAATAATAATTCAAAGTCCTTTGGTCCTTGGTGAAAATATAGTTATTGAAGGGTTTTCATTAAGTGAACATGGAATTATAAGAAACCCATAGAATAATCAATCTATATTCAACTGATACAACATGCATGAATATAAATAACATGTGATATACTTGTACTATCAAGTAATCCATATTTTACTCTTTGACGTATTCTTGATACAGATAACCAAAGTAGCATCCAAATGCCTCCTACCTCAAAAGGTAATACACCAACCAAAGGGTACTCATCCATATCAAGAGTATTTTTGAACACCAATGGTGTGTTAATTCCTTCTATATGGAGGAAAACAATTTTCATGGAAAAAATTAGTTTAGGATTTTTATCAAATTTTTATGAAAAACCAATAGAGGGATCATATCCCTTTTGTATGCACATTCAAAAATATTCATTAAATGAAGTTATGGAGCATCGTCCATATTAGGTTTTATCTCATGAAATTCATATGTCACTAATCATTGGTGTTTCACTCATTAAATAGTTTAATGAATTAATTTAGTATTTAAAATCCATCAAAAAATCAATAACATTTATTTATAACTAAAGATAAATTGATGGAAGACATGAAATAATGCACATATTCAATATCACATATTTCATGCCCCATCACACTCTATGATAGAAGATAATCATTGGTTATGATGTGTGCATCAATATGAACATATTTGATTGTGGGATGTGATCAAATATGATATCTATTTTTTATGAATTTCCACCAATCTATAAATTTCAAAAAAATTCCCATAAGGAATTCATGAAAAACTTCAAAACTTTTTGTAAATCCATATTAAATTGACTTTGAAATGGTTTTTCAAACTCTCTTTATTTTGGATCAAAAACTTTGTTAAAAACATAATCCTTATTAAAATACCTAACATTGTTACCATATAATCCTTTTAATGGTTAATTACAAATATTAAATCCTAATTTCATATATGTAATAAATGAGAATATTTTAGAAATGAATCAATGATACTCATGCTACAAAGGGGTTTGGTGTGATTTTTATCAAACATACTAATATCTTGATATGAACATTTCTACAAAAATTTGTATCACATACAACATATGTATACCTATATTATCCCTTTTTCCATGACATATGAAATTCCCCTTAAAATCATCTTAGACACCTAAGTGGGGTGTGAATAAGGTGATGAATTTTTCCCTAATTACCAAATATTATTTGAATATTCAACCCCCATTGATTATGAAACTCGATTATGAGTTACAATAGTTTGATCTATTTTAAACATAACCATGAAATTATACAACATGTGATGAATTAAATGAAAATAATGAGAGCATAAATTGTTTTTACAAGGTTCATCTCTAAGTCCAATTCATTGAATTTATTGGTTACTCACCCCAATAAATGTTTCTCTACTATAATCAATCGCTGACTATAATGATGGTCCATTTCACACTTGCACAAAAACTCACCAGGCATACAATTTTTGGCTTCCAATAGTAAATATATAAACTCAACTTTATATTGAAATCTCAGCTTCAAACTTTGTATTACTTATATTCATTAAGTCCAAAAGCTTCCAAAATGTATTATTATGTATACAGAAATGTTATCACTCCATACATCATCGAAAGTAGGTCAAAATATATACTCAGGATGCTTTAGCATAAATAAGTTTGATATCCTTCCTCTTATCATATAGTCCTCATATTCCACTAGTTATTTAAGAATTAAATAATGAATCTCATTCACTATTTGTTTCTTAGCTTTATATATCATAAATAGAATAGCTCACTTGGATACTCAAACCACAAAGCTCTTTTGATCCTCTCAAGTACAATGGCTTCTCAATATAATGAATGTCTCTACACTAAAGTTTAGAACATAAACAGTAAGTTGGTCTCTCCTTACCATCTACTCTTTTTTAGCTTTGGAAAGAACTTTACAATAGAAATAGATAATATTATTTTTATTCTTTTATACTCAAATAATCATCAACATTAGTTCAGTATTGGTATTCTCTTATTCTTAATTCTTTGCAAGAGTTTTTCATTTATTTACTATAACTTGACATTTTGGTTCATGAACATTGAACCCATTCCTTATCAATCATTTTTTATTTTATATGTAGATAACCAAATAATATTATTCTCACTATTTATAATATATAAAATCTGTTCAAATCAATTCCCAGGTTCCTTCATTCTCCTTTTAACAACTTTTCTTGAATATGGAGTACTCCATGTTCTAATATTGATTTTTTATCTCTTTAATAATTGTCTTCTATTAGTTTACATGAAGTTCCTTTCATTTTCATGTTTCTCATTTCTCTTCTCATAGATACAAATATTCTTCTACATTCTGCCACCAATATCAAGATCTTCTTCATCAATATCTCAAAATAACTCCATAGAAATCCAAACTATATACATTTATTATGTTTTTATAACAAATCACATAGAAAATAATTTTATAAATTAAATTATCTTTTTTAGTTAGATAGATACACAAACCATCACTTCACATATCAACCTAGCAGTAGAGTACACTCATATTCATCTCCCTACTGAATCAAATTCACTATCATATTTAAAACATTTATCTTAGAACTTTCATCATCATATTTCATTTATATATTTAATTAATATATAAATTCTTCCATTTAGACTTCATTTATTTCTGATAAATGAACCCTTATTTTATCTTTTATTCATAATACAAAAAATATTGAATGTCATATATTTTTTTGATTATTTATATTAATTAATATTATAATTCGCAACAACATATTTAATTTCCATCAGAATTAAATAATTATAGAAACAAAACATTTTCAGATATGAAAAGTATCCCAAAATATCTATATCTTTGATCTTTCTATTTCATAATTTGAAGATAAGATTCTATAAAATTCAGTGCATTTATCACGTATATTTTGTGTTGTTTTTGTCCATTAATAATAGTTCAATCCTCCTCATAATCAATTTCTTCATTATATATTAAAAATGAAAATCTCAATTTTTTTCAATAAAAATCATAAAATTTCTCTAAGTATTGATGATTACAAGGACTATATTCATGATTACACAATTTGATCCCTGATAAAAATTATGGATACATATTTTCACATGATATTTATATAGGTAGTAATCATGATTATGTAGAGGATACTCTAATGATAACTTATATCTTTAATAAACCTTAATTCCTGATTTATTACACAGAGGTTAATTTTAGTGCCCCGAACCCAGAAGCCTAAAGTCTGTACACTATTTTATTACATTTTCATGATTACAAGGAATTAAATTCTAAAGGACCATTCTGTTTACCAGTCTTTGAATGAAAAATTTCATACATGATACTGATAATACATTAGGAAATATTAAATACAAACATGATACATAAAAAAGAAAATAAATTACATACATAAAATTCCATTTAAAGATTAACTATTCATAACCTAGGGAATGTAAAAACAATAACTTTGAGATTAAATGAAAAATACATTTAATTAAATTGGAATCAATAATGAATCAATGGAAATAAACCAACATGGAAAGGTAAATAACTGATAACACATTTCATTTAATCAATTAGTTGAAAATTAAATGTATTAGTAGATATATAAATGCAAAATATCAAAGATAAATAATAATTGAAATATATAGGAAGGAAATTATTAATTATTGGACATCATGTCTTAAGCACATGAGTACATATACTATCAAGATCCATCCTCTAGAAAATTTAAAACTATGGGTAGAAACCTATTTAATTTGGCCAACTTATTCATCTCCTAAAACCCTGTCAATGCTTCGAGGAGCTATATAACGTTTGGAACCCACCCACCATTTCATGTACAAACCCTTCCTCATATATAACAATAAATTTAATCAATAGAAAATATTACTTATCAAATATATATATTCAATAAAAGATATATATTTTTCAAAAATTCCCTAGTTAATCAAATAACTATAAAAGAAAACATCGTATGTGAAAGGATATACAATTTATGAAATAATAATATCCATTTTATAAAAATATGGATACTAAAGTAAATTTTTAATGAAAAAAATCTAGAGTTATTTTTTCAAGATAATTTTAGCAATGAAAAAATTAACTTAGATTACAAAGATAATCATTAAGAATATTATTTAGGGGAATAATCTTTAAACATTACAAAGTGTCTCATACCAATTTATATCATTTGAATCCTAATACCAATGATGGAATAATATTAAATGAAACATATAATATCTTGATATTAATTATATCCATGATATAACATGTCAAAAGGCAGTATGTAGACCAAATAAATGTGAATTGGTGCATAAAAACAACAAAAAGACTCACTCGAATGTAAATTTAGAAAAACATCACTTTCCTTAATATTCCTTTAGTTGTGTGGACTTTATAATAATGTATAGTGATTTAAAATATGTTAATAACTTATAATAGAATCATTATCATGTTTCTAATATCATATATTAACTTCATATAATATTGTATTATCTGTTTGTTAACACTGTTTCGTTATTTTAACTATTTACGGTGTTAATTGCCTAGTTTTCTAAACTATGTTTTGACTTGTGATTTGTTGTTCCCATTAATTAGATCATGATTTAATAATATAAATAATTTAATGAATGATTTAATTATAATATATATTCATTATATAAGTATTTATTGTAATCCATAATACTTAGAGATTTGAAATCTAGTGCTCCGTTCATGGAGACAGTAGGTCGTACGTACGCATGAAGGCTGCTTTAATTTTTTTATATTAAAAGAATGAAAACTACATGATACATATGTATATTATAATTAATGTATCATATATGTCTTATATATGTTACATTGGTTTATTAAAACCATCTTTTATGCGTTCTTTGTATAGTTTGAATGAGTCAAGTCGCTTTGAGGGGGGTGTAGTCCACACTTCCACAAATGGTGTTATCGTATTTACAAAAAATGTAATGTACAAGGGTATTTATTATAAATTAATTACATAAGAATAAAGAAAAAATAAATATAATATATAATATATTTAAATATATTTACCATCATAATTCCCACCATGAGATATGTTAATGTAAAAAATGAACAATCATCGTTTCGTGAGGCGATTGTTCGTCATACACATCAACAGTATATTATTTACATTTTAGATAGAAGTGTGTGTATGTGTAGGTAAAAATACTAAAATAAAAACATCCTAGTATAATTTGGATACTGGTTTTGTCACATAAGCATAGAAAAGTGTATTTTAATAGGTGGATAATAGAAATGAAACTAAAGAGCTTGAGGTAGTTTGTTACCTCTTAATCAGGTAACTAATTTTGGTTGGTATGAAAATAATTACATAGATCAATTCCCGACCAAGGTTAGGCTTCTAGGATTATGGGAATTATGTTTAGGATATATTTTAGTAAATCTTGATCGACCCAAAGAGTCTTGAGAGGTGTGAGTATTGGGTATAGTTCTTTCCTTTTCATAGTGGCGGGGGAGTAACACTCTTGTAAATACTAAACGGTGTTCATTAATGGGAGATATAACTTACCTAAAGTACCTAAAAATGGTAAAATAATGTATTATATGGGAATAATTGTCTATTAAAATCCCAAAAAACAAAAAAAATCATTTTAATAATCTGGTTCCCTAACTTCTAAGATTCCTCAATTTTATCATTTTGGTTTTTATTAAAGATTCTTGATTTCCAACCAATATAATTTGAACATTAAGGCTCAAATAAATGGATATTTATTATAAACTATAGATAAAATTAATTATTAATATTATATCTAATTTATAAAATAAAAAACCAATGTTTTCGTAGAAATCAATTTGAAAACAAGCTCATGTGATGTGCTAAAACACTACATGAACCCTCATAGTGTTAACATTGTTTTTACAATATATGGGTCAATATGTTAATTATAAAAGATCCATTGGTCCATTAATAGACCATATTTAATATTTATTGACAATTAAAAATAACTTTGAATAATATAGTATTTTTATTAATTTTATATCATTTAATAAAATATCATTTATTGTAAAATAACAGTAATGTCAATTTTGACATTATTTAATTATTTTCAATTTTAAAATATCAAAAAAAGTTTTGTAATTCAAATAAATTAAATTTTAATATATTTAACATTATATATTAATCTATAAAAATAATAAATGATAATAATTAAATCAATATACTTCACTTTTAAATTTTATAGTATCATTTATTTTAGATAATTATTAACTAAATAATCACTATGTTGACATTTCTTAAGAGTTTTAAGAAAATAAATCATGTATAAAAAATACTGATAAATTATTATGATAAAAATAACCCATTTATCTTTAAAAATGATATTTATAATCGAAAATATGATTATATATATATATATATAAATATCTCAATGTTTTATCAATGTTAAAGGTAAGTAAAGTTCTCATTTTGTCTTTATATTTAAACTTTTATATAGGGTAATTCCATTTAATAAATCTCAATTACCCATAATATTAAAAAAAACAAGGTATATGGTCAATTTAATTGAATCCAATGGATTTTGGAAAACTTTCCAGGTCATTTTGGTCCTTATGGTTAAGGTTTATTCCTTTATTAAGCTTAATTTTACCATAATCACCATAATTAATTTTAATCACTTTCACTAATATTTTTGGTAAAAAATTAATTTGATCTTATTAGAAAAAAAAATACTATACTTATTTCAACCTTATATTTACATTTTTCAACATTCAAATCACAGATATGGGAAAATTAATATTAACACTAATCCTGTAGACGCGGTGAGAATGCATGTCTTTAAAGTAAAAACATTGAATAGTTCAGTATGTTTTTATGTCTAATTTAAATTAAAATATTATTAAAAGGACCTAAATAGGATTAATATATTCATAATTTATCAATTTTGAATTTAAAAACCAATTTAAAATATAATTTAAAACTCATCATTATTTTAACAAAAGGCTATTTTTAACTAAATTACAGTAATTTTTACTGTTCATAAAAATATGAAGTTCCTTAGAAAAATACCAAAACGTTACCCTATGTTAATTTCAACATCATGAATTCAAAAATGTTGTCTACTTTTAAAAATAAAATTCAAAAAAGTGTCAAATTTTATTTTTAAACTGGTTTTTCCATTAAATGGCTACAAAACTCGGTCTTGCATGTAACATAATCTAATTCAGTATTGTGTGTAGTGTAAGTTTAACTTATTGTATACTTCAAGATAAAAAATATTTATTCTAAAAGGAAAATATTTTAATGTATTTGGGTGTTACATTCTCCCCACCACAATTAAATTTTATCCTTACAATTGAAACATGATCTCAATAATCAATGGATTTATATTTAAAAATAAAATATTACTGAAAAACCCGCTTCTTAAATAGGGTTAATAACACATATTATTTATAAGATATAACGTAAAGTACAGTTATCACATAATTTGGATTCACACAAGGAGAACATAAGCGGAAATGGGAACATGGATACAGAACACAATCATGTTATGATGGAGAGGGATATAGAACATGGTTAGGAAATGTTAACCCTAACAAGGAAAAATATCCTTGATGATATAAGAGGACATTTGATTCATTAGAAACAAAGGTACTAGGACAACATTTTTAGGTTCAAGATCACTATTCTTAGATTTGAGTAATTATTTCACACTCTAGGAATATAAGTAAATAAACATGGTATGTTTCTATAAGGAAAATATTATCCTTTGGTCGTTCCTTTAACTATTTATACTTCATCACATAGAACAAGATTAATTATATAATGATGTAATATATCAATTTATAAAACTAGGTCCAAAGTTTAACTTAAGACATTTCATAAATGGTCAAATTTTCAAAATTATTAGGACCCAACACATTTAGAATGATGGTTGATGAATTTTCTGAATGAACTTATTATTAATCCAAACAACATGAAGTAGATCTCTAATTATCACATACCAAACATGTGAAGATCATAATTATATATTCTCTTGATACATGTTAATAACATGAATTACTATAAAACATTATTGGAAACATGAATTCTTCATTATTTCTTATTTAATATGGATGTTAGTGGATATATTTTATAGATCCAAAAGTGTTTTAAACTCCATCAATGAGAGCATAGACCACTTTTCAAAAAGTCATTAATCAATTCCAATTAGTTAGAACATTCAAATTAATAATTTTTTACTCAATATCTCAACATCATGAAAATAAAGTGTTATTCTTCCTTTAATTATGTGTTTTCTAAAAAAATTAGCATTCTAATGAATAACTTTTCTTAGTACCATTTAGCATAAGATCTCAAATACTTAATGAAAAAGTATTGCAATACATACCTCATATATACCATAATCAGTACATCACTGATAAAATATTCAAATGAAATAATTCTTGAATATGAATATTAAACATTACTTTTCATCTGAGGTAGTAGCATAACATGATCTGTATCTAATAGCATCAGTTGGGGTATATTCATTTGATTCTTGAGACATTGATCTCCATAGTGTCCCATATCCTTAGAGTTGTAGCACTAAATAGTATCCATTTTATTTTTCCCTTTTCATTATTTAGTATGGTTACCCTTATCTCTATAATTATAACATTCTCACATTCCCTTCAAGCATTTACCTGTGTGATTATTTTTATAGTTATCACATATGGGAAAATCCTTCTTTCCCTTATTCCCTATATCCATATTTTTATCTTGTATACTATTCTTCTCTTTATTCCCTTAAATTGCATAGGACTTTTAGAATTAATTACTTATCTCATTATCACATGATACTAATTCCACATATAATGAGAATAATTTGAGACTATTTGCCGTCAAAATGTTATCTTAAGACCATGAAAGATATTTTCCTTATTACTATTTAGATCACATGTGTTGGTGGAGTTCACATTCCTTCTTCTAGAAACCATTTCTAAATAATATATTATACTAGATTAAATCATAATATAATAATGTATAATTCCAAATATGGTATTAAACATAACCTAAATTTATGTATGGTAAATCCTGGAATCATAAACTTTGATTTCTTTGGGGAAATCATTACTTTAAAATCCTTTATAATAGTTTTCAAAATAAAATGTGACTTATCCTAAGTGTATCCCCCAGGAGTGTCAAAACAGGTGTCAATTAAGGATTATTATCGTGTACTGGGTTACACAAAGTCATACGTGACACACCTTAACAGAGTTTTTACTCCTAGTTATATATGTTCCAGAACCACATCCACTTGGAGTATCTAGAGATGAATGTATATATAGGAATACACACATGATCTCAAACTTACAAAAATTCTATTATTTTATTCTATACTTATCCTTAACTTCTTTATAATGTTTTTTCTCCATAATTTATGTTCTCAAAATCTAGATTCCAAGGTATCTTCTAATCTTTTTTTAATACCAACTATTGCTCCCCAACCCCAGAAACCCAAATCCGGTACATTATTTTATTATATTTTAATAAATACAAGGAATAATATCTAGATGAAACATTCATTTTAGTAGACTTTGAAATCCATATTACATATATGATACCCATAATGCATTGGGAAATAGGAAATACAAATAGGATGCATGAAAAAAAAAATGTTTTCTTGAATGGTTATTCAAAGAATTATTCTTCATGACCTGGGAAAAGGAAACATAATAAGGGTGAGATCAAATGGTAATTAAGGTTATTTAAAGTGGAATAAATAATGAATCAATAGAAATAAACCAATATGGAATGAAAAAAAACTAACAACACATTCCAATTAATCAATGAACATAAAAACAAATGTATCCATAGATATGTCGATGAAAAATATCATGGATGAATAATAACTGAAATATTTATAATGGAAGTGATTAATTATTGAACATCATTTCATAGGCACATTAGGACCTTTACTATCAAGATCCATCTTCTAGATAGTTTTAAAACTATAGGTAGAAAGTTGTTTAATTTGGCCAACTTAATCGTCTCATGAGAACTTATTGAAGCATCGAGAAGGTAAATAAAGTATGTGATCCACCCATAATTTCATTTCTAAAGCATTAATAATATATAATAATCAAATTAATCAATTGAAAATATGCCTTATCCAATATCTTTATTGAATAAAGGATACAAATTTATCAAAAATTTCCTAGTTAATCAAATAACTATAAAAGTAAACACCATACATGAAATGATATACGATTTAGACAATAATAATATCCATTGTATGAAAATATGGGTATTCATGTATATTGTCAATTGAAAATGATTAGAATAAATTTATTATTTTATGATAATGTTAAAAATCAAAAAAGGAAATGAGATTGCAAAGATAATCATTAAGAACATTCTTCAGGAGAATATTCTTTAAACATTCCAAAGTGTCTCACAACACTATGTAACATTTAAATCACAATCCCCATAATGGAATAATATTAAATTAAACTTATTATATCATGATTTTAAGGATATACATGATATAACACATCAAAAGGCTGCATATACACCAAATAAATGTGAGTTGGTGCATAAATACAAATAAATATCAATGGAATGTAAATTGAGATGAAATTATCTTACCTTAACATTCTTTTTGTTTTTTGGTATTTATACTTCTTTATAGTTGTATAAAATATGTTAAAAACTTATACCAGAAAAATAATCATGATTATAATATCACATATTAACCCCTTATAATATTTTATTACCCATTTGTTAACACTCGTTCATTATTTTAAATATTTCAGGTGTTAATTACCTAGTTTAATCAAGTGTGTTTTGAGTTTTGATTAATTTTTCCCATTAATTAGATCATGATTTAATAATATCAAAAATTTAAACCATAACTTAATTATCATATATATTCATTATATACATATATAGAGTAGTCTATAAAATGTAGAGATTAGAATTAAAGTGCACTATTCATGGAAACGGTAGGTCGTATATACACATAAATGGTACTTTCATTTCTTTGTTGTATTAAAAGAATGAAAATAAAATTGTACGTATGTATATTATAATTCCAATATCACATCTATGTTATATATTTAACAGATTTTAATTAAAACATTCCTTCATACATTCAATGAAAAGTGTGAATGAGTCACATCGCTTTAAGGGGATGGTGGTCCAGACTTCCACAAACGATGTTATCGTATTTACAAAAAATGGAATGTATAAGGGTATGTATTATAAAATAATTACATAATAATAAATATATAATAAATATAATATATAAAATATATAAATACATTTTCTAGCATAATTCACACCATAAGCGTCGGAAAAGAAAAAATGAAAAGTCATCGTTTCATGATGTTGTAGTTCGTTGTACACGTAAACACTATGTTATTTACACATTAGATAGAAGTGTGTGTAATTTTCGAACTAAATAATAATATAAAAACATACTTGTATATTTATAAAACTATATTTTTATCATAATCATATAATAATGATATTTGAAGGGGTGGATAATGGAAATGAAACTAAAGAGCTTGAAGAAGTTTTTTACATTTTAATCGGGTAACTACTTTTTTGTGTGTACCAAAATGCTACCTTGCATTGCTTTCTGACCAAGGATAGGAATATAGGATGAGTTTATGGATGTTTATGATCTATTTGGTCCGATATTGGTCAATCTAAGGTGTCTTGAGAGGTGTGTGTAAAGGGGAGAGTTCTAGACTTTTTAGAGTGGAGGGAGAGTGGCACTCTTGTCAATACCAAAATGTGTTCATTAATGGGTGGTCTACCTTACTTAATGTTCATAAAATGAAAAAATAATGAGTTAAATGGGATTAAAGGTCTATTAAAACATCCAAAAAAATAATATGTTCATTTTAATAATTCGGTTCCTTAACTTCTAAGATTCCCAAATTTTATTATTTTGTTTGTTTTAAGAATTTAGTTATCCATCCTAAATAATTTAACCATTATGAATAAAATAAAGTTATCATTATTATAAAATTTATATAAAATGAAAGATTAATATTATATCTCTTTTATAAATTAAAAATCCTATTTTTTTAAATTAATTTTGAAACAAGTGCATGTGATGCGCTAAAACACTGCTTGAACCCGAACCAGTTAACAATGCTTTTATAATATATGGGTTAATATATTAATTATTAAAGATACATTGGTCCATAAGTATACCACGTTTAATATTTATAAACACTTAAAAATCACTTATAAGAATATCATATTTTTATTAATTTTAAATAATTTAATAAAATATCATTTATTGTAAAATAAGAGTAATGTCAAATATGACATTATTTATTTAATTTTAATAATAAAATATCGAAAAAATATTGGAATAAAAATATATTATGTTTAAATATTTTTTACATTCTATATTAATAATTAAATAATAATTAATTAAAATAATTCAATCAATATACTTCACTTTTAATATTTATAGTATCATTTATTTTAGTTAATTATTAACCAAATAATCACTACGTTAGCATTTCTTAATAATTTTAAGTCACTAAATCATCTATAAAAATTATTGATATATTATAATGATAAATATAACCAATTTATATTTCTTATGTATATGTATAAATGAAAATATTATATTTTTTACATATATCAAAATTTTATAATTGTTAAAGGTTAGGAAAGTTTCTTTTTTGTCTTTTTCCTTAATTAACCTTTAATTTTATGAAATTTCATTTAATAATATCCAAATGACCCATAGAGTTCAACCCAATAGGGTATATGGTCTAATTTTTTATTGAAAATAGATTTTAGTCATGTTTACAGGTCATTTTGGTCTCCATGATTAAGGTTTAATCCCTAATTAAGATTATTTTTACCTTAATCACTATAATTAATTTTAATCATTTTCACTAATCTTATTGGTAAAAAATTAATCTGATATTATTAGACCAAAAATATTATACTGATTATAACCATTTATTTTCATTTTTTAAAATTCACATCATTGATGTGGGAAAATTATGATTAACGATAATCCTGCAGATGCGGTGGGAATGCAGTTTTTTAGAGTAAAAATGTTCAAATGTTCGATAAGTTTTTATATCTAATTTAAATGTAAAAAATGATTTAAATGACCTAAATTCAATTAATATATAAATAAATGAACTATTTTGACTTTAAAACACAATTTAAAATATAATTTAACACTAATTATTATTTAAACGGAAAGTATTTTTTATACTAAATTGTTTTAATTTTTACTATTCATCAAAAAATGAAGTTTCTAATAAAAATCCAAAAAATTAACCTAGAGATAATTTCAAAATTATGAATTAAAAATGAAATTTATTTTTAAAAATAAAATTTATTAAAGTGTAAAAAAAAATTTGAAATTATATTTTCTATTAGAATCCGGTAAAACTCGATCTTGTGTGTAACACAAGCTGATTCAAGGTTGTGCGTAGCATAATTTTATCTTTGTGTATAAAGCATGCTAAAAAATTATATTTAATCAAAAATGAAAATATTTTGAAATATTGGGGTGTTATATAGACATTACAAAATCCCAAAATATCTTTAATCAAAGTTTCTTTGTGAAATTAGGTACACAGAACATCAATTCGATACATGGATAAAACACCATTATTAAAAAAATCCTTAACTTTTTCTTACAAATTCCACCATTATTCGAAAAATGCATGTGATAACCTTGGTAAGTACATAAGATTAGGGTGAGATATAAATCTCAGTAAGGGAATAAAAAAATCATGGCATAAGGTAAAGAAATACGTGTGATCTAAGAGGCATATTAGTGTAACATAAGGTTGTTGGAATCATAATATTGAACAATGTTTCATGTTATAACATGATAGAATAAAGGCAACATGGAAATGTGTAAAAAAATTAAAACATGGCATCATTATCATAATTCAAGGCTAACCTTCAAGGAAACACAACATAGTGTGCATATGATAACCTCTCCCGTACCATAAATGATATCTCGTGAGATTAAAACATTACCCAATGCATTGGAGGGATATATAATTATGAGCTCATACATCACAATCATATCTTATACATGCATAAGTGTTCCACTTTGAACATTCAACATAGGATCATATTTCATCACCTTTATCCCATGATTAAGAAGTGTGGGATATATACATGGTAGTCCACATTTAGTGAAGGATAGGTAATTCTAGGTGAATTCGATTGAGTGTAAATGGGGATGTGTATTCACAAAACAAACATTTGGAATAGATAATCAGAGGATAATTTTGGTAGAATAATAGGGGTACTCAAAAATTCATGGGAGGGCTTAATGAGAGTGAAATTGGATTCTCATCACTTGGAAATTATCAGAAAAGTAATCGGGATATATAATAACATAATCCAACATGAACGATTGGAATTAAAATGCACAATACAATGAAGGAGATTGAATAAATAATGGAAGGAGATGATCCCTTATATATAAATAGTGCTTCCAAAATCTAAGGAGGAGCATATTGAGATCTTGGGGAAACTTGGAAGGGATATAGAGTAGAAATTCCTGATTATAGTCATTATCTATGGGGGTTCATTGAAGAGGAATGGGAAATTATGTGGGTTTATATATAAAGAGAGAGGTGAGATGCTTATTTTTATCCAAAAAAATGTTTTGGACCCTATATTACAATGTATTAAAAACCAAAATCCTTTTCATGGGTTTTCCAATGGTTTCTCCCAAAGTTAAGTTGTTTTTATTATTTTACAATTTTATGAATTGATCTCATTAAAATAATTCCCTTTACGATGTGTATGTGAGTCACGTTTATAAATAATTTATTTCAAAACCATTAATATAATATAGGTTATGTAGGATTCCTTAAGAGTTTACAAAATTAATCACATAACATAAAAAATACATTATTTTAAAGTGTAAATATATATTTGGTCATGGATACCTTTTATGAAATATATTACATCACTTTTGGTTCATTACCATGTCATAATACATACCAAATATTTAGACCATATTTAATTTTTTACACCAAAATTTGACTGTCTCTGAAAATTTTGAAGAAATCATCGTTGGCTAATTTTAACATGTTGATTCAACATTCATTGAAAAATACCACTTTTTTTAAAAATAACTATTCACTATCCCTTATATAAATTGTTTTTTACTTCATAAAATTATATTATCATGTATATTTAAAAATAACTACATAATAATAATATTGTATTAAAATATCATTTATTACAAGAAATTCTTGAAATCATTACAAATAGAGTGCATTGATTGAAAAGATGCATTTCCTAAAAATAAAATTTTTGTTTCATCATATTAAAATATAATTTTTTGTAAAATTAATTACCCAATCATTAAAAAATTAATAATAATCATAAAATATAATTATTATTATTATTATTTAAATATTAATACTATTAGGGTCTTAAAACATAGCCCTCAATGAAACCACCAAACTCCCTAAGGGTAAGGTTTGCGATAATTATATCCTTATGGGGTGGTTCTTATAAACCAACCTGGGTCAACCCAAAAATGGTCACCCAAGCTGAATCACGACAAAGCATGAGAGGCATTCACAGTCCTTTTAGAATAGAAATTTTTTTGGGCATGAAATGTACTCAATTGGGAATGATTTATCACATGAAATACTCATAAAAAAAGAAAGATTAAAATTTAATAACAAACGTTTAGTGAAAAAATAGATAAAAATAAATGGCTATACATACTTCCTAGTGACCACATGGGTCACCTCCAACCTTAGAAGCATGCTCACTCTGAGAATGATCCAAAACTGTAAGAACCTGAAACTGAATATATATTAGGCATTGGGACTAAGATTCTCAATGGGGATTCCAAAATAATAACCACATCCTAATAATTACCTTTAAAATAAAACCATGTTATACTAATTCAAAATACATATAATTAGAATAAGGTTTTAATTTCCTTTTAAACCAAGTAACAAACTAATAATTTCAAAGAACCATTTTCCTATCATTTTTCCAAAATAGATTCCAATGAATGAATGTTTTCTAGTAAATCATTTATACATAATTTTTTGTGAAGGAGGTACCTCACTAAAAAAATTATCAGAAAGCGGATTTCATGTAAATAAGTATCATTATAAGAACTACTAGTGGAAACATGATAGTTGAAATTATTTTTTATTAAAATAATAATAAATTAAGGGAAATTAGAATATATTTGAATCATATATCATGGGATATACCTAGATATAAATTCAATAGACCCTATATGTAATTGGTTGGGATCTATTTGTTAGCTTATGATGCAACTATATTGTCAATAACTAACTCGGCTACTCTACACTACCCTCACCGCTGGCACAGCCCATAAGTCTTATCTCTACCAAAGGGTAACTTACGTATATATATAAGCACACCAATCCCCAATATATGTAAGCACACATATCCCCAATATATATATTCATACTACAATGAGTGTATACATATAAAGGTGGAACTTACATATATATATGCCTACCGATGCAAATTCATGTATGTTTTCTTTGATTTCGGCGAATCGAATCCACATCAACAAGGTCCAAAGTAATCTAAAAAAATATAGGAAACCCAAAATTAAAAATTCCCTAATTAAAATTGTGGAAAATATTTAATATTTAAGAAACATTACCCAAAAATTATGGACAACACACATCCTTCAATGGTTGTGGGATGAACCAGCCCTAACGGGACCCGAGAACCCTACACATTGAAGATGGCATGAAATCATAAACTGAAACCCCCATTAGGGTTTGGCCAATTTCGAGCCATGAAAATAAGGGGAGAAAAATGAGAGGAATAAGATTATATAATGAAGTGGAGACATTATCGTGATGAACAAACCAGAAATCATATGTGATAGCAGTCGAAAACCATAGAGGACAATAGGAGGGAGGTACGAGAGGAGGGGCTTCAGCCATGGGGGTCATGTTACATAGAGGAAAGGAAGGGAAAAGAATTTCATGGTGAGGTAAAGGGGAAACCCCTATAAGGGTTTTAATATTAATAATAATATTGTTATTATTGTTATTATTATTTAAATAAATATTTTTAATTTTATTTTACTCTATTTTATTTTATTTTTAAAAATCTTAGAAACTGCAAATGGTTTGGTTGCATGGTTTTCCAAAATGAATTCTAAACATCTGTCTCTATTAGAGGCTCTGGAAAACCCACATGAGTAGCTACACAGTTTTCCAAACCATGCACTATCCATGTGATTCTGCACTAGAAAAATTATAGACACCCCACACTGTCTATTCATGGTTTATACTAATCGTGTTCCAACCGTGCAACAATGTTGGAGACCCCAAAAAATTAAAATTTTAAAATGGTTCAAATAGGAACTCAAAATAAAAACTAGTTATAATTAAATAATTCATAAATCTTTAATAGGGTGTAAAATATCTCCCCATAATTAACACTTTATAAACCAAGAAATTCCCAAAGATTCAGATGGTCTTGACATTTGAGGAAATGAAACCACTAAATGAGATGAGATTTCCCAAACTAAAAGACCAAGATCTAATACAAACCCTTCTTATGAAACTCTAATCCCCAAAATATACTAAATATTTCATTTTCAAATAAATGAACGTTCATAATAATGGGAAATGAGAAAGGTAGAAGAACGTAATCCACCCAACAAAGGACCCTACCAAAGAGACTCGAACCTTCAAACACAACCTCAAAACATGGAACACATCTAACCCTAACATAGAAGTCACCGAATATAATTTTTGTGGTCTATATCGGATCTCCATGAGAATCCATCACACGAACCACCATCCAGAACAACCATCTACCATCATCGAGGTCTGGAAGGATGCAAACAAATAAACTCACTAACGAATAGATTCAAAATTCCCAAATAAGGGACACAAAACTAGTATAATAGGTTCATGAGGAGATTTTACCATGGTGGTCTCCCCAAAATTTTATGTTTTTAGTGAAACCTTAATTTACCAAACGGAAACAATTCCAAAACCTGACAAAACCTGACAAAACCTGACAAAACCTCTAACATCGACATAAACTCTTAAATTTCCAAGACATACCCAAACATCTCAAGAGAATACATAAGGGAGACCTATAGTGGGTCTCCCCACTATTAAGAAACTAACTAACAAGGTTTTTACACTAAGATGATTTATCAATGGAATATAACATAGGATAGAAAGGACCTAATCCAGGTAACTCAAACTGGAAAAAAACATGATCATGATTCATAATTTCACAAGATAGAGAATTTTCAAACATGAATCACCTGAAACCAAAAATATTCCAAATGAAGGATAAAAATTCAATATTGTTTCACCCATATGCACAACCAAATAAATATTAATAAAAATGGGACACAAATAAAAATTTTCTATCTAAATGTAGGTGACTAAATGTTGGTTGGACATCCACCACACCTGTTAGCACCTCAACTGCGTAAAATGGTTCACTCTATGACCAATGGATGGATCCTTGATGACTTGAAGCATCATATTCCCTATATTAAGGACATGGATATCTCCAACAAAAACTCCCTATTTCCATAGTGCAACTTATAGGACCCCCTTTATGTGACCCAAGTGGCTACATTGGACAAAATAGCTTCTCATAATCCGACTAAGAATGAGGTATTCTTCTATTTTCAGAAAAATAATAAGGGAGAAAAACCAAGAAGAATCCGGTGTGTTCTAAATTCGGGAAAATATTTGGCTCCAACACTGAATTAAGAGTTTGGTTAGAGTCCTCAGTGGGAATAACAAGAGAAACAATTAATCAAAATTTCCTCAAATACTCAAACTGCATAAAAATTGATAGGGTGAGTCCACTAAACTATAAACAACACTGATTTACAAAACCCATATTCATGTAGTTTACCATGGAAGGCACCTCAGAGACCAACCACTCACTCCTGAAAATGAATTTTTTGGGTTATTATCCAATGACAAGATACATAAAACCAAATCAAAATGTATCATAAGCCAAAATTCCATGTCCAAGTCACAAATCATCAACTCAACTCAAAGAACACTGCAGTAATAATTCCAACACATCCAAACCAATAGGTATAAAAAGGAAAACTCCAAACACAAAAATGAAACACCACACAACTCCCATCATTCAAAACACTTTTATCCCTCCTTTTTTAATTTTTTTTAAACAATACAACCTTAATAGGTTAAATATCCACCACTGGTATTTCATGAAGCCTTATATTTATACATCCCTGTGATAGCTCAATAACCCATCATTGGATTCTAATAACTAATGATCCAATTGTCACAAGTTTATATATATATATGTAATCATTAATAAGAATTTGAAGTGTCAATTAAAAACAATTTTTCATTTCCAAAACAAAACATTCAACACAAATTCCAATTCCCAACCAATTTGAAGCCATCCTTTAGAATCCAAAAACAATGCATTTCCAAATTCACCGTTTTTAAGAAATGTTTATTTCACATTTAAGAAAACCTTCCAAAATCCCAAATCTCTTTCCAAAATGACTCCCATTAAAAAACTGTTTTTACATTCAAATAGATTCGAAGAATACATTCTGGAAAAATATTTTTCAATAAACCAATCTCCATTTCATCAAATTAAAAATAATTTTGAAATATAAATAAAAATACCCCCAAAACATACCAGGACAACCTTTAGAAAAAAATTAAATCAACCCACCACTCAACAGGTTTAAATCCAAAAAAACTGAAAATAAAAACCGTGACACATTGATCGGTCGCATAGTTTGGAAGGCCATGTGTCAAGTGGGTGAGCACACTGGAGGTTTAAAAAGGTAGTTACATGGTATTCACAAGGTTTTCCAGACCATGCACGACAACCATGAACCTTGTGAATCCCTCAAAAAATCTACTACAACCCTTAGAGTTTCTCAAAACAATTCATAAATACTAAAAAGAAATTATAGACACTCAAACAAAAACAAAAATCCTCAAAACATCTAACATCCAATCTTATATTTTGAGGCAAACCCATTCTAGACTAATTAGGAAAACAAAGTTTCCTTTAAAATAGGTCGTGATCATGAACCAACCCAGGACTGACTGCTTGAATTCTGAAATTCCTAGCTCCAAACTACTAGACATGCCCAAATAACAAGGTATAAACCTACTCTGATACCATTGTGTCACAAACCAACTCAGGTAAAACCGAAACCGATCACTCGATCTAGACCGAGACAAGGGTCAAGAGGCATTCCCAATCCTTCCACGCTAGAAAATATTTTTGTGCATCCAATATATTCAATTGAGAATGATATATCTTATAAAATAAATATAAATAATAAAATAATAAAAAAAAAATAACAAAAGGGTAGTGGGAAAATAAAAAAATGGCTAAATGTGCCTCCAAGTGACCTTGTGGGTCACCATTAATTAAAAAATCATGCCCACTCAAAAAGTGATCCCAAACTAGATGTCCCTAAAACCGAAAATACATAGCCGGTGTGAGAACTGAGATGATCAATAAGGATTACAAAAGAAGAATAGTTCTGTATGACTTACCCTAAGAATACCAAGTCATGTTAGTTTGAAATACATATAATTAAAATAAGGTTTCATTTTCATTTTAAAACAAATAAAAAAGATAATAATTTCAAAGAACCATTTTCATTTCCCTTTTACAAAATTGTTTCCAAAGAATTAAATTTTTCAAATAAACCATTTATAAAGAACAAGTGATGAAGGAAGTGATGATTCCAAGTATAATAGAAACTTATGAAGTTGGGTGATATATGAATATTTCTTTTAATAATCATTTCAAATAACTAAGATTGAGGATATATCACATAAAATTTATAGTTAATTTATTTAATATTTAAAGAAATAAATACTTGGGCTTAGGAACTTTTTTATGTGGTAAATATCAATCATTTGAAAGGACCCGCTCAGATTACCTTCATTATGGTGTGAATGTACAAGGATAGAATCCCTATAGAGGTGATCCACACGTGCTCTTATGATCTCTGAGAAACACCACTCGATCTTTGGGTGATAGCATGGTGAGTTGAATGTGTTGTGTTGTTCATTCTTGATCACTTATTCTTTGGTCTTGAAAAAATATCTCTTTCACTTCTGGATCTTGAGAGGAAGTGATAGGGAGGATTTGGGAGTAAATTTTTTGCATGAAACAATTCTCTATTCTCAATTTTTTTGGATGATTTACACAATAGACGTCTCCCTCAATTTATAGAGTTAATATTTAAGTTAAAATATTATATAATTACATATTGGACATTAAATAAAACTTATTAGCTTCAATAAACCCTATTATACATAATAATAATTATATTATTATTATTTTGTGGTGTCCTCCAACTTACACAATAAAAACTATTATGTAACAATATTGTTAATTAATATTTGTCACCAGACTCAATTTTGTCCATTCAAACTCCTCTAGCATTTTTTGAATAACTGAATAAATATTTCATTCATAAATAAATATTTCATTCTCAATCTAGTGAATAAATATTTATTAAAATATTAAATGAATAAAATAAATATTTTCTTGACAAGCTAGAAAATAAATATTTATTTAATTTATGTGATAAAAATAATCTGAATAAAATTATTCCTCATAATTTAGAATGAAATTTATTCCATTAATTAATCTCAAATAGAATTTAATTGAGATCAATGGAAACACTACATGTGTGACCCGCTGGGATTCATTCTCATTGGCATTAGGCGTGCTTTCCTAAATTCCAAGATTACTATCTAGCAATTGGTCAAGGCACCCAAGATAAAGAACTAAATTTCACAACATTAATAACCACATATGAACTCTCACTATATAATAAAATATCTTTGTCACAATATCTCATCAATCATGTTGCATAACTATCTCACCAACCTATATACTCGACATGTCTTTCTTTAACTATATGAAATAAATATTTCATTACATAGTGTCCATGGAATATAATAGGACGGTTCTATTCCAATCAAATATTTGAGATATCACCTTATATAAATATAAAAGGTAAAAATCCTTCTTGGACTTATTAATTAATGACATGTCACTCATGATGTACCCAATATATCCAAATTTTCCATGAACTATTCTCATCATGGTTTGTGAAATAAATCTAAGTATACGAGTTGTGACATTCATTAATAATAATTTTAAAGTATAAATACCATCACACATGCTCATGGATAGGAATATCCAATGACACGAAAACATGAGAGGACTAGCCTGGGATATGTCTAACACTGAGAGGGGGGGTGAATCAGTGTTGGGGACTTTTTATACCAATTCAAACTTTTTTCTCTGTACCTCTTGACCTTTTAGGGTCTTGATTCTCTTATTATCTTTTCCCTATCGCATGAAATAATAGAAATCATTAAAAATATGCACACGATATTTTTACAAGGTTCACCGCACAATAATAGTAGCTACGTCCTTGCCATTCATGGGTATGACCACTGCATGGATTCTCCATTATAATGTGATATGATTTTAAAATGGAGTGGCTAAGAAAAGAATCCTTTAGTCAGTGTGAGTCCCTATACTTTAGATGGGGGTGGGAAACAATTCTATTCCCTGGACTGGTGATAGCCTAGTCCAACATGCAGCCTCTAGCTAGTTATTTATACTGCCTATGGAGGCAGTCTTCTTCCTTCTTCAAAAGGCAAGTCTTGATCTTGATCTGGTTTAGTTCTCTTCACTTGATTTCTTGCAAAGAAGTAGGCAAGAAATTCTATTCATTATTTCTCTTCTTCTCTAGTAAAAAATCCAACTGCACTAGTTCTACTTCTTTCTTCTTCATAGTGCAATAACCAACTGCACTAAAACTCTTCATTCTCTACTATGTTCTTCTCCTTCTTCTTCTTCTCTTCTTTTTATGCAGCAAACATGTAAGCTGAACACTCTTCTGCTTCTTCTTATGCTTCTTCAATGAAAAACCAACTACACTGAAACCTACTTTTCTTCACACATTCTCTTTCAATAAAAAACCATATGCACTTAGCTCTTATCCTTCTTCTTTCCTACCCAGAAGCTGGAAGGAACCCCTGGAGCACAACAGCCTGCGCGCCGACATTATCCTGCGTGTCCTATACCTGCGCGACTTATACTTGTGCTCCTCTTCTTCTTCTTTCCTACCCAAAAGCTGGCAGGAACCTCTGGAGCAAAGCAGCCTGCATGCCCACTTTGACCTATGATACCTATACCTACGTGCCTAGAACCTACGTGCCTCTTCTTGCACACTGCCCTTCAGATGGGCTACCTTCTTACAGCCCGCACACCAACTAACACTTGCACGCCTCCAACTTGTGTGTCCCCAACCTGTGCACCTTCTAACAACCCTCAGCCTGCGTGCCCAAATTTCTACTTGAACGCCCAGAGCTCAAATATAATTCTCAATTATTGATCCTTAATAAATGAGAAGGTTATTCGTCTATTTATAGGCATTTTGAGGACTTGCACGACCTAGACCTGCGCGCTAATACTTGTGGGCCAATAACTGCGCGCCACCACCTGTACGTCAATACCTGTGCTCCAATTTCTTTCCTTTGCCATATTGCTGAAATAATTACATCTTTGCGCTGCCACTTACATGCCACCACCTGCGTGCCAATACCTTCACACCACTTTCTTTCCTCTGCCATATTTCTGAAATAATGCCACCTGAGTGCCGCCTTCTTCTTGACTTTGTCTTTTTTTGGATAGTATGATGTTGAATTTTGTTTTGCCAAAAAAACTTCTTTACTCTCTTTATCCTTAATACGGTTTTCACCACAAGTTCTCCAAACTTATAATGATTGTAAAATACATATCATCAAAGCATCATCTGGTTTTTAATGGGAAGTACTAGAAATTCCTTATCTTCCAGCAACATCATTCCATCCAATCAAAACTGTATATTACTAGCATCATCATTTATCCCCATTTCCTTCATAAGGCTTTCACCACATGTTCTCCTAACTTATGATATTTGTGAAATACATATCAGAAAAGCAGCGTCTGGTTTGTCCATTTTTTTGGAATATGAATTCCAAAGTACTTCTTTCATCCTCACTTAAAATTCTCAAATCTATTTCGAGTGTTAATTACAATGAACTCCAATCATCTCTCTTCTTCCAAATGTGGAGGCTTGAAGCTTCTTCAAATACCTTCTTAGAATTCCAAGCCCTACACACTCTATCTTCTTCTTCATCCATCATTCTATACCTCATTCAAATCATATGATTCTTTTCTTTAAGTAAACTCTTGCATGGTTCTCATGCAATCATGAATAATCGCATAGTCTTCTTTAATTCATCATTCTTCTTCAATCATCCCTAGATGGATGATACTTCACCATTATTCATTGTTCTAAACAATGTGTCACCTTTGAAACAAGCTCTTTGAACTTAGTATCAGTTCAAAAATCGTCTGAATTGATCTTCTTAGAGAATTGCTAAGGTATGACATCCAATGATATGACTCCATAACAATTCTCCAAGAAACCTCACTTCAGCCAATATCCACTAACTTCTTAGTCCTTCTTCATCCCCTTCTCCATTTTGACGATTATTGACAACTACTGACAACAGATACAATCTTCATGCACAAATTGGTCCCAACAATCTCCTCCTTTGTATTATGTTTTCAATACCATAAAGTCTCCTCAGATGAATGTGTCAATGTCAAAATGAGAATCTTATCTCTCCCATTTACTTATTTCTCTCCCCTAAATGTACATTTCATTTCTCTCCCCTTATTGACAAGAAATACAATGTTCATAGTGGAGTGGGTATCATTCCATACTTAAGCAATCTGCCATCAATCATTTCACTCTAACTCTACTTGAGCAATGCTCAGTGTAGAAAACAAAAGGATTCGATTTAGACAACAAAGTTGTCCATTATCCACTGACGGTGATACCTCATGAGATGAGATATCCTACACTTGTCTTCAAGGGTTTTCTACTTTCATTCCAGGATAAAGATATTGAATGTGATAGGAAATATTCAATCCTGAAATTCCTGCACTCACTTCAATAAAAGAATCAAAAACATTCAAGTGCAATTAGTAGGATAAGTGGCCTTGGGGCACTTTCATTCTTCTTATGTCACTAGTTGACCTTGTTACTACCCCTTTGTAAAAATATATTAATTTTTATTAACAAAGGATGAGATATTAGGAAACGACATACCTTTTCCAATGACATGATCTTCAAAAAATCTTCAGATTAATTGAATTTTATACCAACTGATGTTGATACTGATTGGGATAATGACTCTGGTAGCTTCTTCATGTGTCTCCCCCTTAAGGGAACACTTCTCCTCACTGAATCCCATTTTTTCCCCCTGAGATCTTACTTCACCTTCAATTCCTAGTATGATAATAATAAATACAATACACAAAGATTTAATGGAATAAAATGGATCCTCTATACTTCTTCAATGTGATCTGGAAGGCTGATAGGATTTTCTCAACCAAGATTCTCCATTTTCTCCAATCCTCACACTTTCACATTTGATATTTAATTTTGAATGTGGTTGTGTGGATCTCAATACTTATTTCTTTCTCTTTGTGTGTGAATCGTCTTTGATCAAGACCTTTCCATGAACTAGAATCTCTCGGTGCCACTTTCATCCTCTTCATGAATTATTGTTGGGATGGAATAAATTCAATGCACTTTCTGAAAGTATGACCAGCCTTATTGCACCTCACACACAAAACTTCATTTTCTTCACGTAGAATCTTTTTTTTGCATTTGTCACTACACTTAGCTTGTGTATATTCCATTTTCCTCATTATGTCCAAATATTCTGGCAAAACAACCAATATATCATTAGGTATTGAGGCATTAAGATTGGAACTTCTACATGGATTCTTTTGAGTGGATTATTTCTTATTAGTTCTTTTGGATTCTCCACCCTTCACCTTTTTGGATTTTGAATCCAAGGACTTCTCATCTTTCGTTCTTGAAATCTTATTGAGCGAATTGTTTTTCACATTATTCATCTGATTTCTTACCAAGGATGATTCTTCATTCTTGCCCAGCTTCTGTTGTCTTCTTTTCTTATTTGAACATGCACCATTCATATAACCACTCCTATTGAATACATCACAGATATTATCTAACATTAAAAATCTGTTTGCAGTATACAGATGTCTCTGGATCTGTGGATGTTGCTTCTTCTTCTCTGGATTTCTCCCCCTTGATATGGGCTTTCTCTGTGCTTTTATATTTAAGGGATTTTACCAACAATCCAGTGCACAATTCCCAAACCTATTGCAGCACCAGCATTTACCAACAAACATTGACTTCTTGTCATATTCTAGATAAGGTTGCTAAGTCTTCTTCTTGGTATGTTGTACTTTCTATGGGGATCTATCCTCCACACTCTTTCCCCTATCCACCTGATCCATGGTGATAGGTTTCATCTCACTTTTCTTCATCCGAACTTTTTTATAATTTTTCTTCCAACCTGCACTTTTTGTTGAAACAATTTTAGAACCATGAATACAAGTTGGTATGGATGGTACCTTTACTTTCTCAGCTACTTGTGATAGATCAATGAGTGAATCCATGATATTCTTATCACATATTGGAGGTATTTTGACACTATAATCCTCTATTGAGCATTGGGTACTAGCGGAAACGGTTTCCTTCTTTTGTAAAGACTCAATATGTGCCTTCTCAAGATTGGTCAACTGATCTACCAACTCTAGACATATCATATTGAGGATGATCTTTTTTTCTTCAATAATAGTCATCTTGTCTTAAAAATCCCTCTTCAATCTTTTACCTTCATCTTCTTTCATCTTAACTTTTTTTTGTAATAAAGAGTATTGTTCATTGATCTTCTTGGAGTTATCTTCAAAATATAACTTCTTGACTACATTTCCCCTTTTCAGCTCATCTTCTAGTGCAGGGATCGTCTCTTCCAGAGACTTGTTTACTCCCTCCTTTTCATCAACATCTTTGAACCACTTTGAAGAACTTACTTCAAATCCCCTCTTTGTTGCTTCAAAGGCTCCAACCTGTCTAGAGAGATTTAAACATTCGACAATTTTTTCTTGTAAGAATTTCTCCAAAGCATCAGTTTCTTCTTCTGGCTGAGTGATATTTTCCTGCATGCATTGAAATACTCCACAAACCAGGGATTCACTTTCTTCAGGAATACCATGCAGAATCATTCTTAATCTATCAACTGATATTTCCTGAGATGTTGTAGATTGATCATCACCACTTGTGCTAGCATTTTCATCATGAGGATAATTTCCAAATGTACTAACACATACCTCTTGATCAGTTGAGGTAGGAAGGTTTTCCATCTTCTTGGTGGGGACTTGAGCCACCTTATCCTTACTTTCCAAGTCTGGTGTGTCTTTAACGTCAGCCAAATATGGAGAACCAGATGCTTCCTCTTCTTTAGATTAGAGGAAATTCTTCTTCAATTTTCTCTTCTCTTTCTTTTTCCTATTCATCGTGGTCTTGGTAGATATATCTTTATGCTCAAAGATAGATTGATCTGTACAAACACTGCTCTTCATTGTTGACTTATGAAAGGAGCTCAATTTTTTCAAAAGAGAATAACTTCATTATAGAGAATCCAACAGAGGTGAACTTGTCACTCTGATACCAATTGTGAAGACCAGTTTGGGATATGTCTAACGTTGAGAAGGGGGCGAATCAGTGTTAGGGACTTTTTGAACCAATTCCAAATTTTATCCATGTACCTCTTGACCTCTTAGGATCTTGATTCTTTTATTTTATTTTCCCTGTCGCATGAAATAATAGAAAGCATTAAAAATATGCACATGATACTTTTACAAGGTTCACCACTCAATAAGAGTAGTTACATCCTTTCCATGAATGGGTATGACCACTGCATGGATTCCATTATAATGTGATATTATTTTACAATGGAGTGGATAAGAAAACAATCCTTTAGCCAGTATGAGTCCCTACACTTTAGAGGGGGGTGGGAAACAATCCCCTTCCCTGAACTGGTGATAGAATAGTCCAACTTGCATCCTCTAGCTGGTTCTTTATACTGCCTATGGAGACAGTCTTCTTCCTTCTTCAAAAGGAAGATTATGCTCTTGATATATTTTAGTGCTCTTCACTTGATTTCATTCAAAGCAGTAGGCAAGCAATTATCTTCTTTCTTTATCTTATTATCTAGTGCAAAATACAACTGCACTAGTTCTACTTATTTCTTCTTCTTAGTGTAACAACTAACTACACTAAAACTCTTCTTTCTCTAGTCTGTTCTTCTGCTTCTTCTTCTCTTCTTTCTATGCAGTAAACATGTAAGTTACACACTCTTCTGCTTCTTCTTCTACTTATTCTATAAAAAATCAACTGCACTGAAACCTATTTTTTTTCACACGTTCTCTTTCAGTGAAAAACCATCTTCACTGAGCTCTTCTCCTTCTTCTTTCCTACCCAGAAGATGTAAGGAACCCCTGGAGCACAACATCCTGCACGACGACTTTATCTTGCATGACCTATACCTATGAAACATATACTTGTGTGCCTCTTATTCTTCTTTCTTACCCAGAAGCTGGCCGGAACCTCTGAAGCAAAGCAGCCTACGCACCCACTTTGACCTGCGTGACCTATACCTACAGGCATGGAACCTACACGCCTCTTCTTGTGTGATGCCCTTCAGACAGGCTGCCTTATTGCAGCATGCACACCAACTAACACTTGTGTGCCTCCAACTTGCGCGTCCCCAACCTGTGAGCCTTCTAACAACCCTCAACCTGTGCTCCCAACATTCTACTTGCGCGCCCAGAGCTCAAATATAATTCTCAAGTATTGAGCCTTAAGAAATGATAAGGCTAGCCATCTATTTATAGGCATTTTGAGGACTTGTGTGACCTCAACCTGCGTGCCAATACTTGCGTGCCACCACCTATGCGCCAATTCGTGGATTCCACTTTCTTTCCTTTTCAATATTTATGAAATAATGACTCCTTCGCACCGCCACTAGTGCACCACCACCTGCACACCAATACCTGCGCGCCACTTTCTTTCCTTTTCCATATTTCTAAAATAATTCCACCTGTGCGCTGCCTTTTTCTTTCCCTTGTCTTTGTTTTGGAGAGTATGATATTGAATTTTTTTTCCAAAAACATTCTTTACTCTCTTTATCCTTCATAAAGATTGAACCACAAGTTCTCCAAACTTATGATGATTGTAAAATACATATCAGCAAAGCATCGTCTAGTTTTTAATGGGAAGTACTAAAACTTCCTTATCTTCCAGCAGCATCAATCCTTCCAATCAAAATAGTATATGACCGGCATCATCATTTCCCCCCATTTTATTCATATGGATTGCATAACAAGTTCTCCTATCTAATGATATTTGTGAAATACATATTAACAAAGCATCGTCTTGTTTGTCCATTCTTTTTGGAATATGAATTCCAAAGTACTTATTTCATCCTCACTTCAAATTTTCAAATCTGTTTGGAGTGTTAATTACAATGAAATCCAATCATATATCTTCATCAAAATGTGGAGTCTTGAATATTCTTCAAATACCTTCTTAGAATGCCAGGCCCTTCCACACTCTCTCTTCTTCTTCAGCCATCATTCTACACATCATTCAAATCATATGATTTTTTTCTTTAAGTAAGCTCTTGTGTGGTTCTCATGCAAACGTGCATTATTGCATATTTTTATTTAAATCATAATTCTTCTTCAGTCACCACTGGATGGATGATACATCACCATTCTTCATTGTTGTAAACAATGTGTCACCTATGACACAAGTTCTTTGAACTTAGTATCCGTTCAACAATCATCTGAATTGATCTTCTAAGATAATTGCTCAAGTATTACATCCAATGCTATGATTTCATAACAATTCTCCATGAAACCTCACTTCATCCAATCTCCACTAACTTCTTAGTTCTTCTTCATCTCCTTATTCATTTTGACAAGTATTGACAACTGTTGAAAACAAATACAATCTTCATACACAAATTGGTCCCAACAATCTCCCCCTTTTTATTTTTTTGTCAATACCATAAAGTCTCCTCAGATGAATGTGTCAATGTCAAAATGAGAATTTTATCTCTACCATTTACTTCTTTCTCTCCCCTAAATGTACATTTAATTTCTCTCCCCTTATTGACAAGAAATACAATGTTCATGGTGGAGAGGGTATCATTCCATACTTAAGAAATGTTCCATCAATCATTTCACTCTAAGTCTACTTGATCAATGCTCGGTGTAGAAAACAAGAGGATTTGATTTAGACAACAAAGTTGTATATTATCCACTGATTGTGATACCTCATGAGATGAGATCTCCTACACTTGTATTCAAGGGTTTTCTACTTTCATTCCAGGACAAAGATATTGAATGTGATAGGAAATATTCAATCCTGAAATTTCTGCACTCACTTCAACAAAAGGATCAAAAACATTCAAGTGAAATTAGCAGGATAAGTGGCCTTGGGGAACTTTCCTTCTTCTTATGTAACTGATTGACATAGTTACTCCCCCTTTTTAAAAATATATTTATTTAGAGTAACGAAGGATGAGAGATTAAGAAATGACATACCTTTTCCAATGACATGATCTTCATACAATCTTCAGAGCAATTGAATTTTATACCAACTGATGTTGATACCGATTGGGATAATGACTCTAGTAGCTTCTTCATGTGTCTCCCCCTCAAGGGAACACTTCTCCTCACTGAATCCCAGGTCTTCCCCCTGATATCTTACATCACCTTTAATTCCTTGTATGATAATAACAAATACAATACACAAAGATTTAATGGAATAAGGTGGATCCTCTATGCTTCTTCAATGGGAGCAGGAAGGTTAAGATGATTTTCTCCACCAAGATGCTCCATTTTCTCCACTCCTCACACTTTCACATTTGATCTTTAATTTTGAATGTAGTTGTGTCGATCTCAATACTTCTTCTATCTCTTTGTGTGTGAATCTTATTTTTTCAAGAGCTTTCTAAGCACTAGAATCTTCTGGTGCAACTTTCATCCTATTCATGATTTCTTGTTGGACTAGAATAAATTCATAGCACTTTATGATAGTATGACCAGCATTATTGCAACTCACACAAAAAAAATCATTTTCTTCACTTAGAATCTTCTTTTTGCATTTAGCATTAGACTTAGCTTGTGCATCTTCCATTTTCCTCATTCTTTCTAAATCTTCTGGCCAAACCACCAATATATCATTAGGGATTGAGGAATTAAGATTAGATCTTCTACATGGATTCTTTTGAGTAGCTTCTTTTTTATTAGTTCTTTTGGATTCACCGCCCTTCACCTTTTTGGATTTAGAATCCAAGGACTTCTCATCTTTCCTTCTTGAAATATTCTTGAGAGATTTTTTTTCACATTATTCATCTGATTTCTTCCCAAGGATGCTTCTTCATTCTTTCCCATCTTTTGTGGTCTTCTTTCCTTATTTGAACATGCACCATTCATATGACCACTCTTATTGCATACATCACAGATGTTATCTAACATTCCAAATCTGTTTGTAGTATACAGATCTCTCTAGATCATTGGATGTTGCTTCTTCTTCTCTGGATTTCTCTCCCTTTATATGGTCTTTCACTATGCTTTTATATTTAAGGGATTATACCAACAATGCAGTGCACAATGCCCAAACCTATTACTGCACCAGCATTGACCAACAAACCTTAACTTCTTATCATCGTCTAGATAAGGTTGATGAGTCTTCTTCTTGGTATGTTGTAATTTCTGTGGGGATCTATCTTCCAAACTCTTTCCCCTATCCACCCTATCCATGGTGATAGGTTCCATCTCAATTTTCTTCATCCAAACTTGTTTATACTTTTTCTTCCAACCTGCTCTTTTTATAGAAACAATCTTAGAACCATGAATACAAGTTGGTATGGGTGGTACCTTTACATTCTCAGCTACTTGTGATTGATCAATGAGTGAATCCATGATCTTATTATCACATGTTGGAGGTCTTTCGACAGTAGAATCCTCATTTGAGCATTTGGTACTAGCAGAAAAAGTTTACTTTTTTTTGTAAAGACTCCATATGTTCTTTCTCAAGATTGGTCAACTGTTCTTCCAACTCTAGACATATCATATTGAGGATGATATTTTGGTCTTCAATCATAGTCATGTTATCTTCACAATCCATCTTCAATCTTTCACCTTCATCTTCTTGCATCTTTACTTTGTTTTGTAACAAACAGTTAAGTTCATTGATCTTCGTGGAGTTATCTTCCAAATATACCTTATTGAATTCATTTCCCATTTTCATCTCATCTTCAAGTGCATGGATATTGTCTTCCAGAGTCTTGTTGACTCCCTCCTTTTCTTCAAAATCTTTGAACCACTTGGAAGAACTTACTTCAAATCCACTATTTGTTGCTTCAAAGGATCAAACCTGTCTATAGATATTTAAACATTTGACAATTTTTGCTTGTAAGCCCTTCTCCAAAGCATCAGTTTCATCTTCCAGCTGAGTGATATTTTCATGCATGCATAGAAATACTCCACAAACCAGGGATGCACTTTCTTCAGGAATACCATGCAGAATCCTTCTTAATCTATCAACTGATATTTCTTGAGATGTTGTAGATTGATCATCACCACTTGTTCTAGCATTTTCATCATGAGGATAGTTTCCAAATGTACTAACACATACCTTGTGATCAGTTGAGGTAGGAAGGTTTTCCATCTTCTTGGTGGGGACTTGAGCCAACTTCTCATTACTTTCCAAGTCTGGTGTGTCTTTAACGTCAGCCAAATATGGAGAACCAGATGCTTCCTATTCTTTAGATAAGAGGGAATTCATCTTCAATTTTCTCTTCTCTTTCTTTTTCCTGTTCATCATTGTCTTGGGAGATATATCTTTCTTCTCAGAGATATATTGATCTTTACAAACACTTATCTTCATTTTTTACATAGGAAAGGAGATCAAGTTTTTTAAAAGAGAATAACTTCACTATATAGAATCCAAAAAAGGTGAACATGTCACTTTGATACCAATAGCGAGGACCGGTTTGGGATATTTCGAACACTGAGAGGGGGGTGAATTAGTGTTGGGGACTTTTTAATTTAATTCCAACTTTTATCCCTATACCTCTTGACCTGTTAGAGGGGGGTGGGAAAAAGTCATCTTCCCTACACTTTAGAGGGGGGTGGGAAACAATCCTCTTCCCTGGACTGGTGATAGTCTAATCTAACTTGTAGCCTCTAGCTAGTACTTTATACTGCCTATAGAGACAGTCTTCTTCCTTCTTCAAAAGGAAGATTCTGCTCTTGATATATTTTAGTGCTCTTCACTTGATTTCTTGAAAAGCAGTAGGAAATCAATTGTCTTCTTTATTTCTCTTATTCTCTGGTGAAAAATCCAACTACAATGGTTCTACATATTTCATTTTCTCAGTGCAACAACCAACTGAATTAAAACTCTTCTTTCTCTAGTATGTTCTTCTCCTTCTTCTTCTCTTCTTTCTATGCAGTAAACCTATAAGCTGCACACTCTTCTTCTTCTTATTCTTCTTCTGCTTATTCAATGCAAAACTAGCTACACTGAAACCTACTTTTCTTCACATGTTTTATTTCAGTGCAAAACCATCTGCATTGAGCTCTTCTCCTTCTTTCCTACCCAGAAGCTGGAAGGAACCCCTGGAACACAACAACATGTGTGCCGACTTTATCCTGTGTGACCTATACCTGCGCGACTTATACTTGCACGCCTCTTCTTCTTCTTTCCTACCAAGTAGCTGACAGGAACCTCTGGATAATAGAATCATATGCGCCCACTATGACCTACATGACCTATACCTACACGCCTGGAACCTGCGCGCCTCTTCTGGCGTGTTGCCCTTCAGATGGTCTACCTTCTCGCAGCCTAAGAGCCAACTAACACTTGCGCACCTCCAAGTTGCTCATCCCCAACCTGCGCACCTTCTAATAACCCTCAACCTGCGTGCCCAGAGCTCAAATATAATTCAAAAGTATTGATCACTAAGAAATGAGAAGGCTAGTCATCTATTTATATGCATTTTGAGGACTTGTGCGACCTAGACATGCGCGCCAATACTTACTCTCCACCCCTTGTGTGCCACCACCTACGGGCCAATACCTGAATGCCACTTTCTTTCCTTTTCCATATTTCTGAAATAATGCCACCTTCGCCCCGGCACTTGCGCGCCACCACCTGTGCGCCAATACCTACACGCCACTTTCTTTCCTTTTCTATATTTCTGAAATAATGCCACCTGTGCGCTGCCTTTTTCTTGCCTTTGTCTTTGTTTTGGTTAGTATGATGTTGAATTTTGTTTTTCCAAAAACACTTTTTTACTCTATTTGTCCTTCATAAATCTTTCACCACAAGTTCTCCAAACTTATGATGATTTTAAAAAACATATCAGCAAATCATCGTCTAGTATTTAATGGGAAGTACTAAAACTTCCTTATCTTCCAGCATCATCATTGCTTCCAATCAAAACAATATATGACTGGCATCATTATTTCTCCCCATTTCCTTCTTATGGCTTGCATCACACGTTATTCTATCTTATGATATTTTTGAAATACATATTATCAAAGCATCATCTGGTTTGTCCATTATTTTTGGAATATGAATTCCAAAGTACTTCTTTCATACTCACTTCAAATTCTAAAATCCATTTGGAGTGTTAATTACAAAGAACTCCAATCATATCACTTCATCCAAAAGTGGAGGCTTGAAGCTTCTGCAAATACCTTCTTATAATGCCAAGCCCTTCCACACTCTCTCTTCTTCTTTATCCATCATTCTATACATCATTCAAATCATATGATTTTTTTCTTCAAGTAAGCTCTTTCATGGTTCTCATGCAATCGTGAATCATTGCATAGTCTTCTTTAAATCATCATTCTTGTTCAATCATCCCCGGATGGATGATACATCACCATTATTCATTGTTGTAAACAATGTGCCACCTTTGACACAATTTCTTTGATCTTAGTATCAGTTCAACAATCATCTGAATTGATCTTCTTAGAGTATCTCTCAAGTATAAAATCCAATTCTATGATTCCATAAAAATTCTCTCGGTAACCTCACATCAACCAATCTCCACTAACATCTTAGTTCTTCTTTATATCCTTCTTCATTTTTACGAGTATTGACAACTATTGACAACAAATACAATCTTCATACACAAATTGGTCCAAACAATCTCCCCCTTTTTATTTTTTTTTCAATACCATAAAGTCTCCTCAGATGAATGTGTCAATGTCAAAATGAGAATATCATCTCTCCCCTTTACTTCTTTCTCTCCCCTAAATGTACATTTCATTTCTCTCCCCTTATTGACAAGAAATACAATGTTCATGGTGGAGAGGGTATCATTCCATACTTAAGAAATGTCCCATCAATCATTTCACTCTATGTCTACTTGAGCAATACTCGGTGTAGAAAACAAGAGGATTTAATTTAGGCAACAAAGTTGTACATTATCCACTTATTGTGATACCTAATGAGATGAGCTATCCTAAACTTGTATTCAAGGGTTTTCTACTTTCATTCCACGACAAAGATATTGAATGTGGTAGGAAATATTAAATCATGAAATTCCTGCACTCAATTCAACAAAAGGATAAAAAACATTCAGTGCAATTAGCAGGATAAGTGGCCTTGGGGCACTTTCATTCTTCTTATGTCACTGATTGACCTAGTTACTCCACCTTTGAAAAAATATATTTATTTTGAGTAACGAAGGATGAGAGATTAAGAAACGGCATACCTTTTCCAATGACATGATCTTCAAAAAATCTTCAGAGTAATTGAATTTTATACCAACTGATGTTGATACTGATTGGGATAATGACTCTGGTAGCTTCTTCATGTGTCTCCCCCTCAAGGGAACACTTCTCCTCACTGAATCCCGGGTTTTCCCCCTGAGATCTTACTTCACCTTCAATTCCTTGTATGATAATAACAAAAACAATACACAAATATTTAATGGAATAAGGTGGATCCTCTATTCTTCTTCAATGGGAGCAGGAAGGCTGAGATGATTTTCTCATCCAAGATGCTCCATTTTCTCCACTCCTCACACTTTCAAATTTGATATTTAATTTTGAATGTGGCTCTATGGATATCAATACTTTTTTTATCTCTTTGTGTGTGAATCTTCTTTATTCAAGAGATTTCCAAGAACTAGAATCTCCTGGTGAAACTTTCATCCTCTTCATGAATTCTTGTTTGGATGGAATAAATTCAAAGAATTTTCTGACAGTATGACCAGCCTTGTTAGAACCCACACACAAAACTTCATTGTTTTCACGTAGAATCTTCTTTCTACATTTAGCACTAGACTTAGCTTGTCCATCTTCCATTTTCATCGTTCTATCCAAATCTTCAGGCCAAACAACCAATATATCATTAGGGATTGAGGAATTAAGATTGGATATTCTACATGGATTCTTTTGAGTAGCTTCTTTCTTATTAGTTCTTTTTGATTCACCACCCTTCTCCTTTTTGGATTTAGAATCCAAGGACTTCTCATCTTTCTTTCTTGAAATCTTCTTGAGAGAATTTTTTTTCACATTATTCATCTGATTTCTTCCCAAGGATGATTCTTCATTCTTTCCTAGCTTCTGGGGTCTTCTTTTCTTATTTGAACATGAACCATTCATATGACCACTCCTATTTCATACATCACATATGTTATCAAACATTCCAAATCTGTTCGCAGTATACAGATGTCTCTGGATATCGGGAAGTTGCTTCCTCTTCTCTGGATTTCTCCCCTTGATATGGGCTTTCTCAGTGCTGCTATATTTAAGGGATTATACCAACAATCCAGTGCATGATGCCCAAACCTATTGCAGCACCAGCATTGAACAACAAACCTTGACTTCTTTTCATCTTCTAGATAAGGTTGATGTGTCTTATTCTTGGTATGTTGTACTTTATGTGGGGATCTATCTTCCACACTCTTTCCTCCATCCACCCTATCCATGGTGATAGGTTTCATCTCACATTTCTTCATCAAAATGTGTTTATAATTTTTCTTCCAACCTACACTTTTGGTAGAATCAATTTTAGAAACATGAATACAAGTTGGTATGGATGGTACCTTTACTTTCTCAGCTACTTCTGATAGATAAATGAGTGAATCCATGATCTTATTATCACATGTTTGAGGTCTTTTGACATTAGAATCCCCCATTGAGCATTGGGTACTAGCGGCAATTTTTTCCTTCTTTTGTAAAGACTCAATATGTGCCTTCTCAAGATTGGTCAACTGATCTTCCAACTCTAGACATCTCATATTGAGGATGATCTTTTGGTCTTCAATCATAGTCATCCTATCTTCACAATCCCTCTTCAATATTTCTCCTTCATCTTCTTGCATCTTTACTTTGTTTTGTAACAAATAGTCAAGGTCATTGATCTTCTTGGATTTATCTTCCAAATATAACTTTTTGACTTTATTTCCCCTTTTCAGCTCATCTTCAAGTGCATGGATCTTCTCTTCCAGAGTCTTGTTGACTCCCTCATTTTCTTCAACATCTTTGAACCACTTTGAAGAACTTACTTCAAATCCCCTCTTTGTCTCTTCAAAGGCTCCAACATGTCTAGAGAGCTTTAAACATTCGACAATTTTTGCTTGAAAGCCTTTCTCTAAAGCATCTGTTTCTTCTTCCAGCAGAGTGATATTTTCTTTCATGCATTGAAATACTCCACAAACCAGGGATGTACTTTCATCAGGAATACCATGCAGAATCATTCTTAATCTATCACCTGATATTTCTTGATATGTTGTAGATTGATCATGACCACTTGTGCAAGCATTTTCATCATGAGGATAATTTACAAATACACTAACACATACCTCTTGATCAGTTGAGGTTGGAAGGTTGTCCATCTTATTGGTGGGGACTTAAGCCACCTTCTCATTACTTTCCATGTCTGGTGTGTCTTAAACGTCATCCAAATATGGGGAACCAGATGCTTCCTATTCTTTAGATAAGAAATAATTATTCTTCAATTTTCTCTTCTCTTTATTTTTCTTGTTCATCATGGTCTTGGTAGATATATCTTTCTGCTCAAAGATAGATTGATATTTACCAACAATTCTCTTCATTGTTGACTTAAGAAATGAGCTCATGTTTTTCAAAAGAGAATAACTTCACTGTAGAGAATCCAACAGAGGAGAACCTGTTGTTCTGGTACCAATTGTGAGGACCAGTTTGGGATATGTCTAACACTGAGAGGGGGTGAATCAGTGTTGGGGACTTTTTAAACCAATTCCAACTTTTATCCCTATACATATTGACCTGTTAGGATCTTGATTATCTTATTCTTTTTTCCATGTCGCATGTAATAATATAAAGCAGTAAAAATATTCACATGATTTTTTTACAAGTTTCACCACTCAATAGGAGTAGCTAAATCCTTACCATGCATGGGTATGACAAATACATGGATTCTCCATTATAATGTGATATTATTTTACAATTGAGTGGCTAAGAAAACAGTCCTCTAGCTAGTGTGAGTCCCAACACTTTAGAGGGGGTGGGAAACAATACTCTTCCCTAGACGGGTGATAGCCTAGTCCAACTTGCATCCTCTAGCTGGTTCTTTATACTGCCTATTGTGACAGTCTTCTTCCTTCTTCAAAAGGTAGATTCTGCTCTTGATATATTTTAGTGCTCTTTACTTGATTTGTTGAAAAGTAGTAGGCAATAAATTCTCTTCTTTCGTTCTCTTATTCTCTAGTGCAAAATCCAACTGGAATAGTTCTACTTATTTCTTCTTCCTAGTGCAACAACCAACTGCACTAAAACTGTTCTTTCATTAGTCTGTTCTTATCCTTCTTCTTCTCTTCTTTCTATACAGTAAACCTGTAAGCTGCACACTCTTCTACTTCTTCTTCTTCTTCTTCAAGCAAAACCATCTACACTAAAACCTACTTTTCTTCACACGTTCTCTTTCAGTGCAAAACCATCTTCACCGAGCTCTTCTCTTTCTTCTTTCCTACTCAAAAGCTGGAAGGAACCCCTGGAGCACAACAACATGCGCGCAAACTTTATCATGTGTTACCTATACCTATGCGACTTATAATTCCACGCCTCTTCTTCTTCTTTCCTACCCAGAAGCTGGCAGGAACCTCTGGAGAAAAGCATCCTACGCACCCACTTTGACTTGCACGACCTATACCTATGCACCTAGAACCTGCACGCCTCTTCTTCCACGCTTCCCTTCTGACGGGCTGCCTTCTTGCAGCCTGCGCGCCAACTAACACTTGTGCGCCTCCAACTTGCATGTCCCCAACCTGCACGCCTTCTAACAACCCTCAACCTGCATGTCTAACATTCGAATTGCTCACCCAGAGCTCAAATATAATTCTCAAGTATTGAGCCTTAAGAAATGAGAAGGCTAGTCGTCTATTTATTTGCATTTTGAGGACTTGCGCAACCTAGACCTGCGCACCAATACTTGCACGCCACCACTTTCACGCCACCACCTACGCGCCAATACCTGGATGCCACTTTCTTTCCTTTTCCATATTTCTTAAATAATTCCACCTTTGCGCCGCCACATGCGTGCCACCACCTGTGCGCCAATACCTTCACACCACTTTCTTTCCGTTTCCATATTTCTGAAATAATGCCACCTGCGCGCTGCCTTTTTCTTTCCTTTATATTTTTTTTGGATAGTATGATGTTGAATTGTGTTTTTTTAAAAACACTTCTTTACTCTATTTATCCTTTATACGGATTGCACCACAAGTTCTCCAAACTTATGATGATTGTAAAATACATATCAGCAGAGCATCGTCTGGTTTTTATTGGGAAGTACTAAAACTTCCTTATCTTCCAGCAACATCATTCCTTCCAATCAAAATAGTATATGGCTGGCATCATAATTTCTCCCCATTTCTTTCATATGGATTGCATCACAAGTTCTATAATCTTATGAAATTTGTGAAATACATATTAGTAAATCATTTTCTGGTTAATCCATTCTTTTTGGAATATGAATACCAAAGTACTTCTTTCATCATCACTTAAAATTCTCAAATCTGTTTGGAGTGTTAATTACAAAGAACTCCAATCATATCTCTTCATCAAAAAGTGGAGGCTTGAAGCTTCTTGAAATAACTTCTTAGAATTCCAATACCTTCCACACTCTCTCTTCTTCTTCATCCATCATTCTATACATCATTCAAATCATATGATTTTTTTCTTCAAGTAAGCTCTTGCATGGTTCTCATGCAATCGTGAATCATTACATGGTCTTCATTAAATCGGCATTCTTCTTCAATCATCCCTGGATGGATGATACATCACCATTCTTCATTGTTGTAAACATTGTGTATCCTTTGACACATGTTTTTGAACTTAGTATCAGTTCAACAATTGTCCGAATCGATCTTCTTAAAGAATTTCTCAAGTATGACATCCAACGCTATGATTCCATAACAATTCTCCACTAAACCTCACTTCAGCCAATCTCCACTAAATTCTTAGTTCTTCTTCATCTCCTTCTTCATTTTGATGATTATTGACAACTGTTGAAAATAAATAAAATCTTTATACACAAATTGGTCCCTACAATCTCCCCCTTTTTATTTTGTTTTCAATACCATAAAGTCTCCTCAGATGAATGTGTCAATGTCAAAATGAGAATCTGATCTCTCCCCTTTACTTCTTTCTCTCCCCTAAATGTACATTTAATTTCTCTCCACTTATTGACAAGAAATACAAAGTTCATGGTGGAGAGGGTATCATTCCACACTTAAGAAATTTTCCATCAATCATTTCACTCTAAGTCTACTTGAGCAATGCTCGGTGTAGAAAACAATAGGATTTGATTTAGAAAACAAAGTTGTACACTATCCACTAATTGTGATACCTCATGAGATGAGATCTCCTACACTTGTATTCAAGGGTTTTCTACTTTCATTCCAGGACAATGATATTGAATGTGATAGGAAATATTAAATCCTGAAATTCCTACACTCACTTCAACAAAAGGATAAAAAACATTCAAGTTCAATTAGCAGGATAAGTGTCCTTGGGGAACATTCATTCTTCTTATGTCAATGATTGACCTAGTTACTCCCCATTTGTAAAAATATATTTATTTTGAGTATAAAAGGATGATAGATTAAGAAACGACATACCTTTTCCAATGACATGATCTTTAGACAATATTAATAGTAATTTAATTTTATACCAACTGATGTTGATACCGATTGGGATAATGACTCGGGTAGCTTCTTTATGTGTCTCCCCCTTAAGGGAACACTTCTCCTCACTAAATCCCAGGTTTTCCACCTGAGATCTTACTTCACGTTCAATTCCTTGTATGATAATAACAAATACAATACACAAATATTTAATGGAATAAGGTAGATCCTCTATGCTTCTTCAATGGGAACAGGAAGGCTGAGATGATTTTCTCAACCAAGATGCTCCATTTTCTCCACTCCTCACACTTTCACATTTGATCTTTAATTTTGAATGAGGCTGTGTGGATCTCAATACTTCTTCTATCTCTTTGTGTGTGAATCTTATTTCTTTATGATCTTTCCATGCACTATAATCTCCTAGTGCAACTTTCATCCTCTTAATCAATTCTTGTTGGGCTTGAATAAATTCAAAGCACTTTCTGACAGTATGACTAGCCTTGTTGCAATTCACACACAAAACTTTATTGTCTTCACGTAGAATCTTCTTTTTCCATTTAGCACTAGACATAACTTTTGCATCTTCCATTTTCCTCATTATGTCCAAATATTCTGGCCAAACCACCAATATATCATAAGGGATGGTGGAATTAATATTGGATATTCTACATGGATTCTTTTGAGTAGCTTCTTTCTTATTAGTTCTTTTGGATTCACCACCCTTTACCTTTTTGGATTTAGAATCCAAGGAATTCTCATCTTTCCTTCTTGAAATCTTCTTGATAGAATTTGTTTTCACATTATTCATCTGATTTCTTTCAAAGGATTATTCTTCATTCTTTCCCAGCTTCTGTGGTCATCATTTATTATTTGAACATGCACCCTTCATATGACCACTTCTATTCCATACATCACAGATGTTATCTAACATTCCAAATCTATTTGCAGTATATATATGTCTCTAGATCTGTGTATGTTTCTTCTTATTCTTTGGATTTCTACCCCTTGATATGGGATTTCTATGTGCTTTTATATTTAAGGGATTTTACCAACAATCCAGTGCACAATGCACAAACATATTGCAGCACCAACATTGACCAACAAACCTTGACTTCTTGTCATCTTCTAGATAAGGTTGATGAGTCTTCTTCTTGGTATGTTGTAATTTATGTGGGGATCTATCTTCCACACTCTTTCCCCTATCCACCCTATCCATGGTGATAGGTTTCATCTTACTTTTCTTCATCCAAACTTGTTTAAAAATTTTCTTCCAACCTACACTTTTTGTAGAAACAATTTTAGAACCATGAATACAAGTTGGTATGGATGGTACCTTTAATTTCTCTGCTACTGGTGATAGATCAATGTGTTAATCCATGATCTTCTTACCACATGTTGGAGGTATTTTGATAGTAGAATCCACCATTGATCATTGTGTACTAGTGGAAACTATTTCCATCTTTTGTAAAGACTCAATATGTGTCTTCTCAAGATTGGTCAACTAATCTTCCAACTCTAGACATCTCATATTGAGGATGATCTTTTGGTCTTCAATCATAATCATCTTATCTTCAAGATCCCTCTTTAATCTATCACCTTCATCTTCTTTCATCTTTACTTTTTTTGTAACAAAGAGTCAAATTCATTGATCTTTTGGGAGTTATCTTCCAAATATAACTTCTTGACTTCATTGACCCTTTTGATCTCATCTTCAAGTGCATGGATATTCTATTCCATAGTCTTGTTGACTCCCTCCTTTTTTCAACATCTTTGAACTACTTTGAAGAAATTACTTCAAATCCCCTCTTTGTTGCTTCAAAGGATCCAACCTCTCTGGAGAGCTTTAAACATTCGACAATTTTTGCTTGTAACCCTTTCTCCAATGAATCAGTTTCTTCTCCCAGCTGAGTGATATTTTCCTGAATGCATTGAAATACTCCACAAACCAGGGATGCACTTTCTTCATGAATACCATGAAGAATCATTCTTAATCTATAAACTGATATTTTTTGAGTTGTTATATATGAATCATCACCACTTGTGCTTTCATTTTCATCATGAGGATAATTTCCAAATGTACTAACACATAACTCTTTATCAGTTGAGGTAGGATGGTTGTCCATCTTCTTGGTGGGTACTTGAGCCACCTTCACATTACTTTCCATGTCTGGCGTGTCTTCAACATCTGCCAAATATGAAGAACCAGATGCTTCATCTTCTTTAGATAAGAGGGAGTTATTCTTCAATTTTCTCTTCTCTTTATTTTTCATGTTCATCATGGTATTGGTAGATATATCTTTCTACTAAGAGATAGATTGATCTTTACAAACACTACTCTTCATTGTTGACTTAGGAAAGGAGCTCAAGTATTTCAAAATAGAATAACTTCACTGTAGTGAATCCAACAGAGGTGAACCTATCGCTCTAATACCAATTTAGAGGACTAGTTTGGGATATGTCTAACACTGAGAGGGGGGTGAATCAGTGTTGGGGAATTTCTAAACCAATTCAAACTTTTATCCATGTACCTCTTGACCTGTTAGGATCTCGATTCTCTTGTTCTCTTTTCCCTGTCGCATACAATAACATAAAGTAGTAAAAATATGCTCACAATATTTTTACAAGGTTCACCACTCAATAAGAGTAGCTACATCCTTTCTATGCATGGGTATGACCACTGTATGGATTCTCCATTATAATGTGATATTATATTACAATTTAATTGCTAAGAAAACAATCCTCTAGCCAGTGTGAGTCCCTACACTTTAGAGGGGGGTGGGAAACAATCCTCTTCCCTGGAATGGTGATAGCCTTGTCCAACTTGCAGCCTCTAGCTGGTTCTTTATACTATTTATGGAGACAGTCTTCTTCCTTCTTCAAAAGGTAGGTTCTACTCTTGATCTATTTTAGTGCTCTTCACTTGATTTCTTGAAAAGCAGCAGGCAAGCAATTAACTTCTTTATTTATCTTCTTCTATATTGAAAAATCCAACTGCACTAGTTCTACTTCTTTATTCTTCTTAGTGAAACAAACAATTTCACTAAAACTCTTGTTTCTCTAGTCAGTTCTTCTTCTTCTTCTTCTTCATTTCTTTCTATGCAGTAAACCTGTAAGCTGCACACTCTTCTGATTCTTCAATGAAAAACCAGCTGCATTGAGACCTACTTTTCTTCACACGTTCTCTTTCAGTGCAAAAAATATCTGCACTGAGCTCTTCTCTTTCCTCTGTCCTACCCAGAAGCTGGAAGGAACCCCTGGAGCACAACAGCCTGCACGCCGACTTTAACCTGCACGACCTATACATGTGTGACTTATACTTGCGCACCTCTTCTTCTTATTTCCTACCCAGATGCTGGCATAAACCTCTGGAGCAAAGCAGCATGCGCTACCACTTTGACATGCACGACCTATATCTAAGCGCCTATAACCTGTGCACCTCTTCTTGTAGGCTTCTCTTCATATGGGCTGCCTTCTTGCAGCATGCGCGCCAACGAACACTTGCGTGCCTCCAACTTGCGTGTCCCCAACATGCGCACCATCTAACAACCCTCAACTTGTATGCCTAGCATTCTACTTGTGCACCCGGTGCTCAAATATAATTCTCAAGTATTGAGCCTTAAGAAATGATAAGTCTAGTACTCAATTTATAGGCATTTTGAGGACATACGCGACCTAGACCTCCGCGCCAATATTTGCGCGCCAATACCTGCATGCCACCACTTGCACACCACCACCTACATGCCAATACATGGGCACCACTTTCTTTCCTTTGACATATTTCTGAAATAATGCCACCTACTCGCCGCCACTTGCGCGCCACCACCTGCGCGCCAATACCTGCATGCCACTTTCTTTCCTTTTCCATATTTCTGAAATAATTCCACCCATGTGTCACCTTCTTCTTGACTTTGTCTTTGTTTTGGATAATATGATGTTGAATTTTCTTTTTCCAAAAAACACGTTTTTACTCTCTTTATCCTTCATATGGATTTCACCACATGTTCTCCAAAATTATGATGATTGTAAAATACATGTCAGCAAAGCACCATCTGGTTTTTAATGGGAAGTACTAAAACTTCCATATCTTCAAGCAACATCATTCCTTCCAATCAAAACAGTATATGACTGGAATCATCATTTCTCCCCATTTCTTTCATAAGTATTGCATCACAAGTTCTCTTAACTTATGATATTTGTGAAATAAAAATCAGTAAATCATCGTCTGGTTTGTCCATTATTTTTGGAAGATGAATTCCAAAGTACATCTTTCATCCTCACATCAAATTGTCAAATCCGTTTGGAGTGTTAATTACAAAGAACTCCAATCATCTCTCTTTATCCAAAAGTGGAGGCTTGAATCTTATTCAAATACCTTCTTAGAATACCAATCCCTTCCACACTCTCTCTTCTTCTTCAACCATCATTTTATACATCATTAAAATCATATGATTCTTTTCTTCATGTAAGCTCTTGCATGGTTCTCATGCAATCGTGAATCATTGCATAGTATTCTTTAAATCGTAATTCTTCTTCAATCATCCCTGGATGGATGATACTTAACCATTATTCATTGTTGTAAAAAACATGTCACCTTTGAGACAAGTTCTTTTAACTTAGTATCTGTTCAACAATCGTCTGAATTGATTTTCTTATAGAATTGCTCAAGTATGACATCCAATGCTATGATTCCATAACAATTCTCCAGGAAACCTCACTTCGACCAATCTCTACTAACTTCTTAGTCCTTATTCATCTCCTTATTCATTTTGATTAGTATTGACAACTTTTGACAAAAAATACAATCTTCATACACAAATTGGTCCAAACAAAACATGCATAATTTCTACCTATGGGTCTGTTCTCAAAAATCTCCCATCATGGATACTACCAAGTGTGAAATTCATGAGAAGAATCCTATTCTTCTTATGAGTACTCACACCGGAAATTCTATGTACTATGTTTCCAATCATAGTATGTTATCCAACTGTATAACATTATTTGAGAATATCATCATAGCACATAAAGATTCTCAACATGATGGGTAACTTTTATGACTTTATCAATTTGAAGAATAGTCTAGGACATTATTAGATTAGAGTGATGCAAAAACAATATTTAATATTATGTTTTATTAATATTAAATACATCAAATATTCATTTTATCAAAGTTCAAGCAGTTGGACCAAGGATACCAACTCCAACAGACTCCCACTTGGACTAGAGCTAACTACCTACAACCTTTGGTCCACTAGACCTCACATGATATTCATGTTTCTTCTGAGTTAGGAATTTATTCAAGGGGTTTTACATATTATTTCCATGGAAATACTACTAATTACAACGTAACCACCCTATGAAAAATCCCCCAAAAGGTGATACTTCTAAAGTATGTGCTTCTTCCACTGATGTGACCTTGGCTCGTTTTCAAGATCCACCACTACAGTATTGTCACAATAGATTTTGATAGGATCTATACTTCTAGGTACCACATAATTCTCTTGGATGAAGTTAAACATCTATATTTCTTCTTTATAAACCACTAAATCCTCAATGTACATGGACTCTACTGTAGAATCTGCAACCATAGCTTTCTTTGAAATCATCAAGCTCACAACACCTCCATTAAAAGTGAATATGTATCTCATTTGTGACTTCATGTCATCTTGATCAGTTTGGAAGCTAGAATATGTATATCCTCTAAGGACTAGTTCCTCATATCCTCCATAAATGAAGAACATATCCTTAGTACGCCACAGATACTTAAGGATTGTCTTGACTTCAATTGAATGATGGTCACCTAGATCATCTTGATATCATTCTATCATACTTGATGCGTAGGTAAAATCTATCCAAGTACATATCCTAGCATACTTAACAGGCCTAATTTTTGATGCATATAGAATCATTTTCATTCTATTTCATTCCTCATGTGTTTGATGAAACATTTTCCTGGAAAGATATATGCCATGTGATGTTGGAAATAATCCCATCTTGGATTTATCTATATTGAATCTCTTCAGTATCTTGTCTATTTATATACTTTGACTTAGGCTGAGAAACCTCTAAGTTCTATCATGATGGATCTTAATCCTGAGAATATATGCGTCCCCTCCCAAGTCCTTTATAGTTATACATTTATTAAACCATGCTTTAACAAACTGTAGAAATGATATTTCACTTTCAATGAGTAATATGTCATCAAAATATACTATTAAGAAATCTATTTCACTCCCATTAAACCATTTATAGATTCACAACTCACATCCATTCTTTATGAAACCAAATTCCATTATTTCATCTTCAAAATGAATTTTCTATGACCTAGATGCTTGCTTTAATCCATAAATGGATCTTTTCAAATTGCATACCTTTTTTGCAGCCTTTGGTTCCACAAACCCTTCTGGATATTTCGTAAAGATATCTATCTAGTGGTTCCTATTAAGGATTGGTTTTTAAAAACCATTTTTCAAATATCATAATTACGGAATTTTCATTGGAAAGTATAATTCTGATGGATTTTAGCAATACAACCAGTGAAAAGGTTTCATTGTAATAAATACCTTTATGTTGTTTAAATATTTTTTAAAAAATCATGCTTTATATGTACTGACTTATCCTTAAATTTCTATTTTCTTCTTAAATACCCATTTTCAACAAATGGGATTTACATCTACTGGAGGGTCTACCAAAATCCAAAATTGGTTTTGGTACATGGGATCCATTTCATAATTCATGGATTATTTCCACTTAGAAACATATGTGCTATTTATTACTTCCTTTTAGGTTAGAGTATTATTATTATCAACAAATAATGGTCACCATCCTCAGTGAATAAAAATTATATCATTCTATTTCTATAACCTCTTATGTACTCGTACACAATAATTTACTCTCTGGAATAATTTATTCTTCCATAGGGATTTATGGAATTTCTTCATGTTCCAACTCTTGTGTATATTGATCCCAAACTTCATCCATGTATTTCTCGCTCATGCTATCTATTTTAGAGATTTGATTCCCCTCAAGAGACATGGGATTTCAATCAACCACAACCCTTTTTTCTAAATTTTTGTATAGGTAGTATCCCTTTGTTTCTTTGGGATATCCTATAAATATAGAATTTTTGCCTCATGGTGCAAGATTGTTACCTGGAGAGTAATTAAAAAATGGTTCGCAACACCCCACATGTGAGAAAGAAAACAAAGGTTTATCTCTATTCAATAATTGGTGTATTATATCATCTGTTTCTTTAGTGGGCACTTAGAATAGTACATATACTACTATTTGTAATGCATATACAGAAAAAAATAATGGAAGACTCACATGAATCATCATTGATCTCACCATGTACAACAAGGTGTGGTTCCTCATTTCACTTATACCATTCCACTAAGGCGTACAAGTTGGAGTGAGTTGAGAAAAAATCATAAACTACCCTAAAAAATAATTGAAGTCTTGATTTAGATATTCTCCACCACTTACTTTGAAACGTTTTTTAATTATCCTGCCAAGATGGTTCCCAACATAATTTATGTATTTCTTGAATTTTTCAAAAAAATATGACTTATACCTCATCAATTAGACATATCGATATTTACTAAAATCACTGGTAAAATTTTCGAATTATGAGTACCCACGCATTTCTTAAATAGGAAATGTTTCACAGACATCAGTATGAACTAATTCAATAATCCCTTTAGCCCACTCACATTTCCAACTAAATAGGGATTTGGTCATTTTTACTTTTAAACATGCATGTCATACATCGAGTGGTTTTAGTTTAAAATAATAAAAAAAATCCATCTTGATTTAATTTATTCAATAAATTTTCATTTGCATGACCTAGCTAGTTATGTAAAATTTGGGTGTGGTATGAGTCATGTGAAGTAAATTTTTTATTGAATCCCATTATTTTGTTCAGGTAATCGAACAAAAAACCATTATTTAAATGTTACTTATAATAAAAAAATGAAATCTTTATAAAAGTAGTTACTTTCTTCCCAAATTTGAGAACAAATCCATCCATATCAAGTCTAGATATAGAAATAATTTTTTTGGTAACTAAAGGAACATAATAAAAATCCTTTAAAATCCAAATCATTTTGGTTGGCAATGTGAGGTAGTAGTCCCCGATAACTACAGAAGCTAGTTTAGCTCTGTTGGATTCTTGAAGATCTACCTCTCCTCAATCAATAATTCTAAATCTACTCGATTTCTATATTTGAATACATAGGGGAGCACCAAAAGTTGTATCTTAATACCCAATTTGTAGAAACAGATAAATTTCACTTGATGATAAGTGTACCTGAAGATTCCCCTTGTTTCTTTGGATAGGTGTAGTTTTTATTCAAGTGGCCCTTATTTCACCATTTAAAATAGAAAACATCACTTTCCCTTAATTACCCATTGATCTTATTCTTCTTGGATGGATGTGAAGAAATTTTGGGCTTAAAGATAATTTATTTCCCTTTCCATTTGTCCACCATAAGGCTGGAATGTTTTCACGCTTCGTATCCTTATCTACTTGGTAAAGAAGATTAAGAAGATCTGGAAGATTCTTCCCCATGTTGTTAATATTAAAATTAAAAACAAAACTAGAGTAGCTATGACGGAGTAAAGATATAATGAGGTTGGTTTCTAGTTTATCAGGGAGTTTAAACCCTATAACCTTTAAGCACTCAATGTAGAAAATGATTTTGAATACATGAGCCCCTACTGGGGAACCCATTTCAAGATTTCTCTGAATGAGTGCCTTGGAAATCATAAACCATTCCTATATAGCTTTCTACTAGTAAAGACCATAAAATTTATCTAGCATTCTATACACATGCATGTTTTCATGATACATCATTAGTTTACTAGATATTGATGAAATAATCAAATATTGAACATTGATTGTGTCACTCAAATGTTTTTCATAGACAAAGAACTCTTTATCACTCACCTCTTTAGTAAAAGGATCAGGTATTAAGGATTATGGAATGTAAGATTTCTATTAATGGAATAACATAAATTGAAGTCATTTAAACAACTCCTAGAAGTTACTTCTAGTTAAGAGGTTGGCTTTCGCCAATATTGATCATAAGGATAGTGTGGATAATGAACTTATAATTTTATTCTATAATTACAAAGGGAATATTATTTTCACTTTTCATGGTTACAAAATAATATAGATAAAATAAATTTAGTGTTTTTAATTTATATATTAAATCCACCAAAATTTTATCAAGTTTCAATATCCCTCACCATTGAAATCGGAATGTATAGTTTCTTTAAAATTCTAGTTTAAAGGATCCATGTTACATTTCTTAATGATCCAGATTTTGACAATGAAAACCGTAATAAAGTAATTAGGTAGTTGGTCTTTCCAACCGAGGACTTACAGCTCCTTGATCCATTGAGTGGATTCCCAAATCTCGAAATCCTGACATGGGTTTCCTCAACACTTGCCTCCAAATTTTTACTGAACAAAATTTTCCCATTAAACTCATTAAAACTTTGATTAATTCAAAAAAAACTCTTGTGAGAACTCAGTAATAATTGAATGTGTCCCAACATTGTCCATTTACTACACTTTGTTCTGTGGTTTCATTATCAGTCAAGAAATGGAATGCTTAGTCTAACATAATGTTTAATGGAAAGATTTTAATTTATTATGCATAAATTTAATCTTGTTTTATCCTTTAAAAAACTTGTTGATATTAATTGTATGTTACTTAATTAATTAACCGTGTTGGATAAAACATTTATACATAATTAATTTATTTAATATCTATCTTTTAACATTAATTCATTTATTTATGTGATCGCTACCTTGAATCTATAAAATAAATAATTACATATAAAAAAATAATTAATTAATTAAATGACTTATTCATGAGAGTTATCTAACGGTTGGTTCAATGAGAAGAAATTAAATAAACATTATCCTGGGGGAAATAACTCTCATTGTAGATCTTGACATGAGTTACAACATTCCACTTTTCCACCTATGTATCAACTAGTTTGGCATCATTATGGTTCTTTCTTGAACCACCTCTATGTGCCTTGGAATATTCCATTAATTAGAAATATTTATTACTCACATGCCGGTGAGGGAACCCAATGATTGGTTAAAGGTGGCTATATAAATATACTTGGACACTTTGTTCATACATAATAGTTGTGGGAGGGATGAATCGTATGACAACATTTAATTTAATACTAAATAATTGAAAATACATGAAATAAATTAAATTAAAACATCCAACGCATACACAGGAATTGTTCAAGCTCATTAATGGTCATATGTGCAACAAATAAGTTAAAGTAAACAGATAGGAGTCATTTATTTATTTATTATTTTATTATATAAGATAAATGTTCTTACATTAATTAATCAATTAATTAATTAATTGTCTATCATATTAATAATCATCTGGTAATATTAGAAGATACCCATCATTAATGGTAGTCATGGAAATTAAATTCTAGAACCAATAATGACATTGATTACAATAAATTAATTTTTCTTCAAAAATTATTTAAAACCATTATTAAATTGTAAAACAAAAAACGGTATTACAATCAATAATATATGTTTTTTATGATACAATTTTGAAATTTAATGGAATTTTAATTGTTTTTCAATTAATGGGAAACGACATTTCACGTATATGTAGCTACACACGAAATACCTCGATTCCAATATATCCAAATCACATTCTAGTGGATTCAGCATGTTAACTCGGTCAGACCACATGGTGATTCTATACCAACTACACAGCTTGTATCTACTTGTAATGTGCCAAGTTGGCCAAGTCAAAATATTGTGTTCAATAAAATAACCTTATGTAATTAATTTCTCAGTTCATCAAGATACAATGTTTAAGAGTATATGGAATGTTCTCCATCCATATGCCTTGTAGTACAGTTTTATCAACCAATGATTTGGAACTTTTTGATGGCATCTAGGTTCATTATTAATTTGTTCTTAAACCTTTAAGAAAATAATACACTAAAAAACAATATTGTTATGTTTATAACATATTAATTCAAATAAAATTAAATAAAAAATAACATGAAATAAAAATCTAACCATAATTCCATATAGATCAATTATGAAATAAATAATTATAAATTTAAATGTAAACTCCCTCTGACCCCACATGATGGCTCCTAGCATAGTGAAAGTGTTCATAGGTGATAGATATATTAAAATGTCTTTAAATAATCATTTCCCAAAACCAAGAGCAAGGATCTTGCACATCAAATTAGATATTAATTTATTTAATATTTGACGAAATAAATACCTGAGCTTAGGAACCTTCTTATTTGGTAAATATTGATAATTTGAAAGGACCCTTTCATATTACCTTTATTGCACTATGAGGATCCAAGTATGGAATCCTTCTAGAGGTGATCCACATATTTACTTATGATATCTGACCAATACCACCTGATCTCTGGGTGCTTTCATGGTGATTAAAATGTCTTATGTTATTCGTTATTGATTGTGTGTTCTTAAATATTGAAGAAATATCTCTTTCACTTTATGATCTTGAGAGGGAAGGAGAAGGAGTTGAGAGAGACTTATTTCTGCGTAACTACTCTCTATTCTCATTTTTTGGGATGATTTTCTCAATAGACATATCTGTGTATTTATAGAGTTTAGATTTTAGTAAAAATATTATTTAATTTCATAACGACCATTAAATAGCAGTTTTTACCATTAATAAAGTCAATTCAATGTAATATTAATTATATTATTACTATTTTCTGGTGCAAACCAACTTGCGCAAAAAAATATTATATAACAATATTGTTAATTAATATTTTTCATCAGACACTATATTGGTCCATTCGAACTCCTCTAGAATTTACTGAATAGATGAATAAATATTTTATTCATAAATAAATATTTTATTCACAATCTAGTGAATAAATATTTATTAAAATATTCAATAAATAAAATAAATATTTTATTCACAAGATGATGAATAAATATTTATTTAATTTATACGATCAATATAACTTGAATTAAATTAAAACACTGAATTGAGAATAATATTTATTCCATTAGTTAAACAAAAATACAATTTAATCAAGATCAATAGAAACACTTAGTGTGTGACCCTCTTGGATCCTTTTTCATTGGCATTAGGCATGCTTTCCTAAACTCCAATATTTCTATATAGAAATGGTTCAAAGAACCCAAGAGAAATAACATAATTCTGCAAAGTCAATAATCACATATGAATACTCATTGTGTCATATATTCCATTTGTCACAATATCTCATCAAGCTTGTTGAATAATTGTTTTGCCAACCTGAATGCTTGATATATCTTTATTTGACTATTAGAAATAAACATGTTGTCACACCATGTCTACATAATTTAATATGATGGTTTAATTACAATAAAATGGTCAAGATATTAGTTTCTACAAATATAGAAGGGATAATTACTTCCTCAACTTATTGATTAATGACATGTCACTTGTGACGCACCCAACATATCTTACTTTTTCAAGAACTGTTATTTTTATAGGTTATGAAATAAATCTAACTGTGTGAGTAGTTTCCTGAATTAATAATAATAATAAGTCTAAGGACCATCACATATGCTCGTAGATAGGAACATATGATGATACCAAAACATATGGAATTCCTACTGGCAGTTCTGTTTTCATAATATTTCATCTTGGAGATTTCCATCTGTGAACTTCATGATAATAAGTCTCATATGCTTATGAGTACTCACACCTGGCGGTCTATGTATTGTGTGTCCAATAATAGTATGTTATCAAATCATAAAACATTATTTGAGAATATCATCATAGAACATCAAGGTTCTCATAATAGGGGGAACTACTATGAACTTATCAATGAGACGTATATTATAGGATATTATTAAATTTGAGTCATGTATAACAACAAACAATATGTCAAAATAAGTTTTATTCATATTTAATACATTGAATATTCATGTAATCAATGTAAAAACATTTGGTCTTAGGACAACAACTCCAACAGGAAGTACCTCACTGAAAAAAAGTCATGGAAAGTGGAGTATAAGTAAATAATTGTGGTTATAAGTACCACCAGTGGAAACATTAAAGGGGAAATGATTTTTTATTAAAAAATAAAAAAATGAGTTAATTAGAGTACATGTGATCAGCTATCATGGGATATACCTAGACACCGAGTGAATAGAACCTTGACATACTTATTTTGGATACATATGTTTGTGTATGATTAACCTCCATAGTCAATGACCAACCAACTACTCTACACTAGCATCACTGATGGCATAACCCATAAGGCCTATCTATACCAAGAGGATCTAGTCCTTCTAACCAAAACATAGATAGAAATTGTCTCTCGACTCTCACTGGGACGACTAGGATCCCATATCCATAATAAAAGTGTGAGAGGAGGAAACCATGAAAACATGAAACTGAAATCAAAGAATCCACCATTCATGTTAATCCCACCTCCTGACACAATTCATGTGAATTCCCCATAAAATGGAGAGTATTCATGGAGGTTCCTCTTTTCAAGAAAACAATAATAGGTACCATCCAAGAATACACATCAAGTGAGTTCAAAACCAATTTCCAATAAATACTTAAAGAACCCAAATATACCCTAAAAAGTTTAATGAATAATTATATTGAAACCCAATTAAACATTTAAAATACTTTAACTTTCACAAAACATGGTTCAAATCATAAATTTATATGAAAAAAATCACAGTGCAACTTTAGTTAAATTATGTGAAATGAATGAATTTACCATCTCTAAGCACCACAACTAATTTTCATATTATATAATTTCTATATAACAATGAAAAAATATTTTGAAAATAATCAATAAATTATGGAACTCAAATTAATGGGTCAGTCATAGGTAACTTTCCTTAAGTAGAAGAGGACCAAGCTGAAACACCATGCCACCCAATGCTTCTATTGATGTCCACTGAAAAGTTATTTTTCCTGCTTGCATGCATATGAAAATTCACATATATATAAGGAAACATATACCATATGTACATATTATAATGGGCATTAATATGTAAAAGGGGTTCCTTTAACATATGATTACACATGAAACTACCCCTTTACACTTAAACATGTATACCATTATCACACATATATATAAGCACACTTATCCCCAATATATATATATATTAATACCTCAATGAGTAAATATATATAAAGGGGAAACATAAATATATATATATATATATACCTACCTATTCATATGCATGTAAGTAACCTACTAATCCAATGACTTGAATCCATATCAACAAGGTCCAGAGAACTATAAAAAATATAAGAAACTAAAAAATTTTAAATTTCCCTAACTAGTATTGAGGAAAATAAAAAATCCCAATGAAAACTTACCCAAAACTAGTTGAGAACCCATTTCCTTTAATAGACATGGAAATAATTGGCAATAATGGGACCTGAGAACACTTCACATTGAGGATCACATGAAATAATAAACTGATACCCCCATTAGAGTTTGTCTGATTACGATCCACAATAAGAAGATAAGAAAACAACACAAAGATAAGTATATAAGGAAGAGAAAACCATAACATGATTAATTCACCAAAAATTGGAGGCGATAGTGGCCAAAAAAACATGGAGGAGGAGATTAGGGAGGCACGTGAGGAGGGGATTTAGCCACGAGGTTGCTGGACATAGAAGAAAGGGATGGTGGGGCATCGTGTGGGGGGAGGGGGAAACCCTTATAAGGATTATAATAATTATGATGATGATAATAATAATAACAACAAAATTATTATAATTCTTATTATTTAAATAATTTTTTTAATTTTTTTTACCTTATTTTATTTTATTTTTCAAAATCCCAGAAACCATGGGCCAATCGTGTGCCTCTACTAGAGGCTTTTTACAACCTTCATGGGAGACACATGGTTTTCCATGTCATGGTTTCACCATAAGATTTGGATCTATCAAAATTATAGACACCCACACATGTTCTACACACAGTTCATTCTAACCATGCACAAACTGTGTGCCAATACTGGATACCCCCACATGTTCAACATATCATGTACTTCATGTACTAGTTATGTGATCAATGATCTCAAATGTGATGATGTATCTAGGACTATGATTTACCTTCTTCCCAAACCATATGACTTTCTTCTATAGTGATATATAAAGGAACACTCTATCACTAACATCAAACTCCAGGTCTCATCAACGATTTTATATATAACTTTTCTATCAAATTTGTGTAGATTTCATATGAAATGAAATGTTTTGAACCTTTTCTATCATCTCATAGATATGATCCGGCCTCATCAACTTCCTCTCTCTAAATTTATCCCATCATTTTGGAATACAACACCTCTTTCCATTCAGAGCCCATAACGTTCCATTTGAATACTTGAATGGAAAAGTTTGTTATATAATTACTTCACTAGAGGAAGGTGTTGATCCTTACATACTTTGAAATCTATTGAACATGATATTATCAGATCCTATAGAGTTTTAATGGTCTTTTGAGTATGAAAATATATCGTGGGGGGGTAAGAGGGGTTAAATCTCAGTTCTATATTAAATTCTTGATGAATGATTCTCCAAAACCTTGAGGTAAGCCCTAGATACTAATCAGATAAATTTGGGAGTAGAAACCCATATATTCTTACCACTTCCCGATTATATATCTTGTAAAGTTGATCAATAGATAAATCTTATTTAATAGAAATTAAATGTGCCAACTAAGTAAGGTGATCAATTTCTACCAAGATGGTGTTATTTCCTTTAGGTTTCCTAGGGACTCTTGTGATTAATTCCATGGTTATGTCTTCCAATTCCTATAATTATATAGTAAATGGTTTCATCAAACCTTTAAAATCATGTATCTCAACCTTGAATTTTCCAAATACCAAGAATCAAGATACAAACTCTACAATATCTCTCTTCATGTTATCCCACTATTCGTTTTTCTTTAAATATCTATACATCTTAGTACTTCTTGGATATTCAAATATGGATGATTTATGTGAATTATCTAGATTTTACCTCTTTAATTATGTTATTGATGTAACTCTTATTCAGATTCCAAACCTTAAAACTCCATCTTCATAAAAGTTAAACTCTAGAATATTCACTTCCTTCTTTTATAAATCCTCATCATATTTCTTAGCCTCCTTGATCCTCTCAAGAATAGATAGTTGACATGTTATTTTAGTAATTTAGAAGAAATATCCTTTTATTATTCTCATTTCCATTATTTTTATATACAAGAATATTATATACCTTGAAATCCTCATCATGGATAGATTCATTAGATACCTCCTACTTAGAGCATCTACCACTTTATTTTCCTTACCAACATGGAAATGGATTGAACAATCATGATCATTGTTCATATATAACCACCTATATTGGAACATATTAATATCCTTTTGTTTGAATTTATTCTTAAGGATTTTATGATCTATATATATGTCAAACTTAACCCCAGAGAGATAATTCTTCCAAATATTTAATTTGAAGATCTCTGTAACCAATTCCATATCATGAGTTGGGTAGTTCTACTCATAGATCTTTTTTTGGCAGAAGGAATGTTCTATCAATTTTTCACATTTCATGAGTATACAACCCAATACATTTATGGATGGATCATTGTAGATAAAAACCCCACCCATCCAGTGGGTAATGTATGAACAAGTGTATTTATTAACCTATTCTTAAATTTTTTAAAACTTTCATCACATTAATCATTACAAAAAAACATTATTCATTTCTAAGTTAGATTGGTTATGGGGATTTAAAATCATGGTGATTTTATCACAAATCAATGATAGTACCCAGATAATCCAAGGAACTTATGAAATTATTTCACATATTTTGGTCTTGGACATCCTTTAATTGCCTATATTTTTTAAGGGTCAAAAGATATTTCTTTATTGGTGATGTCATTCCATAGGAATGTTACTTTATATAACCAATATTTTAATTTATTGTACTTCATATACATATTTTCATTTTATAAGGTCTTCAGTATAGTATTAAAATGGTCTTCATTTTCCTCCATTCTTTTAGAGTAAATGAGAATATCATTTCTAAATAATACCACAAAATTTTCAAGTTAATCTCTAAATAATATATTTATCGTGTCCTTCAATATTTTTAGAGTATTTGTGACTCCAAATGGAATCAATATGAACAAATAGTTACCATAAATTAAATAAAAATTTTTCTTGGGTATATCCACCATCTTCACCTTTACTTCATAGTATAATGACTGAAGATCCCCCAAATAGAATTATAGGGATTTTTATAATTGATTGAACAATTCAAAAATATCTGGAAGATGATACTTTTTCTTTTTTGTGGTCTTGTTAAGCTCACTAAAATCAATACATAGTCACATTTACCCATCTTTATTCTTGATTAAGAGGACCGGTTCACCCCACGGTGAAGCACTTGGGCATATGAAGTCATTATATAGATTCTCATATAGTTTATTCTTCATATTATCATGTTAAAAAATATCTATTCTATATAGATTCATTGTTTTGGAAAATCTCTAGGTGTAATCTCAATTGATAATTCAACCTCTCTGCTAGGAGGAAGACCCTACAATTCTTCCTAAAATACATCAATGTATTCCCCCCCAATGGTCATGTCTTTGAGGATGATCTTTTCCTTAGAATCAGCTATTTTATTTCAATACACTTTCTAATAGTTAAATAACATCAATTATTGAGATGGTGATACTAAAGAAGATTCACCATCCTCCCTACACATGTATAAAATCAAATGTTGATTCATGATACATAGGGTAATTTCTTTCTCTCAGCAATTTATGAAATCTCTATATAAAGAAATCCATTTAATAATTAGAATAATATCAAAATACACTAGATAAATATTGATAATATTTTCAAAAAGAGCATTCCAAAAATTGTCAACTTATGATTCAAAAATTAAAGAAGTTTTTCCCGATGATATAAAATTATTTCATGTCATAACTCAGTGTTCTTAGAAAAATTGAAATATATGCTAATGTGGAATGAATTGAAATACAAAAAGACATATAAAACTCTATAACTCAGTTTTTGAGAACTTTATTCATCATGATCCCTCTCTATATAATGAAATCCTTGTTCCCTTGATCTTGGATATTGTTGGTTCTCATCATGCTTTTTGTCCCTTGTAATAGTGTATTGGATAGGATAATTCCCAGCTTCTCCACATCTATGATGCAGAATTTTTAATGGTTCCTTAGATAGAAATTTATACCCCTACATAATGTTATTCATTTTTCTATAGAAATTGGCTACTTTATGCCCTTTTTCCCACAATTAAACATATCTCTGTTCGTCTTTGATATTTCCCTTCATACCACTTTCCACATTTTTTTGCACAAAGGAAATTGTGTCTTCTTTCCTTTTTCACATTTATCATAAGAACTTCCTTGAGATTTTATCCTACTCTTATTTGACCTGTTTGTACATTCAACTATATTTCATTTGTTAATCATCATTTTTTATATATTTTTGGGCATAATCACAAGATGTTTTACTTAATCTCCCCTCATGTTAGGCATATCATTTGGGAAATCATCTCATTGTCTATCATATTACTTGTCTACTCGATTCCTATATTTTCCAACCATTAACTAGACTAAAGTTAAAATTAAGGATTAATATTCGTAAACTATTAAATTGGAAAAAAACCATGAACATTAAAGGTATAAATCATAAAAGAAATATATTCATTATACTATGAATTTCTTGGCTTAAATATAAGTTATCCTTGATCTATTTCATAGTATAAAATATTATAAGAAAATTTTCCCCTTAATAATAGTTCTTAATGAGATTGTAAATTTATCAAAGATTATCTCTCAACGTTTTCAAACTAGGTCTAAAAAAATCCCATTATGGTGAACCATTTTACAGTTGATCTTAATTCAATATTCTATTTTTGGGATTGTTATCCCTAGGTACATATGTTCCAGAACCACATCCACAAGTAGTATCCTGACATGGATGTATTTTCTTGGAAACCACTTAATCTATACATTACCCAAATTAATGGATGTTTTACAAAATTTAATGTTATAATTAACGCTTTTACTAGAGTTTTTAAATCCTAATCCTATAAATAAATTGACATTTCTCTAATACCAACTATGAAAACTAATATCTTTAACACACCATAATTCATGATCTATTACATAATGGTACACATTATACAATCCCAAAATATCATGAATACTAGTTTAATTGGGAAATTATGTACATAGCACATAATCATTGTACATCGATAAAACAACATTATTTAAAACTTCCTTAACATGCTCATTAAATTTTATCATTCACCTAAAACGGTACGAGATATCTTACGGACATACAAAAGAAAGGGGTGAGCTACAAAACCCAGATAGGGAATAAAAAATGGCATAAGGTTCAGAAATACAAGTGATCCAATATGAATATCAATATAACATAATTAGGTGTGAATATTAATATTGAATAATGAGGCATGATATAACATGATAGCATAAATGAAACATAGAAATGTGGAAACAAATTAAAATATGAAATCATAAACATAATTCAAGGCTAAAAACCAAGAAAAAATAACATAGTGTTATTAGGATAACATACCATGAACCATACATGGAATATCTTGATATTAAAACATTACCCAATTAATTGGAGGGCTACCAGACACATCCATATCATGTACTTGCATAAGACTTCCTAATAGATCATTCAATAGATGATAATATTTAAACATAATTAATTCCATGATTAAGGAGTGTGGGATACATACATGGAATTCCTTAATAAATTAAGGATAGTTAAATATATTTGAATACCCTTGAGTGGAAATGGTAAGGAGTATTCACAAAATAAAATTTTGCCATGGAAAATCAGGGGACTATTTTTGCAACGTAATGGGGGTACACAATTGTTAATGGGATATATTAATGATAATTAAATGGGTATATAATCACTTGGAAATAATATGGGAGTTAATATGGATGTGTTATAAAATAATTTAACATGATAAATTTGGAATTAAAAGACATAATAAAAAGAAGGTTCTTTAATAAAGGGGAGAAAGAGAGGATCCCTTACTTGAGAGGGTGTTCCCAAAAGCTTGGGAGGGGATTCTTGAGAGATAGGGGAACCTTGGGAGGGATTTGGATAGGGAAATCTGGAGTATATATATTCCCAGAGGTTTTCTAGTGAAGAGTAATGGGTGACTGGGAGGGTTTATATAGGAATTAGAGGGGAGTTCTTTATTATTTTCTAACCAGAGGTTTTGGAGTCTATATAATAATGTATTCAAAAACAAAATCATTCCTATGTACTTTTCCCATGGTTTCTACCAATGTGAAGTTATTTCCATTATTTTAAATGTTGAATTACTTATATCACTAAAATAATTCATTAGGTGAGGTCGAGGTGAGTCATGTTTATAAATAATTGATTTCAAAATCATAAAATACAGTAATGGTTTTGGAGGATTCAATAAGGTTTTATGAAATTAATCAAATAACATCAAAAACACAATATTTTGAATGGTGAATATAAATTTTGTCATTTATACCTTTTATTGAATATATTATATCACTTTTGGGTCATTATAATGTCATAATACATACCCTACATTTGTTCTTTATTTATTTATTTTACCCACAAATTTGATTGTCTTTGAAAATCATTAAAAAATAATCGTTGGTAATTTTTATGTGATGATTTCAAAAAATATATTTACTTTATCCATAAAAATATCTATGTATAATAATTTTCACTTAAAAAACTACATTAATTAAAAAATACTGGTTATTTAAGAAGAACTATTTTTGTAACCATATAAAAATTATTTTTGACTACATGAAACTAAATTATAATTTATATTTCATAAAATATATTTAATAATAATATTTTATTAGAATATAATTTATTTCAAAAATTCTTAAATTCATTAAAAAGTGAGTGTCTTGATTGAAACTATACATTTCCCAAAAATACATTTTGTGTTTCATTATTTCAAATTACAATTTTTATCAATCTCATTATCAAATAATTAAAAATGTAATAATAACCATAAAATATTAATAAAAAAATAATTTTATAAAAATTAATACTATTAGGTTCTTGATACATATCCCTTTATTACATCATCAAACACACAAAGGGTAATTTGTGCGATGTTGATATATTTAATGTGTGGTTCAGTGAACATGATTTGGGTTGGGATATAAATGAGTTTGGACTTCTCCCACAAATGGTTTCACTCATGCTTTAGTTATTGAATCTTGGATTGGGTTTTGATCAAGGAAAAAATCCCGGTTATTTAATTTCCCTCAAAAGCTCTCATAAATGGGCTTCATACATTATGATCATACTGGTTGTGGTCATCACTTCTTTCACTTGTAACAAATGGCCATTATCATAACCCTATATATACACTAATCATATTATCACTATTCAATAGTTATATTGTCAATGGTTATGATGCATAATAGTTTTTTAAATCTGATAGGATATAACTTGTAACAGTCCAAAATAACCAAATGCATGCATGTGTTTTCTATAAACACATTATATAACAAATATTTTTTCATTCAAAAAGGTAATTTAAATTATAAATATTCAAACTATTGAAAATTTGAGAAATGATTCTTATGAATCCTATCAAGGTGTTTACAAAATCACGAGATCATGTTTATATAGATGCTAAATATTCTTACATATATCTTATATTAGTTCATGTGGTCGTTACATGGTACTAGATCATTCATATGCATGTCCTTGGACTCTGAGATGATAGTTATGAATAATTATAAAATTATTATAATTTAAAACTTAAACTAAATATTTTGTGATTCTTAAATTAATCTAAGAATCAATTCCAGTCATTTTAATACTTATTAAATATCATTAAAAACACCATAAAAATAGTGAATTTATCAATTCTTCTAAAATACATCTATTACATTCCTAATAAATCTTGAAATGTATTAACACCTATTTGAGATTTTCAATGCTTCTCAATGCACTTCATAACTTCAACCTTCATAAATAATCTTCAAAATCTCGTAAAAACATTTATTAACACTAAAACCAATATCCTTTATGATCTGTTTCACTAATATTTTTTCTCTAATGCCTTGGTTATTCAAACTCCCCCTTCATCTATATTTTAACTCCATTTACAATAAAACAAAATTATTATTATAATAAATAACAAATTACACTTCTATAACTTATTATTGAAAACTCTTACACACACTTAAAACATATCCAGGACTTGAGGTCCAATACAAAAAATTATCTTATGTTGTGTGGTTTCATACCAATAATCTTATCTTCTTCCCTTTCCCATTTCAATATATGAAACTCAATTTAAATATCCAATGGAAGCCTACTCTTATTCTTTACCCATACTACATGGGAAGAACCTATAGTTTTTATATAATGGGTAAATTATTAATCTGTCACACATTTTCCATTTAAAACATATATAATGGAATGATCTATTTAAAAAAACACAATCACACACTAAAGGTAAATTCACTCTCCCCCTTTGAACTTTTTTCTATACTTCAAACATCCAAATACAATAAATGCATTCCAATGGTCTATAATAAGTTTAATTTTACTCTCCCATGTAATGAAAATAAATACCAAGGAGGAAAATTATTTTTTATCACATTAAAAGATTAAATTTCCATTATATCTAAGGTAGGCCTTTTATGAAAAAATTATCTCCCCCATATTATTATGAATGAAAAAACCATCATATCTCATTTTGTTCTTCCACTATAATTTCACTTGGTTAATTACATGATATAAGTTTAGAACCATAATTGTATTATTAATAAGATCTAGTTAAATCACATATAAGCCTACATGGGCTAACCAAGTGTATATAAAAAATGTGAATTTAATAAATCATCAGAGATGTCCATTCACATTTCTCAATGTGGAAATAGCTTTGAATTTACTTCATTGGGGATTAAAATAGAATATTTTCAATAGATATTTAACCCTACGCACATCTCATCAAACAAATAAAAACTAAAACAGCAAAGAGATGTCTCTAACCATTTTTTCATATAGTCACTCCACCTTGATGATTAAAAAAATAAAAAGAGTGAAAATAATACCTCAATCTTCATATTTTTTCTAGGTTGTCCACATAACCAAATTCCACAGAAATTAGAAAATCACTAGCATATCTGTATTTTTTATCTCCCTCTCAAGGTATTATTTCCATTCTTCTTCTCCCTGGAATTGAAAATTGTACTTCAAGTATACATGATACCAATTATTGTTTGATATTAATTGAAGATTAATACCAATTGAAGTAATATCCATGAGAGATATCTATCTTTACTATAAAAACATCATAGGCTTTATTTATTATTTTCATTGATCGCCTTAAATACCATTCTATAAAGTACAACCACCAAGGATATGGGAATAATGTGGGTCTTCCATTATATATTTAGTTTTTTAACTAGGGATAATATATCATTATCAACCTAGAAACTTTTCTTAGTGGGTGTAAAATGTCTAAACCCCTTCATCTTTCCTTATCTTTGAATTTCTATATCTTAAAATCTTTACGAATCATGGAATCAATTTCATTTTTATATTTCATCTTAACTGGAAATGGATTCTTCACTTGAGCTACCAAGGAAATTTTACTTTATTATTCATGTTCCATATTTCTATCTTCTTCAAGATGATATGGATATATGATTAATATATCATTAGGAACATGCTCTTATTTCTTATTCTATATGTAATTCTTCATTGTTGTAGAAACTTTTAAACTTGTAAACACTAGTGATTACCCTTTTTTATCTCCATATAGTTAGTTAGTACTATAATTCACTTATTAGAAGTGTGTATAACTATATTTATCATTCCACACATTATTTCATCAACCTTTGAGGTTCCATAATTAAGTAAACATTAAAAAAATTTGTCACATGATTACTCACCGAGGTAATCTTGTTTCTATTTCTCCTTTTACCTATTCATCTTCTATTGTGGAATTATTTTCATATAAGTATAATAGTTTTTCCTAGTTGTAACATTCCAATATAAAAGTTTCTATTATTCTTGCATTATTCATATAAATTATCTATAGTTTTTTATCTATTATTCATTGAAAATTTATATTTTCTTTGTGATAAATTCTTTTTTCATAGCATGTTTTCAATCATATTTATCTCTAATCATCCTTTATTCTAACCTACCATGACATGAATAAGTTGAAATATTATCATAATAGTCTGTTGAAATATTTCCAAATCTCTAGAAACACCAAAATCTATAAAAAAAACTTCCTTTCATCTTTGGTAACAATAAGTCTAGATTTTACAACTTTTTAAGATTTATAATTTTAGATTAGAGCCTCACACTTTTAGGATTTATTTGAGGAGTTACTTTACTCGTACATTATCACATATACCCTTAGTAAATTGGAGTGTTTACGATTATTTTTACCAACTCTAATGTTTTTCAAATTCTCCTTTTTTGCAATAGTATTTTTCAAAATAGATTTTTCTCGAACCAGATTATGGGTTTCCTTTCTCCATTATCATGACGTAGATGTTTCTCCAAACATTTTCAAATCTCTTTACCACTTATTTTAGTTCATTTTAAGGTAAAAACCCTATCTAAAATATCATTTTCATTTTTTATCTTCTCGGTTTGTTGGGAAAGTATATCATAAGTCAATTCTAGGTTTTTCACCTTGACTTTTAGTTCATGGATCTTTTGAATAAGTGCATTATTTTCAACCACAACTGAATCCAGTTTATTTTTCCCTTATTTATTCATCTTATACTCTCATATTTATTCAACTTGATTCTTTATTGAAATGTATTTTCTATCTCCTTTATTATTTGTATTTAATCTCTACATGAGTATTATTAACTCTGATAATAGTTTCATATGTTTCATCATAGGTATGGATCTTTTCTTCAATAACTTTTCTAACCTTTAGCTTCTTATAAAAAATGTATTGCATGTTATCTTCATACTATGAGATTTTTTATATGTTTATCTATATGGATTTCTCCTTATCCTAAAATTCATTGATGAGAGAGTTATATTTTTAAATTATCCTACTAATGACAATTTTTTATTCAAAATTTTCTATCAACTATGATTTTTATAATTTAGCTCATGAATCAACCCAAATATATGAGTAAAAAACACAGAAGGAAATTTATACATGTAGTCCCCAACCTCACAGCATATATCATCAGAACTTTATTACCATCAATCACATCACATATTTGAAACTAACACAACTATAACTACCTTCAGCTTCATTCCAGTGAACTATTATAGAATATTAACACCACTTTTAGTATTTAAATTTATCTCACTACACTTCACAACATCATCCTTTAATTTAGGTCTCCCAGCCCTCCATCAATGTATTAATTAACACTGAAATCAGTATCCTTCTTTCTCAGTTACACTTAGATGGTTAAAATAAGGCCTTGGATCATCAAAATCCCCATTCAGCGAGCATTTTACTCTATATGAAACAACTATCAATGATTTTTATAGTTGATATGACATTATACATCTATAAAATATTTTAGACAATAGTTTCACACACTTTACACCAATTTAGTACTTGATTATAAATAAAAACTTATCCAATGTTGTGAGGTTGGATTCCAAGAAACTTCCCTTTATCCTTTTCTTTACCAACATATGAAACTCCTTTTGAATATAAAATGGTAGCCTAATATTATTTTCCACCCATAATTCATTGGTATCACCTACAATATTAATTTAATCGGTGGGTTCACAATCCATCACCCATTTTCCATTAGTAACATACATATTGACATGCTATTTTGATAGAAAACCCAATAATGTGCCAAAGGAAACATTGACTTAAAATGACCACAAGGCATGAAACATGTAAATATAGTATGATTTATCTCAACCATTCAGGATTTACTAAATCATACTATACAAGTCAATGAATATATCAAATTTCATTCATTTTGTTTCTAAACACATCCCATGACCCTCATCAATGTAGTTTAGGACATTATAGAGTTGGTTCCCAAAAACCAATTAATTTTTACTATAGATTGCCTATATATTTATGGTTTTGAATATTAATAATTATCTTATCATATAATAATTTTTTCTATATAATAATAATGTTGTAATGTCCTAAACTATCTATCACTTTCAAAATGTTGTAGTGGAAACCCGTTGTGATGAAAACATAAAAGTGTTATAACAATATTTTAAAATATAAGTCTTATAGCTGCATGATGTAATATGATAGGGAATAAATGATAGAGAATATCTGGTGTTGGATACTCATAAGAGGATGAGACTTCATATCATGAATTTATCACTTGGAAATCTATAAGACAATAGATTATGAAGAAAAATCTATAATTAATAATTCTATATGTTTATTTGTCATTCCTTATTCCTTTTTATGAACATATAAAATGATCCTAAAAATTTCAAATTATTATTAAAATGTGTTATGATTCACATACATTGATGTACTGATGAAATTTGTGATTCTATATATTCATGGAAGAGTGGGATACATTTGTTTCATCATGAATGATATGTTATTAATGAATAATATGAAGAATGATTTTTCCCTTCCATATTTATATAAGTTGATATCTTGACCCTTTGGTTGGAATGAAACTACCGAACTAAATTTTATGTCCATGGTTTATTTATGGGTTTATTTTAGATATTTAAAGAAAAAAATATCAAGAATATAGGTTGATGACATGAGTGTTAAACCATTTGAGTCTATGTCTCTTGCATTTATTATTTTAAAAAACACATTATACATCATGTAAAATTGTGTCAACTTAACATTTTGGTTTTAACATATTTTGGTGTGGAATTTGAAAATTTTGTAACTTCAAATCTTTTGGGTTTCTTAGTTTTCATATAACTACATTAAAATATAAAGATCATATTTTGCATTGAAAATTATATTCAATATATGTATAATCACTATAGAAGCACAGGTTTGACTTTATCAAAAGATGGAGAGCTACACTGAGTTCATTTGAAGATAATGAATAATATTATGATCTAATTACTACAGACCCCAAATAATTTGGTATTTGAACATTGGAGTTTATTATAACTTAATCTCTAAAAGGATTACAACAATGATGATTAATATTCCACATTACAATGATCATACAATAGAAATATATTTATTTGATTATATTTAATTTTTTAAACTTCATGTTACTACAAGAGCATCCAATAAATGTAATATTTATTATTATGATGATTTAATTTTAAATATATTATAAATATAAATTGTAAACATTATGTTTTGGAACCTTCAATATTGAGGTCTTTTATTAGAAATAAATATTAATTTCTTATAATCTATATTGAGGTATTTGAGGTTTTGAAGATATAGTTTCTGTGATTATGATACTGATACCTTCTGACATGTTACAGTCGATGTTTTTCGAGGATAAGAATAAATAGATACCTACTTAAACGTTTACAATTGAGTACATTATAGTGTTTGTAATTTGAACACATTGGATTAGGATTATAAATCCTATATTCACATTGGGTTAAAAGTGAGGTTTGGGAATTAATATCATTTTGAATTTCTAGTACTTTTATCCATACTCCATGCATTGTTCTTAATATTTTGGTATTTATTTTTATTTATGTTTTGAAATTATTCTTTTTAGAAGTTCTTAAAGTTTCAATTGTTTAATTTGAACTATGTTAATATATTTTACTCTAATATTTTTTTGTTTGATAAGAAAAACATGATTTTGATGGTTTTAAACCTGAGGTGGGTGAAATAATTTAGAGTTATCTTTTTAATAAAATATATTCCTCTTATATTCTACCTACATTATATATCAACGAAAATATTTGGAATCATATAAAGTATATTTGTTTGTGACTGTGTCTAATCTTATATTTTTTTATTTCCAATCATTTTTTTATGTTACTTAGTTTCCTTGCACTATCCATGTAGTAAATAAAATATTTTTTCATGATATTGGGAATAATTCTCTTTCAATATATAATATAAATCCAAAATTACAACGGATATTCAATTATAGTTATTATGAATATTAACATGATTTAATTGATACATTTTTCATAAATAATAGTTTTAAAAGAAGTTTCAACATTTACATGATATAAAAAAGGATTTTTAGTATAATTTCCATGTTAAAAATAATTTTTTGTGTTCTATTCAAAAAATATATATTTTTAATTTTAATCTTATTAATACAAGGATAATATAATAATAGTTTAAAGTTACACTTTCTTGAAATTTAAAATTTCTTGAAACTAAATAATCTATGATATGAATAGACTACCAAGATTTTTATTTTCTACCTATAGAAAGTGTTACTCAGATTAATTAATGACTAATGACTATTGTGAATAGATTACAAGTTTCGGGTGAAAAAGAATTTTCAAATGATCATATTGTAGAGAAATTTATAGATATAATTATAAAGGAATGTGAATCTAATTGGATTATAAAAAAGTATGCAAAGAACATTATCAAATTGAGTTTGGATGACATTTTTGGAACTTTTATGTGGTATTTGAGTATATTAAAAAGGGATATTGAAAAAATGAAAAAAATGGTGTTTATTTTGCATCAAATTCTAGATATTTAAATTTTTTATTCTATAATTTTAATTTGAATAAATAAAAAATAAATAGTTGTGGAGAGTTGATTTAAATTGATATCAATCATCTTTTTAGAATAATGAATATATATACAGGCCAAAATAATTTCCTATTTGATAATTAGGATGACCTAAGGAATAAGTATGAAAAAATATACATTAGTTTCTATATGTTATAAATGTTGGAATACTGGTAATATTAGTATAAATTTTCTTAAGTTAAAGAGGAAAGATTGATATTTTATAAATAAATATTCTAGGAATAATGAAAATAAATATAAATACCCCGACTTTAGAAAGCAAGAAAAATGTCTACTTTATTACATTGGCATATGATACAAGTAATCTCGTCCTGAAGGAAAAAATAGTTTAGTAGCCTTATTAAATAAGAAAAATAATTTAATTTCACATTAAAGTTGAAAACATAAAATAAAAAACTGTTTTTTCTTTGATAACATCATTATTCCTCATAGTGTATCCTAGTATATCAATCAGAAAATACTTCCTGAAATCCTATGGAAATAAAATATAAGAAATGGGTGAGCTCAGATTCTTAGTAATGGCAAGAATATAATGGAATATATCATGAATAAATAATCATAATCAATATGGCTAATAACAAAATAACATGCCATTTTATCAATAAACTAATCATAATAGGGTATACATCAATGATGATCAAATGAATCAATAAAAATAATCACATAGTATTGAAACTTATGCATGGATATTTTTACTAATTGAATAATAAAAAAGAAAAAAATGAACTCATAATGAGGAAATGCATAATTCCATACATATGAAACACACTTTCAAGTCATTTCACAAGATAGTTTAAATCTATGGGTAGAAACTTGTCTAATTTGGAAAACTGATTTATCTCATGAGACATTGTGATTCTTCGAGGGGATATTTATAACCAGGACACACCCTACACATAAAAATTCTAGTAAATACCACATATTAAATGTGTGAAACATAATCATCATGAATATTTTTATTCAAAAACTAATATACTAAATTTTAATACTTACCCAAATAAAATTAATATAATTATAAATGATGTAGAATAATATGGTTAAAGGTAAAAAAATTATACATCCTCATTCAAAATAATCATAAACCATATAAATAAAGAATAAGGATAATATCAATTAAATATATTCCTAGTGGATCATATGTATAATAAATGGTTTTTGTCATCAATGAGTAGAAATATCATAAAAGTTTCATTAAAAACATTTCTAAGGAAAATAACCTTTCCACAATGAAAACCACCCTTTAAAAAAATTTAACAAACAATTTTCAAAATAATTTTTTAAAAAAATGACCTTTTAAGCCTATAAAATAATAATTAAAATGTTGATTAGTTATGACGGTGGGAAATTTATTTTATTCCATACAATTTAAATAAATATTCTTCTCACATTTTTAGTAAAATCCAAATACGCCTTATTTTGAAAACAACATCAATATTACATTCAAAAAAAATTTAAAAAGTAAAAAATGCATCAAAATGTATTTAATAATTAATTCAGACAAGGTTGAAAACATTTTTGAAAAACATTCTTAGAAAACATGTATTTTTTTTAAAATGTGTTTTTGACTAAAGAGAGAAATAAAGTCGGATTTTATTAAGAACATTTTAAAAATCATTTTAAGTTAAAAGAGTATAGAATTGGTATTATTACTTGAAAAGGTCCATGTCTAACTTTAGAATAAGAATATATATTATTTTAAAAATAGAAATATCAAATAATTCATCTAAGGGAGACTTAAACAAAAACAATCCCAAGTAATGATGAGGTTGTAAAATAAACCCTTTTCACTTTGGTAACTCTTGATACATAAGTCTTTTAAAAGAAATAAAAATCAAATGAGCCTTTAAATACAATTAATATAAATATATTCATTATATAACATATCAAATTGGTGGTATATACACCCCACATATCAGTAAGTGGTGAATATCGTGAATGCCTCATGGAAGTAAAACTAATATGAGAAAACCGTTATCTCTCCTTCAACTTCCTTCGTATGTGTCCAAAACTCCTATATAAAAAATATAGATTTTTTATTAATATATTAAATAACCATAATCATATTTATCATACATACCAATATTTACTTATTTTAGTTTATCACCCATTTATTAACAGTTATTTGTTAAAATCACTATTCCGGGCAATAATTTCTTCATTTTGATGTATGTTTTTGTTCGGAAATTTTGGTCCTTTTAATTTGATCATGGTTACATCATCTCAATAATTATAAAAATAAAATTAATATCATATAAATTAATTATATTTGTACTTATAGTAAAATATTAAAGGTTGATATAGGAAATTGATTACACCATTTATGGAGATAATAGGTCGCACGTACACATGAACATTGTTTCCATTTTTCTAAAAGGATTGAACAAAATAAAAATAAATATTAATTAATATTTTAAAAATATTTGTTATTATATAATATATATATATATAATTTATATTAATTAAATACATCCTTATTACCATCCATGTAAAATAAAATGAAAAACATTTCACATCGCTACATGGAGGTGGTAGTCCACACGTACACACGATCGAAATTATTGATTTACAACGGATTGGAAGGTAATAATTTAGATTTTATATAATATTTATGAAGTATTTTTAGGTCATAAATATCATATATATTCATAAATTTTACCCTTAATACCTTCAATGAAATGTATAAATAAATAAAATCACATCGTTTCGCGAGATGGTAGTTCGTCGTACACACGAGTGTTGTTATTGTATACCCCCATGGAATAAAAAGTGAGAATTTTTATGTGATATTATGATTAAATTTGTATAATAATATCATAAATATAATAAAAATATTTTAAATACATCATTATATCTAGACATGAAATTTTTTGAGGGAAAACGAATTATATCGATTTACGAGGCAGTAGTCCGCCGTACAGATGATCGACGATTTCATTTCCCATTTTGAAGGAACTGGATATGGATATAGATTATTACCTTTATATAATATAATATAATTATATGTTATATATAGGTTTTTTATATTATCATATATGAATAACATTATAAGGAGTTATCAGAATATGTAAAATGAAAATGCATAGTTAAAAACTTTACCTCTTCTTCGAGAAACCTATTTCGGTTTAATATAAATCCTTCCTAGGTTAGATTTATGATATATAAAAGGAATTTGGTATGTGGGAAGGGATGTGAGTAATGTATTTGGGTAGGTATTGGATGATCCCAATGGTTTTTTATGTGTGAATTGGGGAGGAGAGGGGGTGTCCTTTTATAAGTGGGAGAGAGGACATACATGGGATTTTTTTAAAGATAAATGTATAACCATGATTTTATCATCCAAAAAGCCTTCATGATGGGTCATTTTAAAACTGTAGAGGGGATAAGGTCAAAATATGTCCATAAATGGGTTCTGAAAATTTTTTTACGTCATTTTCACTCTAATATTCTATGTTTATCCCCTGCCCCTAGTAAATCTATTTTTACCTTAACCACAATAATTAAGTTTTACTAATTTCACTATTAATTATGGTAAAAATTAATTTTACCATATTATATAATAGAAATTATTCCTTTTGAAAATATAGAATCCATTATTCCAAATTTAATTCTCATAAGTGGAAGATTTCAATTTAAAATTAAACCAAATATGTGACAGAATATCAGTTTTCCAAAGAGAAAATTCTCATAAGTTTAGAATGTTTTAATATAAAACATAAATATAAAATTGATTATAATTACATAAATTAGTTATATTATAATATAATTAAACTAATTTTTCTTTAAAACCAATTTATAATATAATTTTACTTGGTAAATATTTTAAACCAAAAGGAATTTCTTAATAAAAATTAGTATTTTTAATTATTCATCAAAAAATTAATATTTTCAAAAAAAATAAATACTTTAACCTAAATATTATTATTGACACAACATGAGAAAGTAACCAAAAAGATTATGAAGACATCCTTTGGATATTTCAAATCCCAAAGCCAGATTCAGAGAGTATAAAGGAAAATCAACAATACTCCCAAAGGGCTTTGCAACGGAGTAGCTTTACAGAACTGTGGGGCTGAGCTATGCGGTCGGGCTATGTGGAAGACCTACATGACTGACCTACATAGCTGACCTCCATTCCAAAAGATGTTTTATGTCCTTGTGTGAAGCACCTGCACGAAGGAGCTACGTGAAGTACCTGCGTGGGAAACATCTCTTCGACCAGGCCCATCCGTGCCTAGAAATAGAGCCCTTGGGCTCGCAATTTCTGGACTAAAAAAAGTAAAACTCTCTGAAGCTCTCATTGCTTAACTCTTTTCACCCAGATCCCTCAAATTGTCTCCGGTAGCTGTCTAATCCATGAGATAATAGATAATTAAATGGGAAAAGCATGTTTTGAAGTTCTTCACATTCTTAAGTCATTAGCCAAACCTGTGCAGTATAATTTCACGATATACCTATGTGCCATACCTGCGCGGTGTACCTGTGCCCCAAAACGACATGGTATAGCTACGCGGGACATCTACGTGGGGTACCTACATGGAATACTTGAATTAGGGACCTACGTTACCAACTCAAATACAATTTTTAAAAATCTATTCATGATAGGGTATCTTCTTCCTTGGTCCCCTTATCTGAAAGAGGCTAAGTTGACGCCTCCCCCATAACCTCCTGACTTCTCAATCCTCTGGGTAAGGCACATCAGCATGTCTCTTATTTGGGTTTGTATTTCCAATGTCATAGGTTTCCCTCATTTGTTTCACAATGGGTTTTGGATCCATGGGATGTTTGTGGGTTTGTATATCCACAGTCGCATGGACTTTTCTCCCAGAAACAGTGTTAGGAAGATCTCAGTTTGGAGGATGTTTTGTTACTGGCCTCACCCTTATCAAAGAGGTGACCCAGAACCTCAGGTCTCCGGTAGGGAAGGTACACTTCACACTTGCTATTCTACACAAGTATAAGATAAGTCTCCCTCCACTATCAAAACCAATTTTTGGGAATCCATCTTGGTATAAGCCCCTCACCTTCACCCCTTCTTCCATACATTTGGACCCTTGTCCAATATAAATAGAATACAGCTAAGGTTTGTCGCTTCACCCACTTCCACAGTTGACGCTCCCTCTTCCATTAGCATGGAGGAAAATTTTGGAAGTGTGAGTATCATTGTTGAATCTTTCACATCCCCTTGTTTCTCACACTGAGCATGACTCACATGAGCTTAGAGATACGTGATTGTTACAACATGTGCACAAACACTCAACAATAGAACTATGAGAACTCTGATTCCTATTAAAATCAAGATATGTAGGAAGCTCTTTCTGAGCCCGAGCTCACTGGATATCCTCCTCACGAATCCAACCCTAATTCCCCAAATTTGGGCATCCTCCTTAAAAAATAAGCCCCAAATTCAATCCTCAAATCATTGAGGCATCCTTTTCAGGAAGTTAAAACAAACTTCATCAAACTATGTGGGCTTTAATACCCATCCTTATGGGATACGTAGGAAGCCTCCTTGATGTTCAAACCCAATAATTCAAATCAAACCTGTTCTCCTTGGGAAATATTCCTAATAGGGTCTGATCCTACTTAGAAACTCATATCCTCTCCAAGTTCCTAGGGATGCTTCAGCATAATTCCCACACTAGGTTTCAACTAAGAACCTTCCGTATAGAGGTCCTTATCACATGACATTAAAAGGTATGATGTGTCCTACTAAGTGGCATTGAACTATGAGGGTTATGATTCCTTTCACCAGGATACATAGGTAGCTCATTTTATGAACACGGTCCCAAGATTCAAAATAACGTTCATCTCTCAGGATGATAATAAATTTCATAGTGCCCCACTGAGTGGCTTAAAACCAGTATGATTATAATGATGATTAAAAGAATCTATAATCAGTATATTAGAGGATACCATCGATGGAAAACCTCGAATACATATAGATGTTTCCATTGATGAAGAACCTTGAATGCATACTGATGATTCTAAAATTTTACACATGTTGAAAAGTGATTATGAATTACAAGGGATACTTATGATATACTTGGTGAATTAATAAGGATTCATGAAAATATTTTTATCTTACAAAGAGAGTCTCGGAGAAGAAAATAATTCCCCCTAAAAAGGGTGTGATGAGTCTGACCTCCAATCCTCTCAACCAATGCACGTTCTTTAGTATTGTAAAGTTAAAAACTTAACGTATGCATGCCTTTGGAAAGTAGTTCCTATTTGGATAAAGAACTATGGGAATTTTCCAGTTCCATGAATAAATCCAAAGGAACCCACCTAAAAACAGTGATTCTTAAATCTAGAACACACGTTTGAAGGAAATAAGAAACAAAAATGGGGAACCTGACATGAATCCTAAACCAAGCTAATAATGTTACCCAGGTGTTAGGCCCCTATCAATTGATAAAGGAAGTCCAGACAAAGGAATTAATCACGCATGTATCTATATGAAAAGATGTTTCTTTAATAAAGTTTTTCATTATTCTCATTTTTCCATAGAACTCTCTTTAAACCAAAGACTAACTTTCTCCAAGACAACATCTGTGAACTTCCCGATCGCTGCTCAAGATGGATCTTCGTCCTCGGGAAGGAAGTTATCACCAACCCAGTGTCTTCAACACTAGGTATCTAATGTGATGATAAAATAATATTGCTATAATGGTACAATCCTGAAATTGGAGGCTACTTGACAGGCCCTTCAGGTCAACAACAATCCTCGATCATCTGGCCAATGACGACCAATGATCAAGAAGCATATGGTGAAAACCAGCATCTCAACCCATTTTGGGTCCTTATCCCCGGAATGCAATAACCAGTCCCTCCCATACTACAAGGAGGTGTATCAAGAGGTCACTCAAGGTCGCAATTCAAGAATACAGGAGTCCTTTCTGAAAACACCCACCTGCAATCGCCATCAAATTCATGCAGTAGTGAGCCACCAACATGATGGGGGTGTTGACTATGGACGTTTGGCCCAGGTCTCTCAGACTCAGGCACACAAGACGAACCTCCAGGGACAATGTCCAGTCAATAAGGATCAGGTTCTTAGCTCTGCCTCTTCTGGAAAAGTCCATCAACCAAACATGATGGAAAACAACGAGTGGGAACATACACACATTCATTCTAATTTTTTTTCTCAGTAGTCTCATCTGACAGCAACCCACCAATCCCACAAGATAAACCAGTTTGTGTATTGTGAATAGGTACATGCACCTGGTCATAAGTTATCATCCAGTCAGTAGACTCGTCTGACTGCATTTAAAGAGGCTCGCCAATATTATATGGTGGCAACTAGTAAACAGGAATATACACAAGTTTATAATCACCAATTTCGTCAGTAGTCTGGTCTTCCAGTAATAAAGGATGTCCATCAATCATGCTTGATGGAAAATAGAAATCAGGCACATACACTCTCCAATGTTCATCAAGCCTACCAATAGTCTCTTTTGGTAGCACCTGGAGAAGTCAGTCGAAAAGCTCTAATGACAAATTTGGGGCAGACCCAACTCTCTGCTTCTATGCATGAGTACTGTCAATATCCATTGATAGGAAAAGAGGACAAGAGTAGAAAAATACACCCACTTCAGATATGGAATGGATGTGTATTCCCATTCCAGCTGCTAAAGTCACCAAACACATCTCATCAATAGTGAAAGGGTAGACACATATCCCTGCCCATATTTTGGAAGCATGTCAAGATATTTTAATAACTACTTTGGTAGTATCAGGGGGAAAAACATATAAATTTGTCACCACACATGGTATAACACATCGGCATGCCATCCTGAAGTAGATACACACCTTTGTTCTAGTCCAGGAGGGTCATGGGGCATTTTCCCCATATCATATAGACAACAGGATCAAGAACATACACCCTTTCCAACTGGAGTTAATCGGTCAGTTCAGGTAACTACTTCAAGTAAGGCACATACACATGCCCATTATAACCACTTCTCCTAGATAGTGGCCCCAACTAAGTATAAGAGAACATCCAAAAATAAATCTCACCAAATACTATTGTAAAATCAATATTCAAGCTGTGATTTAGCTCTTTTTAAGGCTGGAGTTCTTGAAGCCCTCATATATTTATCTATTTTTTCTCATGATCCCACCCTCTCATTACCAAATTTTGGGAGTGATAGTTTTACTTCTAAAGTTTCTCACCGGACACTTCATCATGAAGTCTAACTTCATGAAAAAAAATTTAATCCAGAGTGTCAATATTTGGATTAGAGCCCTGGAAACTCTCCGTGTGGCCAGAAGACCAAGGATCAAGAAGATTTATCCCTTGCTGTAATACACCATGGTGATCCTCCCCATGATTTCATTCACTTCTAAATTCCTCTCCGTAGTAGTATTTTATATTGTCAAAACAATTCCATAATTGACAATGTAGCAATAAGAAATACCTCTTATCTCGAGGAACTTGCAAACACAAGGCCAGTCATGTATGATGACTTATCATTGATGGTTGAAGCACTTTCTCAGTCAGAAGACATCTTAAGGGAATGGTCATTCTCTGAATCTCTCTTGGGTCATTTATATTCTAATGCAGAGCATCTACTTTGGTCAGACCAAGTGGAGAAACCTCTAATGAAAGATGATGAAGATGTGTTAAACATGATGAAACAATTAGCTAAAGGAGAAATACCATTCATGTTTGGACCTTCAGAAAATTCTCATTTTGATATTCCAGAATTGATGATAGAAGATTGCATTCATGACATTCGTCTCAACTTATGGAAAACTCTTCATCATTTTAAAACCAAAGTATTACCATATGATGAATATCAAAATAATATAATGTTAATAGAAGGGTTACAATGCCAAATTGACTTGGAATCTCTTTCCAACGGTTGAAAAACAACAGAGAACCCTTTAGCTTGCATTTCTCACTGCTCAAAAGAGGCAACGCCAATTAATTTAGGATTCTCCATCTAGTGTTTACATCAGGGGATGGGGTGCATATGGAGCATTGCATTTCACTACACTCTAAAATTGGAAATGTCCACTAAAATTGGTATCATGAAATGTTATTGTCCATGGCTGGCCATAGTCAATAGGTTTTGTATGTAATCAAATGTACGCTCAAGAATAGGACTCAACCAGTTCTCATTAGAATCAAGCCCAAATAAAAGAAGTTGTTGAGTTACTTCTATATCAAGCCTCTAAGAATCTTGAGCAGGCATCCCATTTAGAGGATTTCAGATGTCAGAGGATGAAAATGTCAGAAATAGCACAACAATCTTCTGAAATAGGATATTTATGTAATTTTCGGATGATGCACCCAAATAATGTTCGAACCAAATTCCTCAAAATCAGAAGAGAAGTTACACGAATTTCAGCTGTAGTAGTTCAAGAATCACCCCCAGATTTCTATGCTAGGGGATCATTTAATGCAACCTTCAAATTCACTAAACAATGTTCAGATATTTGATGAAGAAGAATAGAATCAACCCCAGCCTGCAAGGCTAGGGCCTTTTTCACATCTACAATCCCCTCCTCAACGGAAGTCATTTTTCTCACAATTAGGGAAGAATCCATAAGGAAATCATATATGTGAACTCTCTAATGATTCCATTCATGTTATTATCCACCAAAGAGTTCCAGGTAATTCATCATATAGGAGAACAGAGTCTCGTTAAAGACAAAAAGGGAGACTATCTTGAATAAACACTAACAGAATACTATCAATGCATTATGAATCACTAAATGTTATCAATACCATTGTAGAAGATCCTCTAGAAAATAAGTCCAGTTCAGGGGAATCATAAGATGAAGTTCTTGTCCACAATACGGTACACACTACGGAAAATGAAGAAGGTGTGTGTACTCAAAATCAAAGGCTTACCTAGAATCTAGGTATGACTTTAAATAACCAACTCCCCCACTCTGAAAGGCAACTAACAAGGGCAATGGAAAAAAAGTCAGATTGCACCTCACTTTTCCAATGGAGAAGGTCAATATCTTTCACTTGAAGAGAGATTTTCATAGTAATAAAAGGTAATGAAGGAGTTCAAAAGAATCAATACAGAGTTGCTTCAAAATAGCATTTCTGGTAGACATACTCCCCATAATAATCCTCAACTTGCAAATCATGTTGGAGCTCATCAGCAGAGGGGATCTGTAGTAACTACAGATACGGATAATTAATTCCCTCTGTTGTTTACACAATCAAGAAAGGATCATATACATACCTATAGACGTATTTTTTTGGGTTATCCAAGGTAAATATCAGCACCATCACCAGTGGTTTTACCACTCATTACACCAGATCAAGTTCTAGTTGCAATACCTGCACAGAATCCACCTCATCTGAATATTCCCTAAATAATTATGAATAAAATTGAGGCATTAATGACTTGGTTGGAAGCTATGGAGGAACTACATGCACCAGTTCAGCCAGAAAATAGATCTTTCCCTGAATGGGTGGATGCAATTCCTCCCCCACCGAATGTTTTGAATACCACATTCCCAATTTTTAATGGTTTAGGAGATCTGGAACAACTCTTAACACATTTTGTTTCCCGTTGTGATCCTATGATGGGAACTTCTAAACAACAAGAAGTAGTTAAGATTAGGTGTTTTGTGTAGTCATTACAAGGACCAGCTTTTTTCTGGTATACATGTTTGCAATCTCGATCAATTACTGGGTGGGAAGATCTCTGTCAGAAATTTCATCTTCAATTTAGCTCAAAAATATCAAAGGCGATAGTTTTTTATATTAACAATTATAAACAAAGGTAAAATGAAATAGTTTTGGATTTCATTGCTCGCTAGAAGAGATTAACATATTATTTAAGTTTAGCACTCCCTCAATAAGAGTAACTGCCAATCTGTGTGGAAAATCTGCGTGATGAATAATGCACACCATTGATCCTTGTGAAATACACAGGAGGGTTTTGAGACCTTACTTCAATCGCTCAACAGATAAAAGACTCTATTATAGAAACTAAGTCGAAAACTCATGTAATTACATCAGTTCCAAGAAGGAGAATAGTAAAGTAATAAATTTCTATAGTCACACTTAAACAAGTACCTATAACTACTTCTACTTTAAGACCATCATCATACCAAAGGGCTTTGCTTCCTAAGAATCAGCAACAATGAACACCTCGTCAAGATGATCAAAGAGATCAAAGGTGGAAATAGTTTGAGGAATTAACGAATAAAATCTATTCTTTTATGAATGAGAATGTTTCTTGATACTTCATCTCAGCCTTAGAAAACAATTTGGTTCAGTTACTAAGGCCTAAGAATCCAAATAAAGATGGAGATGAAGATCGTCTGAATTATTGTCCCTTTCATCAGATGTTGGGAAACCCTATTCAAGAGTGATTTGTTTTCAAAGACCTTCTGCAAAAGATTGTAGACTCTAGACAAGTGAAATTGAAAAGTTCATCAGCTCATGTAGCATGTGTTACTGCCACCAATCTAGAGGAAGAGGCAGAATGGAAAGAGGATAAAAGTAAAAATGTGAAAAAATATGATGATTAGATGATCAGGAAAATGATCAACCAGACTCATGCTATTTTATGAACATAGTTGAAACAACCAATTGTGTCTTCTACCAATCCTTCCATAACAAAACCATCTACCTCAAAAGGTCGTTCCTCAAAGAAACAAAGTGGTCATAAGGATAAAGAGCAGTCAGAAAAATATGAGCTCATATCAAGGCCAAATTTATCCTTAACCCTGGCAGATTTTATTCCATCTGTTTCAAAATTACGGTCACCTCCCCGCCAAATGGTACAACCATAAGTAACTTTTCAAGAATAATCCCCATCAAATGAAGAATTGATCTTTGGTTATGTTAATGTAATCCATTTAACAGATCCTTAGGCAAATGGTGATTCTAATTGTATTGAGCCATAATTCCTTATGCCTAATTGGGGAACTAGAGGTAGAGGCCAAGTTCGAGGATACAGGGGAAGACGTGGGAATTCTAGAAACCATTATTTTAACTCTACCTCTGATCAGACCATATATGCAACAGAAAATCATTGAAAAGACATTTTTTGAGCTCACCAAGAACAAAGAGTTTCTTCCATGAAAAATTTGTCTAGTTCTGGCACAATTATTCTGGAGGACCGAATAGAAGCCACACCATCTTCTTCCTAGTATATGGATAGACTTAGTCAAAATAATTTTCCAAAGTCAGTGGTATTTACCACTTCTGTTTCAACAAAGAATACATCTACAATAGAATGATCAACTTATAAATCACCTACAAAGCCACATCTGGAAATACATACCTTTGGACCGAAATTATGATGTCTTGAAACAATTGGACCAAGTACCGGCCAAGTGATCAATTTTGGATGCTTTGAATCTATCAAAAGATCTTTGAGAAGCACTCATTGAGGACTTGTTAAGTCCTCATGAATTTGAATCCAACGTTGATGCTTCTGGGGTTTACCGTATAGAGAATGATCCTACAGAATTTCATGCAGTCATATCTTTTATAGATGAAGATGAAGACCATGTGGCACATGGAAATATCAGACCATTGTAATTTTCAAGAAAGGTCAATGACATGGATATCTGATGAGCCTTCATTGATAATGGCTCCAGGGTCAACCTCATTCTCGTTCGTACACTTCGTCGATTGGGCCTAGCTGAATCTAACTCATCTCCTTCGACTTTAATGTTGCAAGGATGTGACAAGAATGAACAAGAACCTTTGGGAAAAAATACACTCAGAAATTAGTTTGGAGATCTTATGTCTAATTCAGATTTCATGGTTGTTTATCAGGACATAGCCTTCAATATCTTTCTTGGAAGGCCTTGGTTTCATCAACATGCATCCATACCTTCATCATACCACCAATGTCTGAAATACTTTTTCAATGGTCAAATCGGAACATTTTATGGTGATAAGGCTCCATTAAAAACATGTAAATCTCAATACATTGAGTTAGAGTTTTTTCACAAAAAAGGAATGAATTCCATGACCAAGGAGATAACAAGAGTTAATGATACAAATGGACTGGAAAAGATTCTAGAAAATCCATTCATGCATTGAAGTATAGATTATGTGTCACCCATCAATAAAGATGAAAGTGTAAAACTAAATCCATGAACCCATCCAATAATTCCCATAATGTCAATTGCGGCAGTTGAGCCTGACAACATGGGAGAAATTATTGATACACCAAGCAATGATGGAAGCTTGAATGGAGATGTTTTTATTTCATCCGATGAACTACAAAGAGCCTCTACTTTGTCAATCAGAATAAAATAAATTGTTTCAATACTAGAGGAAAAAAAATATACTGCTTCTCAATCCATCAATCCCAATTTACCACAGGAAGACCCTTCATCATCAGTAGGTTCAGATATGGTGTCTTCTTCTTCAGGATGTTCAAATACTGACTCCTCCCATAACTCTAGGATTTTTTCCTTGTCATATACCATGAAAATGGAAAAAGAAGAGCTATCACATAATGAAGAAGAATAGGAAGATATCGGGGATGATCCTCCAGCATTTGAAGAATGTTTTTCAACCATTGTGGATGAAATTAGAGAAAAAAATATGGGTATAGGAGAAGATCCGTGCCCCACCTTAATTAGTGCAGAAATGACCTCTAAGGAGAAATAGGTGTATACTTACTTTATAAAGAAAAATTGAGATATATTTTCTGGGAGTTATATGAAAATTCCTGGTCTTACTCCTGATATATACACCCATCATTTGGGTTATCCAGAAGAACATCGTGGGTTCAAGAAAATAGCAAGGAGAACACACCAAACTCATGCCTCTAAAATTGAAGCCGAAGTTGATAAGATTATAAAGATTAACTCTGTCCAAAAGGTTCAGTATCCCAAATGGTTGGCCAATACTGTCCCAGTGAAAAAGAAGAATGGGAAAATTACAGTTTGTATTGATTTCAGAGATCTTAACCATCATTGTCCTAAAGATGATTTTCCAGTCCTGATTATAGAACTTCTAATTGATGTAACGATTGGCTATGAAGTTATTTCCCTTATGGATGTATATTCTGGGTATAATCAAATTTTAATGGCCCCAAAGGATGAATAATCTATTGCCTTTAGAGCTCTTCAAGGTGTGTATTTCTATCCGGTAATGCTCTTTGTCTTAATGAATGTAGGCACGACATGCTAACATCCCATGCACCATATCTTCAAACCCTTCTTAGGAAATTTGTTGAATCTTATGTGGATAATTTTTTAGTCTAATCCAAACAATGTTCCAATCACTTGGCTGATTTGGAAACCATATTTCACAAACTTCGGGAACATAATTTGAAGATGAACCCCTTCAAATGTGCTTTTAGGGTAACCTCAGGAAAATTCCTGGCTTCATTGTACGCCATCGTGGTATCGAAGTTGATCCTGAGAAAACAAAATAAATCCTTGTAATGTCACCTCCTCTAAATTTGAAAAAAAATGAGAGGACTTCAAGGAAACTTGGCCTATATTCGGTACTTTATCACCAATTTGGAAGGTAGATGTTTACCTTTCACCGGATTAATGAAGAAAGGAGTCATTTATCAATGGACTGAGGATTTACAAGAAGCATTTGATATACTCAAGAAATAACTCTTGAGTCCACCATTATTGATGCCACCTTTTGAATGAAAACCATTCATTCTCTACATGGTATATTTAGATCGATCATTAGGTTCCTTCCTCACCCAATAGAATGATGCTGGAATTGAAAGAAGCCTTTATTATCTCAGACACACTATTCTTGATGCGGAAACTCGGTATTCAAGTATTGAGAAGTGCTACCTGGCATTAATCTTTTTTGTTTAGAAATTGAGACATTACCTGCAACATCTTGAGGTCCAATTGGTATCTCGTAATAACCCGCTCAAATTTATCCTCAGTCGTCCTATGATTATAGGACGTCTTGCACAGTGGGTGGTTATTTTTCAATAGTTCGAAATCTAGTTTGTGCCTCAACATGCAATAAAAGGCCAATCTCTGACTAATTTCCCTGCTGAGCACCCATATGCAGAAGACACATCATTTAATACTGAACATCCTAATGAAGAAGTCTTCTCTATTCAAGATAATTCCAAAACTTGGGAAATATATTTTGATAGTGCTTCTAGAACTTTAATAGGGTAGAGACTGGAAAATCCAAAACATAACAAGGTTGGATTAGGAATAGTATTTATTTCCCCAGAAAAAAAGTATTTCCTTGTTATTTCCTTTTATCAGAAGGTGGTACCAAAAATAAAGCAGAATATCAAGCTCTCAAAGCAGTTTTGGAATTGGCACTCCAGGTGAAAATGGATCATTTAAAGGTAAAAGTTGATTTAGAATTGGTAGTCAATCAAATCAATGGAGAATATTCTATCATAAAAAGAAGAATTAATACCTTTGTGTGATTATGCCAGAGAGTTAATGGCTGAATTTCCATCAATTTTTACATTGTCCTATGTCCTGTGATCACAAAATTCCCAAGCAGATGCACTAGTTAATCTAGCTACAGCCTTGCAGATCCAAATCGAGATAAGACAGTTATCAGAATAACTCATCGCCATGTGGTCTTGCCTTTTTTTCGAACCAGAATGGAGAAAATTAAGTAAAATTTTTCCTATTTATGAACCATATGGTCATACCACAGGATGAAGAACATCCATCATGGAATATCATCAAAATTGGGTACTTCCACCAAATAGGGATGAGAAGGAGCCGATCCAGCAACGAGCAGATAATTTTAATCTTCATGATAGTCTATACCACCAAAAGATCCTTTACAAGCAAGGCTTTGATGGAATTATCTTTGAATGTATTGATGGAGAAGAGACCACACCTATCATGAAAGAAGTACATTCAGAAGCTTGTGGTGCCCACCAATCTAGGCATAGACTCTCCGATCAGATCCGAAGGCTTGGATACTTTTGGCCTTCAATAACACATGGTTGTATAGACTTTACTAAAAAAATTCATCCCTGTCAAGTGCATGCAAACTTCATTCATCAACCCGTAGATTTTCTACATACATATAAATACCCATGGCCATTTGCCACATGGAGAATGGATGTAGTAGGGCCTTATCCTCCAGCCACGGCTAAGCAATTCAAGTATATTCTCACTACTACTGATTTATTCTCTTTATAGGAGGAGGCAATACCTCTTAAGGAATTCGGAGCCAAAAGCATCGTTAGTTTTGTCCAAACTAATATCATCACTAGATTTGGAATCCCTCATACTATTTTGATGGAAAATTGCACCAATTTTTGTTCTACTAAAGTAAAAAAGTTATATTAGGAATGTAATATCAAATCCAACCATTCATCTCGCTATCATGCAGCAGCCAATGGACAGATAGAGTCTTTCAACAAAACCCTATCAAATATACTCTAGAATAAGGTATATAAGAATAAGAAATCATGGTTTGATAAACTTTTTAATGCTTTATGGGATTATTAGACAACTACTCGTACTTCTACCCAAAAAACTCCTTATTCATTGGTATATGGAACTGAAGATTTTTTTCCAATTGAAATAAAATTGCCTTCACATAGAGTTTCAATCTGCGCTCATTTTTCTAGAAATGAAAGATCTCAGAAACAGTTTAATTAGTTAGAATGATTAGATGAGAAAAGATTTCATACTTTGCATCATCTAGAAGTATATCAGAATAGAATAATGTGAGCTTTTAATAATAAATTTCTCCTTCATTCATTCCTCCAAGGATAATTGGTATTGGTCCTTTGGACTCCAATGATACTAGGAAAAAACCTCCAAAACCTGAACCAAAATGGGAAGGACTTTATTACATACATAAGGTCTATTCAAATTGAGGCTATGCTTTAATCTCAATGGATAGAGAGATCATTACATCTCCAACCAATGTGATATTTTTGAAGAAAAACTTTATGTAGTTATACCCATTAGTCCTCACTAAAAGACTTAAAACTGCACAACACCCATGTCATAGTTGCAAGAAATTAAACTGCATAACAACAACAACCATCCATGTTGCATGACGTTAAAGTGTGTAGTATCTTCTTCCTTGTTGCATGATGTTAAACGAAATGACATCATATGTACAACAAATGTTTTCTGTATTTGACGTTAGAAGTTTCCATAAGAAAACGTCATTGATGTCATCACCACTTATTAGTAGTATATGAATCCATCTCTTTCCTATGTCGGAGTCAGATTTACATAGAGACCAAGTTTCAAGAACTATGTATGTCTTGATTCTCATTTTCAATGAGATACGTTGAGATGCCAGAATCTTCAATTCTGGGCCAAGCCACAATCAAAAAATCTTCTTATTTTCTATTCTCCTTATATATATGAATCAAATCTATACAGAGTGTGTCTTTAAGATATATGATTTGGTCCTTAAACCATTTTATGTATTAAAGATTTACCATTCTCTTAGAAGGTGTAAAAAATCCACCATTCTTCATGTCAAACTCCGTTAGCATAAGAAAAGATTGTTTCAAGAACTATGTATGGCTTGATTATCATTTTCAATGTGATACGTAGAGACACCTAAATCTCCAATCTTGGGCCCAACCACACGATAAAAAACCCTCCCCTTTATTTCATGTATAAAAAATCAAATTTTCATAGGGAATGTTTTAAGAACTATGTATGACTTGATTCTTTCCCTAGCAAGACATATAGTGACACTTGTGTTCTATCCCTTAATCTAGTTCCAATATGTCTTTCCATTCATATCATTTCATTTTTGTCCTTAACACATGAAGTTACACTGAATTAAAATCTAATACCCCTATTCTTCATTTCCATCACCTTTTCATTATAAAAGAAACCCTTACTACTCCTGGTTTCTCACACGGAGCATAGATCACATGGGATTAGAAATTGAGTAAATGGATTCTTTATATAAGTTGTTTTAATTTCCTGTGGGATTAATAATGTTCTTACTGTATGACTAAAAATTTTATAGTATATTTCCCTCACTGCATGACATAAAATTGCACATCACCATATTCATTCAATGAAAACAAAGAAAGTCTTTATTTTACCTATGAGTCAGATCTATGTAAAAGACATAAAACTCATAAACAATATTAATTCAAACTTCTCTCATGTGTGTTAAAAAAATAACTCCTTTCACATTTCACACTCTTAATCTTGAATATTTCTAGATTCTCATAATATTTCTTACGGTTTCTATTGACAAAGTTTCTAATATTTAAGAGCTCTTTTTTTCTGACTATGTAGCACGTTCCCTTAGGCGTCCTTGCATAAGTTGCCTACATAACGGGCATGTCAGTCAAAAGATTCCACTATTTGGCTTTGTAGCATATTCCCTAGTTGTCCCTGCATAAGATAGACCCCATAAAGGGTTTGTCAAATAATGGTAATTTCTTTCTTGATTATAGTATCCTTGACACCTTCAAACTTTGATGAAAATATATAAGAATCTGTATTTTAAAACAGTCATTCAGGTATACTTGTCCCATTATCTTTCTCACAATCTGAAAATCTTTAAGACCATGGTTTACACATTTCCTTCAACATGTGTTTGATGCACTAGGGAATAACCTTGAAATCGCGTGGCCACATATCATATATTATTTCTATTTCTGGTCCTAGTTGTATGACCTAAAAATACAGATGGCATATCTTTTACGTTTGGGTCATATCTTCATAAAAGTCTTACTCTTCCAATTCTTTGGACACTCTTGGTTGGACATACCCTTTCCATATTCAGGAATCTTTCTCCATATTCCAAACTTTATGCTTCGGAAAATCTGAATCTCCATAAACTTTCTTCGACTTTTAGCAGTAGAACGTCAAACTTATGAGATATCTTTTGCCTGACTATGCAGCATGTGCCCTTAGTCGGCCTTGCATAAGTTCCCTACATAACTGGAATGTTAGTCAAAAGATGCCACTTTTTGGATATGTAGCATATGCCCCAGTTGGCCCTGCATAATAAAACCCCCATAAAGGGTTTATCAAGTAATGGTAACCTTGTTCCATGAAAAGGCTTCCTCTAATGCTTCTATCACTTTTCTCATACCATTCCTTAGCTTAATAAATTCTCAATTCATAGTATACAATTTTCCCTTTCATACCTGAATAAGATAGTATATTTATAAACAAATTATCAATAAATTGGGCGAGTTTGGTACTTTTGGTCAGATCTAAAGACCTTAAATTAGAGCCACACAATGTCCTCACTGCATAACTTAAATCCTTATAGTACCAATGTCCTTACTGCATGACTTAAAACTGCACAGTACCAATATCCTCACTGCATGACTTAAAACTGCACAGTACCAATGTCCTCACTGCATGACTTAAAAGTGCATAGTATGATATCAGAAATTTCCTTTTCTGATAAATTTTTAACCATTACTCATACACCAAATTTGTATAGAAATGGTTCTTATTCATGACTTATATTGGTCTAAAATAACCCTTTTTCATTCTTAAAATTCATTTCCTTGGAAAAACCACCCACTGTGGTCTTAAGTCACCCAAATCTTATTTCCCACAATCTATCAGTAGAAAATGTTAAATTCCTAAAGAACACTTTTTCGTGACTATGTGTCACATGTCCTTATGTAGCCTTGAATAATTTGCCTACATAACAGGCATTTAAGTCAAAAGATACCACTATTTGTCTATGTAGCAAATGCCCCTATTGGCCTTGCAAAACACGACCCCCATAACGGGTTTGTAAAATAATGGTAACGCCATTCTTAGGAAAGACGCCTGTTATGTTCAAATCTATTCAACCTTAAATACTATCCCTTTATAGTATGATGTGCATGACTCTAAACTTCCAACAACAAGAGACATGGTACTCACCAGATTAGAAACCCACATGGGGAAATCTTGACAAAAGTCGAGTCCCAACTCACTAAATGTACATTTTTTTGTATGGTTTAGGTAATAATGTGGGTTTATCCATATAACCATAGAAATATTAAAATTATGCTCATTAAGCCCCTCATATTAATAATAAAAATTTTGAGCACTTCATTCTTATTATTATGATAATGATTGTTTAATAATAAGGAATCATTATCAATATTTACTTTTCACACAGCAATTAGGAAAAACAAGAACGATGATTTTTTTTATGATTACAAAATTTCTTTCATTCATATGAAAATATAGGGCCATTCATAAAATAGAGCCTCTCTATCATGTTTTAGAATAAACTCTCAACATGAATTTTCTTTTGTTGGACCGATTCATAAGCTCTATGAGCTGCTTGTTGAAGTTGAGATAGTTGTGAAACTCTAGCCTCCTTTACCTAATGAAGTGATTTATTACCAGTTGAAATGGAAGTTATCCCCTATAATTGGATTTCTCCTAATGTCTGATACAACTGCTCAAGCTTATTATGAAAAACATCTGGTTTTGTTGAATATATAACAACTCCTTCGTGGTTTCTTTGATTTGTTGGATGATCTTGAGTGATATCTTGTTATGATTTTCTTCCGCCTCAATTATTGTAGCTTGAAAGTACTCAATATTGATGCATCATTTAGCCTCTTCAAAATCCTGTCATATCTTATGATTCTACTCCCATCGGTGAATAGTCTCTTTCATGGCATCATAGACTGGCCGATAATTAAATCCACCAAATCCCAATACGCAGAATAATGCTGGGAGTTTTAAAAAATGGGAAAACAATTCATCTAAAAGTCTTTTGGAAATTATTCTCTAGATATGCTACCTTTTCTTCTTGCATTCCATACCATGGGAATATTGCATCTCTAAGTCTGAATCTGAGTCACTACTATGAGGTAAAATGTACTTTGGTAATAGGTCGCTTCAAGAGTTGCATAGTACTGCTTCTCTTGGGATAATTGAAGCTTAACCTTCTGATCTAGGAGGTGATAACCCTAAATGATAATTCAAGGTCAATATTAGTTTCAAATAGAGGAATAAAATATGATTCAGACAAGCGGATTATATTTACCCAATAACAAGTCAACTACGTGATTAGATTCATCCCATATATTCTCAGCTCTAGTGTTTCGAGCAGGTGTTTCTTGAGAAAGGGAATTTCCTTGAATTTTCTCAGTTATGAAATTTGAAGGCTCTGGAGAATATCTTAATTAAGGATCCTATGTAGGTATTTCCCCAGCTCCAGTAGAAGGATAAATTGTAATACCTCGTTCTAGAAAATTCTTTGAAAGATTTTCTACAGATAAAGCTAGATAAGGTAAAATTTGATGTAAAGAATCAATTTAAAGAACAAATTTTGTATGGAAAATGCAAGAATAGGGAATTATGCCCGAGTAATTACTCATGAAAATCCCCAAACTCTTTGATGGAACTTGGAGTATCAATATATGGATTAAGGGTGTCCATCATTTCAGTGTATATAGCCTGAAATGTTACAGCATCCTCACCATTTAAGTTATCCAAAAAATGTTGGTTGATACCCAAATTGGCTCTGTTTACATTTTGTTCAATTGGATCTTCAATTGGTATGCAAGCATTGGGTATTTCTATGTTTGGGTCAACATCATTATTTTTCTTATATTTCCCTACATGTTCATTCCTTTCTTCTGAAGCAATAGGAATATCAGTGTTGATTATTTCAGGATCCTTTGAAAAAAGCAACTGAGGAATTTATTTTATCTTACCATGACTTTCCTCTCTCTTAGCAGAGCTAGGAGTAGCTATAGCTGAATCTTTTGACTATTTATCTAATAAAATTGCAGATTCGTCAGTATGAACCTAGGTTTCCCCTGGGGATTCTTTTTCTGGTCCTGAAGCATCAGCTCTTAATCCCTTGAGAGAGGATGGAGACATATATCCTACAAGAGGATAAAACATGGTTATCAGAATATATTTAGCATGTTGTGTGCCCTAAAGATCATATAAAAACTTACTCCATCGGTGAACGCTTCGAATCAATCTCATTGCTCTCTTACATTTTTGTTCAAAAGCTTGGGGAGAGATTGAAACACTCTTCTTAGCTGGGGGAAACATGAGGTAGTGGTTGAGGATTATCTATCTCCATTACCCCGGTCATGATTGTTGCTCCTGGAGAAAGTTCTGGTGACCTGGGAAGATCATTTGTTGCATCTATAGGAGAGCCTGCAGGACCGTATGTTGGTGATTCAACAATTGGTATGGATCTTCCTTTTCTACATTCAAGATGCAAAAATATATTTTCATCAAGATTAATGATGATAAATGATAAATTAGAGTTTAGACAAAAGGAAAATGGAAATGTATTCTCAGTAATGACAAAAATATCACACCCCTCATTAGAGTCAATAATTACCCCTTCACGGACTCCTTAGTCCAGCATATGAGATACTCATTGAGAGGCTGATATTTATTCATTAGTTGAATTTATAAAAGTCTCTAGCTCCTCAATATACTTATGTACTTCAGACAAGTTATTCTCCAGATTGCAATAAGAAGGTTCCTTGATGTCACCAATATCTAGAATTCAAATGCCAAGCTGGAGAAATGCCCATGCATCCCTAAGATCATGGGTAACACTCTCCCAATTATGAATAGCTAAAGGTTGAACATAATTCAATCTTGGTATGGTTTACTGTGGAGGATATTTAACACCCTTTGATTGGATAACTTCTTCAGGCCTCTCTTCTTTAAAAAGTTCAACAGATGGAATAGGAATCTCTGTTTGATGGTGGCAACTAGATTTCCATGGTGTTGGAGGTTTTTCTCCATTAGACCTAGTCTTCCTGGTATACCGCATGTGAAGACGTTTTGAAGGCTCTAAAACCTATGACATTTTTTATCATATCTGGACTTGGACTTCTTACGAATATTTCCACGTTCAATAATTATTTTAGCCGCCACTCGATATATTCCTTTTGTCATAGCCCCTTGAGGATATGAGGAAACCCAATATTTGGCATACCCAGCTTCTAATATGATCGACGCATCTAGTGAAGGTAATGTAATCGACAATTTGGATACCTCTAAAGATGTTAAAATCCATAATTGTCACGTTACCATTGGGTGCTTCTCATGTCTAACATATGTGGGTTGAAAAGTGCTTGATTATGGTAGACATCTGAACTAATGATAAAACCTATAGGGTATGTAAGCCTCACAAATAATTTCACCATCAATCCTGGTTGATAATATGTCATCCCTAAATGCCATCATATAGGATCTCAGCTCTTAATTATTTTCTTTATCATCATTAATAAATGTTTCAGTTGGTATGTTACCAAAAGGAAAGAAGTTTAATTCTTATGAGATATTCAATACCTTCATCACCTCATCAAGTCTCATGTTCAGAAGAATAATACCAGAAACATTTTGTAAAAATGGGGTGAATCGACCATTGGGAACCATAGCTGAATTCAACACTGAGTATGAAGAAAAATGTGCTACAATCCAGCCCCAAAACACTTGGAATGGCCCTGTAATCCTAATGGATCCTTCCCATTGTATAAATGCAGTATGAGATGGTAAATTTGTGCTAATATAGGAGTTTCTAGCCCAATATACATTCCCTCTACCAATTTAGTAGCAATGATGAAAGTCCCTAATCTTACACCACCTCTGGATTCATGAACTGGAAGAAAATAAACACTTAGCCACATAGCAAGGAAGGAAGTTAAGTGTAATTTTGAATCTATATCAAGTTTGACTTTATATCCCCAATGCTTATAATCGCCTTGTTCCAGTGTAGGAAAATATGTTCTAGAACTACCTTGGTTATTTGCAGAAGGACAAATAGTAGGACATCCACAGGTTGGACCTTCCTCTGTTGTGGGCTCTAAAAAGGCTTCCATCCATACTCTAGCATGGATATCCTTCTTTTTCCTTTGGTAAATTATTCACTGTATTAAATAATTCATAAGCTATTGGTGGTGTTCTAGAAGCATTACCCCATGTTGTAGTAGGCGGAATGAATTAATCATACATTTCCCCAAGAATGGGAACTCCAACTATTTGGTAAATATCCTAGAGACTAATACCAACTTCACGATGCATCAAATGAAAGTAATTAGTTTTTGGAATCAATCGGCTTAATAACTCAGGAATGAATTCATTCTTGTAAACATAAGTTTTCCCCGTCCAGACAACTTCGTAAATATGATCGTTTGATAACTCTTTTCTGAATTCCGCACAAGTCTGACGTACCCAGAGTGCCCACATCCACTCAGGTTTTACATCTCCTCCAAAATGAAGGTCCCAATATCCTTTTTAACCATTAGATTGATCTGTTTGAGAATCTCAAAAAGTATAATCATAACAATGTGGTCATTTCCCTACAATATGATCTTTCAAATTGGGAGTGAAACCACTATGATGAAGGATGCAGCTAATAGGGATTGTTCCTTCTTGTATTGGAACCCCCCTTGCACTAATATTCATGCAGTTATAGTTGGAGTATTGAAGAAACCAATTCCGTGTAAAGTACTTATTAACAGATGGAACATGGGTATCTTGAAAAATCTCATGCCCGTACAAGGGTAAATAAATACTTTGGCGTAATCACTTTGGTACGGAATTATACCCCTCCATAGCACAAGAAGAGTATTATCAACAATGTCATAATAGTCTGGTCTGACGATATTCATCATTTCATTTTGGTGAGCCTTAGATTCTTCAGTATGAGTCGTCAAATGAGTCATTCTTTCCTGCAAAAGAATTATCAAACTTCTAGGTTATAATTTTAAAGAGGAAATCAAAAAAATTACAAAGGACATTGTTTGTGTTGGTCCTTCAATGAGGTATGTCATGTAGGTCCTTCGACGAGGCCTATCGCATAGGTCCTTCAATGAGGTATGTCACGTAAAACCTTCGCCAAGGATCCTAGTGCAACCCTATCAGTGAAGTCCTTTGGCATATCTCAATAGAGTAATTCATTTTACCTTGAATACGTTTCAAAGAAGTTACGCAAGAGCACAATGCAATAAGAGTTGGGCGAACGAGCTACGCAGTGAGAGCATCAAAATTTCAGAGAAAGAAAAGGAGAAGAAAAAAATCGCGAATGGTGAGACCTATTTATAAGAAACTAAAGATATACGTGTCTGGACTGCGTGCAACCACTTCGCTACATATCTTCATGAACTAGCTACGTGGTAAACCTGCATTGTTAAACAACTTTCACCTCAGGACTCGACCCTCTTTGTACGTTTTTAATTTAATCCTATGGGGGGCTTTTATTGACACTACTTGAGAAAGTAACCAACAAGATTACGAAGACAACCTTTGGATATTTCAAATCCCAAAGCAAGATTCAAAGAGTACAAAGGAAAATCAACAATACTCACAAAGGGCTTCACAACGGAGTAGCTTCACAGATCTACGCAGTTGAGCTACGTGGCCGAGCTATGCGGCCAAACTATGTGGCCGACCTCCGCGGCCGACCTACCCAGCTGACCTCCACACCAGAAGATGATTTATGTCCCTACGCGGAGCACCTACGCGGCGGAGCGGCGCGAAGTACCTGCGCGGGAAACATCTCTTCAACCAGGCCCATTCATGCCTATAAATAAATCCCTTGGGCTCCCCATTTCCGAACTGAAAAAAGTGAAACTCTCTAAAGCTCCCACTGCATATCACTTTTCTCCTAGATCCCTAAAATTATCTCAGGTAGCTCTCTAAACCATGAGAGAAGAGATAATTAAATGGGATAAGCATGTTTTTATGTTCTTCACATTCTTCAGTCATCAGCCATACCTATGTAGTATAACTACGCGGTATACCTGCGCTCCATACCTGTGTAGTTTACCTGCTCCCCATAACTACATGATCTACCTATGCGGGACATCTACGCTGGGTACCTACGCGACATACTTACACAAGGGACCTACGCGACCAACTCAAATATCCTTTTTAAAAATCCATTCATGATAGGGTATCTCTTTCCTTGGTTCCCTTGTCTGAAAGGGGATAAGTTGAAGCCTCCCCCAAAACCTCTTGACTTCTCAAACCTTTGGTTAAGGAACATCATTGTGTATCCTATTTGGGTTTGTATTTCCAAATTCAGAGTTTTCCCTCATTTTTTCACAATGGGGTTAGGATCCATGGGATGCTTGTGTTTTTTTATATCCACAGTCACATGGACTTTTCTCCCAGAAATAATTTTGGGAAGTTCTCACTTTCTATTCTTTGCAAGTATAGAAGAAGTCTCCCTCCCCTACCAGAACAAATTTCTGGGAAACCATCCTAGTATAAGCCCCTCACCTTCACCCCTTCTTCCTTACATTTGGACCCTTGTCCAATGTAAATAGAACAGAGGTAAGGTTCATCACCTCATCCTCTTCTATGGTCGATGCACCCTCTTCTATCAGCACGGAGTAAAAATTTGGAAGTGTAAATCTCATTGTTGAATATTTAACATCCCCTTTTTTATCACACTGAGCATGATTCATGTGGGCTTAGAGATACGTGATGGTTACTACATGTGAACAAACACTCAACAAAGGAACTAAGAGAACTCTGATTCCAGTTCAAATCAGGATACGTAGGAATCTCTTTCAGATACTTAGCTCACTTGATATCCTCCTCGGGAATTTGACCCAAATTCCCCCAATTTGAGAATCATCCTTAGGAAAAGAGCCCCAAATTCAATCCTCAAATAATCAACACATCCATTTCAGGAAGTAAGACCAAACATCATCGAACTACATGGGCTTTTATTCCCATCCATATGGGATACGTAGGAATCCTCCTTGAGGTATAAACCCAACACTTCAAATCACACATGTTCCCCTTGGTCCATTTTCCCAATAGGGTCTGATCCTACTTGGAAACTCATATACTTTCCAAGTTCCTTAGGCCACTTCTGCATAAGTCCCACACTAAGTTTCAACTAAGCACCTTCAACTTAGATGTCCTTATCAGATGACCTTAAAAGGTATGATGTGTCCTAATAAGAAGCACTGAACTATAAGGGTTATGATTCCTTTCACAAGGATACGTAGGTAGCTCATTTTATGATAACAATCCAAAGATTAAAACAAACATTCATCTCCCTAGATGACAATAAATTCCAGAGTGCCTCACTGAGTGGCTTAAAAACTAGTATCATCATAATTATGATTAAAAGAATCTCTAATCGGTATATTAGAGGATACCATCAATGGAAAACCTTGAATACATACAGATGTTTCCGTTGATGAGTAACCTTGAATGCATACTAATGATTCAAAAAATTTACACGTGTTAATAAGTGATTGAAAATTACAAGGGATACTTGTGATATACTTGGTGAATTAGTATGCATTAATGAAAATATTTTAATTTTACAAAGAGAGTCCCGGAGTAGACAACAATTCCCCCCAAAAGGGTGTAATGAGTCTGACCTCCCATCCTCTCAACCAATGCACATTCTTAAGTATCATAAAGTTCAAAACCTAACGAATGCATGTCTTTGGAAATAAGGTCCTACTGGGACAAAAAAATGTTGGAAGATTCTGGTTCCATGAATAAATACAATGGAAACCGCCTAGAAACATTGATTCTTAAATATAGAACACATGTTTCGAGGAACGACGAAACAATTATTTTTACATGTAGATATAAAAAATAAAATTTATTTTTTCAAATTCAATTTCTAGAATTGGTAAAAATTAATATTAAAATATGTTCATAAGGCAAGAACAAACTACCTTTTAGAAAAATACTATTTTCTAGAAGAAAAAAATTCTTTTTATTTAAAATTATTCTTATTTTATTTATAATCAAGATATTACCACCGAATTTATTATATAAATTTTTAAAACATATAATTTTTATAATTTTGTTATTTTTATTCATACCCACAATCTTAACAGTTAGGTTGTAATTTCAATGTTTAAATAATAATATTTTAATAGTGTATCACATTTTATTTAAACCTAATGTTTTCTTCATAATAAGAAAACGAAGAGATTTAATTTAATGAAAACTATTGTAATGTCTTGGGGTGTTATCTCTTCTTCTATAGATGGTGTTGTATATCATACATGTTATTGACCATCATGTTCCTCTTTTAAAATATAAGGATGTTACATTATCCTCCCTTAAATAAATTATGTCCTCATAATTTAATCTTGATCCTAGTAATCAAGGGTTTGAAATTTGAAAATACCATTTTTTGAAACCCACATCATAAAAGGGGTTAATAAAACTTTTTCTTGATAAGATATAAATAGAAGTAATAAGGCCATCTAGAATAACACATTACTAGGTGTCCATATAGGATAACATTCATGGGAAATGGAAACATATACATGGAAGGGAATAATAACACCCAGGGATTAATAGAGAGTGATTTAGAACATGGTAATGAGAAAGTTAATCACAAAAAAAAACCAAAATGAAATTGATGAGTGAAAAGACCATTGATTCAATAAAAATGAAAGTAATATGACAAACATTTTTCTCAATATCTTTTTCTTAATGTTGTGGGATTATATTTCCATTATAATAGGGAACACCATAAAATATACTTACAATTCAATCCTTTTTTTTCTTTGATCCAATCCCAATTCATATATTACTCTAAGAAATGTATATGCTATAGGAATTTTTGTGGATGAAGCACTAAAATTAACATCTATCCAATAATTAGCTCAATAAAAGAATGAAAATTCATTCCCCCCATCACTACATATTTTCTGACTCCAAAATGGTTAGTATTAGTTATCCAATAACACCCAAAGTAAAATGTTATACATTCTATAAATAGTTAACCTTATGTATTATCCAAAACCTGTCTAAACCAATTTAGATAGAAGGTCACTAAATAAAAATTAAATTATCCAAACAATATAAATTGGCCCTTAATGTAACATTCCAAATATTTGAATACTATATCCCTATAAAATCTTAATTAAAACTTGAATTTCACTAAAAATAAAATCTCTAGTTATTGAATGTATTTTGTAAATCCTAACATGCACTAAACTCCGACAAAGAAAAAATAAAGCATAAAATCACTAACCAATTTCATGGTCACTAATTATTTCCCATAAACATATCTATATCATTATTATATCAACATAAATCACATATTAATGGTTATCTTCCAGCAATCATGTTTTTTCCGGAAATAACAACTTTCCACTGAATCGCATTTCCTGGTAATCAGTTCCCTTTATCATATACTCTCATATCCTTAAAGAAATAATTACTGAAGTATAATAATTATAAATTTCATGATTATTATAACCAGGATATCATTTATAAGATACTCATATAACAAAATTATTGAATCGAAACATAATAACATTAGTCATTCTACTTCATCTCTGGTAATAGCATAAGCCTAAAGTTGATCCCATAACTTCTACTAAGATATATTGCCTTGATGTTAGGGTAATTTGTTTCATCAGGTCCCAGTCTCCTTAGAGTTGAAGCATTGAACATTGAAAACATAATTATTTCCCAAAAAATCATGTATATTATTTCCATTCTCTCCACACTCATAGAAAACTCTCATTCCCTTCAAGAAATTACTAGGGTGTTGCTTTCAACTATTATCACATTTGAGAAAACCCTTCTTTCCCTTCTTATTTATATAAATTTCTTAGCTATGTCATCCTATTCATCACTTTATTCCCTTCGAATCCATAATACGTAGATAATTATTTCTCTTTTTTGATAGCATATGATATTATGTCCTCATATGATGAGAATGTTCAGGAGACTATTTTCCTTCAAAATAATTTCTTAAGAACATTAAAGAAATTATCATTCTTACTCTTTAGATTATTCGAATTAATATAGTTCCTAATCATTCTACTAAGATCCATTTAAAAATAATGGAATACATTGGATTAGATTATAAAATTATGGAACATAATGTATAATCCCAAAACTATTAAAACACTAAACATAAATTTAAAAAATAATGCATGGATCATCTTATAATAAAAAACATGGTTTCTTTAATAATGTTTTTAAATAATAAAAATATTTTCAAACCCTTTATAATTATTTTTAATGAAAATGTGAAATAACCCAAGAATGTCCCTTAGTAGTTTCAAAACAAATTCATAGTAAGGCTTATTTTCATGTAATAGGTAACACTCAAGTCAATCCTGATGCACCTTTTTCGGAGTTATTACCCCTGGGTATTAATATAATAGAACCACATCCACTAATTGTATCCAAACAGGGCATTATTTCTAGTTAAACCAAATTATCTCTACCTTAAAAAAAATTGTATGTTCTTGTATAATTATACTCAATGTATCAATGTATATCACTTTGTTTTGTTCCCTATTCGATGTTTTCCTAAATACAGTTCTCAAGGATTCAACTAACCTTCTTATAATAATAACATCAAAGACCATGACTCAGTAACCTAGAGCTGGTGTATACTATATTAAATTGTAATAAGATACAAGGATTATCATCCTTAAGAACTAAATATTTTATTTATCATAGTAAAATTGATACCTACTTAAAATTCACATAAATAATGAAACCATAAAATAAAAAACGTGTTTTCTTTTAGAACACAATTATTTCTCATAGTGTATCCTTGAATATCAATCAGAAAATACATCCTAGTATCCAAGTTAAAATAAAACATAAAAAGGGGGTGATATTAGATTCTCAATAATGTTAATCATACAATGAAATTTGACATGAATAAATAATATTAATAAATATGGAAAGTTAAATAACTGAAGCAAATTCTGTTTAATCAATAAACTCAGTATAATATAGTAGACATAATTGATGATCAAATAAATCCATATAAATAATCATATATTATTGATCCCAATAATCAAGGATTTGATATTTGAAAAAACATTTGTTGGAAACCCACATCATAAACGGGGTTAATAGAACATTCTCTTGATTAGAGATAAAGGTAAGTACGAATCTCATCAAAAAATAAACATCACTATGTTTCCATGTAGGTGAAAATTAGTGGGAAATGAAAACATGGACGTGAAAGAAAATAATAATGCCCAAGGATTAGTAGAGGGTGATAGAGAAAATGGTCATGATAAATTCTACCACCAAAAAACCATTAATATGTGATGAGTTGAAAGACCATTGATTCGACATAAATGAATGCAATGTGAAAACGTTTTTGTCAAAAGATATTTTTCTTATGGTTGACGGATTATGTTTCCATTATGATAGTGAAAAATTGAAAATATATTTACACTTTCATCCTTTAGTTATGTTTTGATTAATTCCTACTTCATATATTACTCTAATAAATTAATATCCAATAGGAATTTTTATGATTGAATAACTAAAATCAACATTTAATAGATCATTAGCTCAATATAATAATGGCAAGTCATTAATACTTTCTCTTGATACTTTACAAGACAAAAATGGTTAGCACCATTTATCCAATAACACCCAATGTTAAAATTAAAATATTATATAAATAGTTAACCTTAATTATCATACAAAATATGTTTAACCAATTTTATAATAAAGGTCACTAAATCAACATTATATTCCCTAAGCTATATATAGTGGATCTTAATGTCACATTCCAAATATGTTAAAACCTTTACTACCATCAAAATATAATTAAAATGTGTATAGTTATAAAAATAAAATCTTAGGTTTTTAAATATATTCTATAAATACAAACATACAGTAAACTCTAGTAATTATATCATTAAACCATAAAATCACTAACCAATTTCATGGTCACCAATATTATCCCATAAACATCTCTTTATCATTTTTATATAAAATTGAGCACATATTAAGGCATAACATTACTCAATCATGTGTTTCCCAAAAAGATAATCTTTCTAGTAGATCACTTTTCTTAGTCATCAATACCATTCAACATATGTTATCAAATCATTAGAGAAAAAAGTAATACAATATAATCTTTAGACATTTAATGATTCTTATAACTAGAATATCATTGATAAAATACACCTATAACATAATTATTGAATCCATACACAATAACAATAGTCATTACACTTTCTCTGTTGTAATAGAAAATTCTTGACCTTGGTCCATTAACTTATTCTAAGGAATATTCCCTTGATGCTTAGAAAATTTGTTTTTGTAGTGTTCCAAATCCTTATAGTTGAAGCATTGAACATAAGAAACTTATTTCTTACACTTTCAATCACAAGGATGGTGGGATTTCTCTCTACACTATAGTAAAATTTCATTCTCTTCCATAAAGTACTAGGGTGTTTCTTTCTACAATTATCACATGTAAAAATACACTTTATTCCCTTATTCCCCTTATCCTTTTTTTCTTTGTCATCCTATTCTTCTCCTGATTTTCTTCAAATCCATAATACTTAGATAATTATTTATCTTTTTTGATAGAAAATTATATTATGTCCTCATATGATGAGAATGTTTTGTAAATAGTTCCCTTTGAAATATCAAATTAAGCCTATCAAATAAACGATCATTCTTACTCCTCGGATTATGTGCATCGATACGGTTTCCATACCTTCAACTAGGTACCATTTTTAAATAATGGCATATAATAAATTAGATGATAACATTATGAAACATAATGAATAATACCCAAACTATAAAACACATAATATAAAATTAAAAAATTACGCATGGATTATCTCATAATCCTAATCATGGTTTGTTTAGAAATTTTTTAAATCATTAAAATATTTACAAAACCTATATAATGTTATATAAATAATATTTTAATTAACCCAGGTATATTCTCCAGCAGTGTTAAACCATGTTCACAGTAAGGCACATTTTCATGTACTAGGTAACACTCGAGTCAAGCCAGATGTTCCTTTTTTAGATTTATTACCCATAGGTATGTCTGTTTTAAAACCACATCCAAATCTAGTATCTTGTTTGTGAGGACTCTTTAAGTGTATTTATGAGACCAAGGATCAAATCCAGGAGGAGGCATATTTCCAGGTACTGTAGTAGGTACTATATCATGTAATGTAGCATCCAAAACATGTAACGACGTAGTGTTTAATAAATGGAAATTATCTTCTTATTTTCATATAGTATAATCACATTAAATCACAAAAAATGAATTACTATGAACTATATGACCTTTAAACAAAATATTGTCATTTTTGTGAGTTGGATTTTGAAAATCTGATATACAGTGTTGTGATCAGTAAGATGTTTGGAGTCTAATAAGACAAACATAATTTTTGGTGAATAGTTATTGACCTTTATGAATAGTAATGTTACTCTTATGAATATTAATATGACCCTTATGAAAAGTAAATCATCCAATTGAATATGTAACGTTACCAATTAAATTATAAATAAAAATTTTCCATCGCATAAGTGACAATATGATATAATTATGTCATAGTGTTGGTATTTTTGTGAGTCATGTATTTTTTATTAAAATTTTATTAATAATTTAATAATTTAAGAAAAATCATGAAATGTATTAAATATTAATTATTTTTATGACTTATGATTATATGATAATTTTAAGAGACCTTAATTAATATTTCAAAGTGTTAGAAAGGCAGTTTTAATTTTAAAATTTGTACTATTTCAATAAAATTATGATTTTAATAAAAAATTAAATTCCACATTTTTAGAAAATATTTTCTTAAAATGGAGTACTTTTTTTAATTTTATATGTCAAAAAATGGTTGAGGTTAATTTTTGGGATTTTTCTAAACTACTTGAATTTTAAGTGAATAGTAAAATATGATAATTTGTTATATATATACAATATATTTTAAATATACTATTTTTTGAGTCATGGATGATGTAATAACCTTGGGATAAAACTTACATGCACAGATTAATATTTTTTTCACAAGAATCAATAATATTTTTTTTCTTGAGAAAAATAATAAAATAATAAATAAAATATTGACAAAACCCTCCTCTCCTGTACTATAAAAACAACCCTCACCCCTTCTTCTCTTTACTCCTATAAAGCCTTTTTCCTTGTCTAAATTCTGATCAAATATGTCCAAAATCCCATATCCCATGTCCAACACCCCTTGGTCTCTTCAGAATACCAAATCATATCTTCTAAAGAGGTTCTCAAGGAAGGTATATTCAAGAGGTAAATTCCTCTTTTCATTTCTTTTATTTTCTTTCAAGTTAAATTAGTTTCTTTTTTATTTCATCACCTCCTTTAATTCAAATGTTATGATAACTATATTACATTACATGTACTAGAATATTGTTATTATAATCCAATAATATAGCATTATCTCTAATTTCCCCTCCTTTTATACTAGGAATGAATACACCATATGAGATGTGTTAATTTCTCATATTCAAGGACGATGGGTTTTCAATTTCTATTATCATCTTCAATTCTAGTAAAGATACAATTTTTATGACTTAAAAATAAAATAATATATGTATTATGTCTAATTTATGTTTTTGTAATATTTTTTACACATGATTTTAATTTATAATGTAAAATGTGTTCGATGTGATAAAAAAAACTTCTAATTAACTAAAATAGTTATCATTTACTTTTTATATGATGATTCATCTTGATTCAAAATAACCTAATTAATTATATAACCAAGTAATCTACTATATGATAACTAATAAAATATAACTGAAATTATGGAAAACCATTCGCATTTTACATGTTTATCCTTACATGTATATAAGTAAACAAATCATGAAAAACAATTAAAAAAACAACGAAGTTAACCTCTTACCACATCAAAAAGGACATGAATAAACATAATAAGGTTATAATAAATAAATTAAATAATGAAGTCATAATTGAAATATTAATTAGTGAATTTAATTTGGTTACCCGAGACATTGAGATCAAGGGGATACCACAATCAGACTTAATGTGTGGGATTCTACTCGAACCTCCATTATTCCTTCAGATTGCTCTATCTTTCTTTTTACCCAAATTAATTTATCTGTTATTTTTATTCACATCTTATAAATTTTGGTTGAATGAACTAACCTCATTTATCAAAATCCATTCATTATTCCCTTTGGGTTATATACATGTTTTTAAGTGGTTCCCTCCTTAATACTTCTCGATAAGAAACTAGTTTTAAAGGAACTTCCTAAATTCTTACCCTATTTCAAGTGAACTCTATAATCTGTTTTAAGACACCATTTTTTTATAAATTCAGTATTTTTATTATGAAAACATTTTTGGTTCAATTATGTTTTTATGTATAATATTATTCTTTTTTATATTTTAAAGTCTCTTTAGTTTTTTCCTTAAAACTGCACTAAAAAGTTTTAATGCTAAAATTTCTTAAATGTTGTCACATATGTTTCACATCAATTACAATGATATATAACCATTTTCTCTTTTCAATTTCCATGAAATTTTTTATTTATTTCTTTCATGGACACTTGTATGATACACCCATATATTATGATTTATGACATGATTATGATACTCATTCCCTTCCATGGGTACCCTTATATTTATGTATGATTGATTATGTATGATTCTATATGTGGAAAGAATATTCATGAACATGGTATGATGGGTGATCCTATATAGAGCTCCAATTCATTGGGTATGTTATGTGCAATGGTCTTGGCGGTTATCCTTGACTGAGGCTACCATGTGCAATGGTCATAGTGGTTAACCATGACTTGTTCTCCTCTATGTGCAAAGAGCCTTGACTCGTGCTAAAGTCTTGTTTTATATTGCAGGAAAATTATTATCACTCCATGTTTATATGATCCCATTTTTATATGTTATGATTCCATATGTTCCATGCCTTTTTATATCATTATTTAATTCATTCTAACCTATGTTCTAAAGGTTTATTCTTATGTTTATTCCCTTATTGGGATTTTATCTCATCCATTTGGTCATGTTATCCCTAGGTTATCCAATGAAGATGTATGAAAACAATGGGATTTATGAGGTATTTATAAATAATAAATAAATAAATGTTTTATTTAGTCCCATGTTTTCAGTTTTATGTCCCTAGTCTTACAAGAAACTATACATTCAGATCCTTATCTTGTAATATGATGTTTTATACTGATTAAAATCATGTAAAGTTATGTGTAAAAGGATAGGGTTGATATAGTTGGTATCAGAGGATGGTCTAGTTATTTTTTAATATTAGGAATAGATCACTTTAGTGAGAACCTTAGTGATAAGAATAAGTATAAGAAAGCAACCCTAAATTTTGGTACATATAAAGTAAGTGGTTTATTAAAAAAATAAATCCATGTCTGGATGAAAACAAGTGGATCTGGATCTGGCATAGATGTATCTAGGGGAAAAACCTGAAAACACTGCTTTGATCTAGACTCGAATGGGAACTAGTGCATAAAAATGGACCTTAATTCACTACTCTATTTACACTCCTAGGTGATATGTCTTGGTAAATTTATAATATTAGTATGAACCATTATTAAGGTAACAAAACAAATAATCCCATAAGAATATATGTTAATTAACAGATCTAGGATAACCTACTTTGAATCATAGGGAATCAAAAATTAGTATTTACTTTTCCATTAAGAGTTCATCCTTTTATGTTTAAAGTTTAATTTTTTATGCTTAATAGATATGTATTAAATACCTTTAATTGTATGTTCTTTTTTTCAGTTAATGATAGGAAAAAGAGGAACACCTTCCCTAAATCAATGTGATAGGTAATGTAAAGATTTCTATAATGTTATTCAAAATATGATGGGAATGGGTGCTCAAAAATTCATGATAGTGCTTGGTCAGCTGGCTCAAGTTATGAATAATAACTCGAATCAATTGTAACTCCCTCCTCCTCCAAGGAAAGAGAAATTTTTCATCAAATAATTCATGCAAAAAAGGAATCACATGTTTAGTGGATCTTTTAATCCCCTCCTTGTGGAACAGTGGATTAACTCCATTGAAAAGATATTCTCTATCTTCTAATTCATAGAATAAATTAAATTCATGATGGAAGTCTATCATTTTGATGGGGAAGCTAATTAGTGGTTCACATTGATCAAGAATACAAAGTCATATGAGGAAATTGATTCCATGGATCGGGAGGAATTCAATAAAATGTTTTTCAATAAAATATTTCCCTGAGCCCTCCATCTCAATATGGAAAGAGAGTTCCCAAAACATTAGAATAAGTAAGATGATTCCATTAGGTCATATCAAGAAAACATTACAGGGCTTTAAATATACGCCCATACCTTTTTCATGAAAAGTGAGATCAAGTTGGATCACTTATTAAGCGGAATGAAGCCGAGTGTATAGAAAGAGTTGGTGATTCGTGATTTCGACAGTTATGAACAGATTATCTATTGTTCCCTCAAGGTTGAATTGGATATTAGATACACTCAATGGTCTCATGGGCCTGGTAACCAAAATAAGAGAATATAGTCTAATATGGGTGGTTCGTAGTATAAATCACATGATGGAAATAAGATCAAACATCCCACGTGTCAAAATTGTGTGAAGAAGTATCCTAGGAACTATCTAAAGAGAATAGAGAATTTCATTAAATGTAAAAGAATGGGACATCTTTCTATGAATTTCGAGAGGGATATGAATAATCACACTAATTTGGAAGAAAAAACGAAGGTTCATATCAACACTCAACCTATAGTGTATTGTTACAACCTCAAGGACCATGGGGATTATGCGAACAATTTCCTTAAGCCAAGGGTTGTCGTAGGAAATCAACAAAAACCACCAAGGTAATAAGGAAGGTCTTATTATATCATTACTACAGAGGTGGAGTCATATAGGGATGTGGTGACTATTATTCTAGTTATTCATTTAAGAATATTGAATGTACTATTTGATTATTGTTCTACGCATTCTTTCATATCTTGCAAGTTTAGTAGAACTATTCATACACCAACTCAAAATTTTAGGGTTGATTTATCTATGAGAATAGAAAATGGGGAAATTACTGCATCCAAAATTCTATAAATCATTCTTGGTTAATGTTTTTGGAATAAACCTCCCATCAAATCTCATCATACTTCCTTTAGTGGAGTTTGATGTTATCTTTGGAATGGATATACTATCTTTATACAATGCCAACATCAACTATCAGGAAAGTGATATCACACTTCACATCCCAAATAATCCTCCAATTATTTATAAGTGTAAGGAGGAAGATGAATCTCTTTTATAATAATTTTCTAAAGTATGGATATTAATGCCTTATGAGCAAGCATGTCTAGCTCAAATGATTGAGACAAAGGAGATGATACTTCTCAAAGATATTCCCATTGTGAGGGATTATACTAATATATTACCTGAAGAATTTCCTAGTATTACTCTTGATTGAGAGGTTGAGTTCTCAATTGAAATTATTCTTGAATATCTACCAATATCCAATACAACTTATTGAATGGAAATTGTAGTGATGGAAGCGATAAAAAGATGTTGCAGGAGAATATAGAGAAGGGTTTTATACACCCGAGTGCTTCACCATGGGGTGCTCCAGTCCTCTCCATCAAGAAGAAGGATAGATCAATGTTCTAATGCATTGATTACCGTGAGCTCAATAAAATCTCAATTAAGAATAAGTATCATATTCCACTAATAGATGACTTGTTGATCATCTTCATGGGGGCAGTTATTTCTCTAACATGGACCTTCAGTCAGGATATCACTAATTAAAGGAGCGGAAGGAAGATATTCCCAAGAATTCCTTTCGAATGATGTATGGACACTATGATTTCATAGTGATTCCCATCTAACTCACTAATCATTTAGAAATATTCATGGATTTAATGAATAGAGTCTTTAAATATTACCTCAAAAAATTTGTGGTAGTCTTTATTGTTGATATTCTGATATACTACAAGAGAAAGGAGGAACATGATAAGAATTTGAATACTGTGTTAATCACTTTTTGAAGGGATAAACATTATGAAAAATATAGTAAATTTGAGTTTTGGATGGAGGAAGTATCATTCTTGGGGCATGTTATCACTCATAAAGGGATATCTTTGGACCCTTCAGAGAAAAATTAAATTGAAGAGTATCCCATGCCAACATCTGTAATAGAGATACAAAGATTTCTGGGGCTAGCTAGGTACTATCAATGATTTTTTAATAACTTATAAATATTTTCAAACCCAATGACTAGGATGACACAGAAGGGGGTGAAGTTTTTCTGAACTCAAGAACGTGAGGAAAGCTTTAAGGACCTCAAAAATAGGCTTATCACTATATTATTACTCTCACTCCCAACAAGTGGAGAACTCTTTGGGGTGTACAGTGATGCTTCAGAGAAGTTATTAGGTATTTTGATGACGAAAAATGATAAAGTTAGAGCCTACACCCCAAGATAGATGGAAATCCATGAGAAAAACTATACCATGCATGATCTGGAGTTGGCATCTATGATCTTTACATTGAAAATATGGCGTAATTATCTCTATAGGGAGAAGTGTGAGATATATACTAATTATAAGAGTCTCAAACATATATTCACACATAAGGATCTTAATATGTGACAAAAAATATGGTTAGGGATCATCAAGGATTATGACTACTCAATCCACTAACACCCAGTAAGGAAAATAAGGTGGTAGATGCTCTAAGTATAAAGGATCCCCCATCTTTATCAATGATGATAATTTAAAAGGATCCAATCTTCTTAGATTTGTAGAGGACAGACATGAGAATCATTAAGGGAGGAACTCCATCAATCCTTTATTAAATGGTTGTTCAACCATCCCTCTTGGAGAAAATAAAAGATGCTTAAATAAATGATGTGAAAATTACAAAAATGGTGGAAGATATTATAAATAGTTAATCCTATGAGTTCCAGATTGATGAGGGAGGAGTTATAATATTTGGTTCATGATTATTTGTACCATCGAATTTAGAGATAAAGAAGGATCTTTTTAATGACTCACATAGCTCAACCTTCTCTATTCACCTAGGGATCACAAAGATGTATCAAGATCTCTGAGAGAACTTTTGGTGGGACAATATGAAGAATAAAATTACTGAATATATATATAAGTGCCTGGTATGTCAACAAGTGAAGTCTGAAAGATAGAATTCTAATAGGATGATGCAACCATAACCCATACCAACATGGAAGTGGGAGAACATCACCATGGACTTTGTCACTGGAATTCCAAGGATATCTAAAGGGAACAATGATATGCAAGTCATTGTGGATCATATTATCAAGACAAATCACATTATAAGAAATTGAGATGAATTATCAATAGATAAACTTGCATGGATATATATCAAAGAGGTGGTAAAGATTTAGAGAGTAACACTTTTTATTATATCTGATAGAGATCTGAGATTCACCTCAAACTTCTGGAAAAGTCTCAAATATGCTATATGCACTGAACTGAACTTCATTATGGCCTATCATCCTCAAACTGATGGCCAATTTGAGTGAACTATTCAAACTATGGAAGAAATTTTGGGAGCATGTTTCATAGACTTCAAAGGAGGATGGGACCAACATCTTCCATAGGTTGAATTATCATACAACAATAATTTCCACTCCAGCATCTAAATGGAACCATATGAAGCCCATTATCGGAAAAGGTGTACAAAAACGGCATGTTGGGATGAATTTGGTGAGTTTAAGCTTCTAGGACCTAAAATTGTCGAAGAAATAGTGGAGAAGGTGAAAACTATTCAGTATCACATCAAGGTAGCCAAAATCGACAGAAGAGTTATGCAGAAAATCGTCGACGGGACCTTCAGTTCAAAGTTGGAGACTTGATATTCCTTCGCCTATCTCCATGAAACATGGTCTTGATGTTTTGGAATAATGGAAATATAAGTCCTAGGTATATTAACCCCTTCAAGATTCTTTATCATGTTGTATTTGTTCCCTATCGACTAGAACTTCCACCTACCATGTATAAAGTACAAGATGTCTTCCATGTATCCCTCTTAAATAAGTACCTACAAGATATTTCAAATGCATTGTCTTCAGAGGTGGTATAGTCAGAGAATGATCTTTCTTATGAGGAGCAGTCAATGAAGATCTTGGATTATAGAGATAAAGTTCTACACAACAATACTCCTCACCGGTTCAAACTACTATAAGGAACCAAAAGTATGATGAGGTGACATGGGAACTGGAGGACAGAATGAAGGAAAAGTACCCACACTTGTTTGTGGATTAGAAAGTAAAACAAAATTTCTACGGTGAAATTTATAAATGGGGGAACAATGCAACGACCCAATGTTTAATAAATGGAAATTACCTTCTTATTGTCATATAGTTTAATCACATGAAATCACAACACAATGAACTACTAAGTACTATGTGACCTTTAAACATAATATTTTCACTAATGTGATTTGAATTTTGAAAATATGACATACACGGTTGCAATAAGTAAGATTTTTAGATTCCAATAAAACAAACATAATTTTTAGTAAATAGTTACTGACCCTTATAAATAGTATTGTTACCGTTATGAATAGTAATATGAACCCTATGAAAAGTAAATATTCCAAGTGAATAAGTAACCTTACCAATGAAAGTATAAATAAAATTTATTCAACTTATAAGTAATAATTTGATATAATTATATTATAGTGTTGGTATTTTTGTGAGTCATGTATATTTAATTAATATATTATGATTAATTTAATAATTTAAAATAAAATTTATTTTCATAAAATGTATTCATAAATAATTATTTATATGACATATGATTTTATGATAATTTTAAGAGACCTTAGTAAATTTTTAAAAGTTTTAGAAAGGTAGTTAGAATTTTAAAATTTATATTTTTTCTATTAAATTATGTTTTAAATATAAAAAATAAATTTAACATATTTAGGAAAATATTTTTATAAAATGGAGTTCATTTTTTAATTTTAAACGTCCAAAAATGGTTGGGATGATTTTTTGGGATTTTTTTGAATACATGAAATTTAGTGAATAGTAAAATGCGGTAATTTTCTATATATATACATTATATGTTAAATACACTATTTATTGAGTCATGGATGATGTAATAAACTTGGTTTCAAACTCACATGTACATGTTACTAATTTTTTTCACAAGAAACATTATTATGTATTGTCTTGAGAAACATAATAAAATAATAAATAAAATATTAAGAAAACCCTCCTCTCCTCCATTATAACCCCCCCCCCCCCCCCCGCCCTTCTCTTCACATCTCTCAAGCCGTGTTCCTTGTATAAATTATACTCAAATATATCCAAAATCCCCTCTCCCATGACCATCATTTATTGGTCTCTTCAAAAGACTAAATTCTCTCTCCTAAAGAGGTTCTCAATGAAGATATATTCAAGAGGTAAATTCCTCTTTTCATTTATTTTTTTTTTCTTTCAAGTTCTGTTCTTTTATTTTTCTTTACTCACCTCCTTTCATTACAATGTTATGATAACTCCATTAAATTACATGTACTATAATGTTGTTATGATAATAGAATAATTCCTCATCATCTCTCATTTCCCATCCTTTTATACTAGGAATGAAAACATCATCTGAGATGTGTTAATTTCTCACATTCATGGATGATGAGGTTTCAATTTCTATTACCATATTCAATTCTGGTCATGAAATTTTTTTTAGGGTTTAACTATACTATAATATATATCTGTGTGTGTGTGTGGTATAATTTAAGGTTCTAGAATCTTTTTTACATATGATATTATTTTATAAAGGAAAATGTGTTTGATGTGATAAAAAACTGTCAATTAATTAAAACAGTTATCATTAAAGTTTTATATAATGATTCACCTTCACACCAAATAAACAAATGATTTTTATTACCGATTAATCTACTCGATGATCAATAATAACATATAACTCCAATTCTGCACAACCATTCTCTTCTTACATGTTTATCCTTACATCTATATAATTAAACAAATCATGAAAACCAGTTAAACAAACAATGAAATTGAACGTATTACACCATCAAAAAGTTCATGAATGAACATAATAAGGTTATAATAAATCAATTACATAATTAATAGGTTATTGAAAAAATTAATTAATTAATTTAATTTGGTTATGAAGGACATTAAGATCAATGGAAGAACGCCTTCAGACTTAAGGTAAGGGATTCTACTAAAACCTCCATTATTCCTTCAGGTTTCCCTATATTTCTTTGTAGTCAAATTGATTTATCTTTCCTTTTTATATAAATATTATAAATTCTATTTAAAATCTCCAAAATCATTCTTTAATATCCATTCAATATTCTCTTTTGAGGATATGAATTTTTACGGGGTTCCCTCCTTAATACTTCCCGATAAGAAAACCCGTTTTAATGGAATTTCTTGAATTCTTGACCAATTTCAAGTGCACTCAATCATGTATTTTAAGACGCCATTTTTTTACAAAATAATTATTTTTATTTTTAAAACATTCTTGGTTAACTTATGGTTTTATATAAAACATTATACCATTTTCTATTTTAAAGGCTCTTTAGTATTTTCCTTAAAACAACACTAAAATGATTTAATTCTAAAATTAATTAAATGTTCTCACTTATGTTTGACATAACTTGCCATTATATATACCTATTTTATCTTATCAATGTCCATATATGTTTTGATTCCTTTATTTCATGGAAACTTGTATGATACTCCCATCTATTATGCTTTATGACATGATTATGATACCCATTTCATTCCTTAGGTACCCTTATGTTTATGTATGATTGATTATGTATGATTCTATATGTGAAAATAATATTAATGAACATGTTATTATGGGTACACCTATACATAACTCCAATTCATTATGTGAATTTGAGTCTCAGGAGATGTTATTTCTAGCAGTCTTGGCGGTTAGCCTTGACTCGTGCTACTATGTGCAACGGTATTCGTGGTTAACCTTGACCCATGATCCTCTATGTGCAGCGATCCTTGACTCATGATAAATTCATGTTTTATGCTATTAACAGATTACTAGGACTCCATGTTTATATTTTTTGATTATATATCTTTCAACCTTTTTTATATCATTCTGTCGTGCCTTCTAACCCATTTATTAAAGCATTATTCTTGTGTTTATTCTCATACTGGGATTTTAGATCATCCCCTTTTTCATGTAATCCCTAGGATATCCTATGAAGATCTATGAGAAAAATGGGATTTCAGATATCTTTATTAAGAATGAATAAACAAATGATTTATTTAATCCCATGTTTTTAGTTTTATATACCTAGTATTCTAAGACACTAGACTTTGTGATCCTTGGCATGTAATATAATGTTTTATTATGCTTAAAATAATGTATTATTATGTGTAAAAGGATATGGTCACTATAGAACTATTCAACATCAGGCCACCAGTTTGGTCCTAGAGTCCTTCATGCCTTTTGACCACCCGGAACGTTGGGTCAGTAAGGATTTCAGGCCACTATATGGCCTTCCAGCCAACTCAAGTCCTTTATGCCACAAGATATGCCGACACAAACCAGAACAATTCTACAAGGAATAATATCCATAGGAGGATTTAGAGGAATGAACATTCACCATAGCAGAGCTATCATATTTGGATGAATAAGAGGTTATGGAATATGCAATTGGTACTAGGAATGTGAACCTTTTTACATGACAACTATCTGAACAACCATGAAAACATTAACAGCTGATCACGATGAAGATACTAGGGAGGGGTGGTTTCAGGTAGTCATAGTCTAGGATGAATTCCTCTAAAACCTTGTGGTCCAATAATTTCATGAAGCCTAAGGTCCATGTAGGTTTTCCACATATACACTTAAAAGGGGGATTATCAAAAAAGAATATAAATTTAATTCCTTCAAACCATTCTAGAAATCTAGTTCTTGAGGTTTCTAATAAACTTCCTTTGGTACCAACCATAATGACCCCTACTCTAGTAACTCTGAGCTAGTTCTAATATTACTTAATTGGAATATAATACAATGAATCACATCCTGAAGGAAGGATTAGTTTATTAGTCTTGGTAAAATAGATACATAGTATAAATTCACATTATAATTGAAAACATAAAACGGACAAAGAGTTTTCTTTTAGAACAACATTATTCCTCATAGTGTATCCCTACATATCCATCCTCAAACACTTTATTATATCCTTGAAAAAATATAACATAAGAAATTGGTGTGCATAGATGCTCAGTAAGGATAATATTACCATGAAATATATCGTTAATAAATAATCATAATCAATATGGAAAGGTAAATAACTAAAACACATGCTATTTAATCAATAAACTAATCATAATATGATATAAATAAATGATTATCTAATAAATAAATATAAATAATCACATAGTATTGAAGCTTATTCAGGTATATTCTAACTAGTTGAATAATCACATGGAAATAACTGATCTCCTAATGAGAGAATCCATAATGTCAGACATCTGAAACATACTATTAAGAACTTTCACAATAATATTTAAATCTATGGGTAAAAACCTATTTAATTTTTCCAACTGATTTGTCTCATGAGACTTGTAAATGCATTAAGGGATATCTATAATCATACCCCAACCATCACATAATAATTCCAATACATTATTCATATAAAATTATTGTATCATAATCAACATAAACATTTATATTGGAAAACTAACATATGAATGTTAATACTTACCCATATCAAATTAACATTATCATATACCATCTAGAATAAGTTGGTAAATTGTAATAAAATTATAAACCCTCAGTTAAAATGATCATAAAAAATCCAAATAAAGCAAAATTATGGTATTAATACAACATTTACCTAGTGGATCATAAGTAAAATAAAGGTTTTATGTCATTGATAAATATAATTATGATTAAATTTTCATTAAAAACATTCTTGCGGAAAATAACAATTTAACTTTGAAAATCACCTTTTAAAAAAATTCACAAAACATTTTGAAATATATATATATATATATATATATATATATAATTTTAAATTTATGAAATAATATTTCAAACATTGAAAGTTTATAATAGTGGGAAATTCTTTTCATGGCGTACACATTAGAATAAATATTCCATTAACATTTTCAGTAAAAGACAAAAAGTCCTTGTTTTGAAAACGAACTGAAGATTACTTTAAGAAAATTAAAAAAAGAAAAAATTGGGTAAAAATTTATTTAATAAATGATTTGGAAAATGTTAGAAAATTGAAAAACATTTTTAGAAAATATTGATTTTGATTAAAAAAGACCCAGGATCAAATCCGGGCAGGGGAGAATTCCCGAGTACTGTAGCAGTTCACTATAGCAGTATTGTAGTAGTGGTGACAACAGTAGTGGAAGAACTGTAGCAGTAGAGGGACTGTTGCAGGAACTGTAGCAGCGGTGGTACTGTAGCAGGTACTGTAGCAGTGTGGGTACTGTAGCAGTACTGCTCACCGAGGGGTCCTTTGGGCCAAAAATGGGCTTTCTAGCCCTGTATGTAGGCCACGTGGCCATGGGCCTTAGGGCTATGTAATGGGTCACCCTCTACCCAGTCTAAAGAGGTCTTTTCTTTAATAATAAATTGAGGCTTCAGCCCCAACCATTTAAAAAAAATAAAAAATATTTTTGACCGAAGAAATAAATAAAGTAAGATTTTCATAAAAAACATTATCAATCATTTTATGTACCAAAGAGTGGAAATTAGTAATATTACTTGAAAATTTTCTTAAATTACTATATTAAAATAAAATATATGGATTTATGATATAGATATAAAATTATTTCCCCAAGAGATACCTAAACAATAACAATCCTGAATAATGATGAGATTGTGAAATAAACCCTTACCACTTTGGTTACTTCTGAATCATAAGTCTTAGAAAATAAATAATCATTAAATGTAACTTTAAATACCATGAATTTAATTATATTCATGATATAACATATCAATAAATAATTATATACACCAAAAAATGAATAATTGGGGAATATGGCGTATGTCTCATAGAAGTAATTGTGAGATGAAAAAACCCTTACTTCTAGTTTTACATCATTTATATGTGTAAGAAACTACATTATAATAACTATAAGTTTTTTATAAATTGATTACATAATAATAATAATAATAATATATATCATATCATATATGATATAAATATTGTGTTTTATCATCCATTTACTAACAATTCTTTGTTAAGATCAATATTTCAGATGATAATTGCTTTGTTTTTCATGTATGTTTTGGTTCGGTAATTTTTTCCCTTTTAATTTGATCATAGTTATCACATATCAGGAATTTTAACCATGAAATAAATATTATATAAATTTATAATATATGTAATTATATTAATATTTTAAAGTTATATTTATGAAATTGATTACACCGTTTATAGAGATGGTATGATGCAAGTATTTATGAATGTTGTTTCCATTTTTCTTGACGAATGTAATGAAATGAAAATAAATATTAATTCAACTTTATAGAATCATTATTATTTATAATATATAATTTATATTAAATAAATACATCCTTATTACCATTAATGTAAAAATAAAATTAAAAACATTTCACAACACTACATGGATGCGGTAATCAACATGTATGCATGCGCGCCCTTATTGATTTCCATATGATTAAAATCTAATAATTTAGATAATATATTACATTTAAAGATTTATTTTTAGGTAATAAATATCACAAATATTCAATAAATTTATACTTACTATCTTCCATGTAAAACCTAAGAGAAAAACAAACCGCATCTCTTCGTGAGGCAGAAGTCCTACATACACAGGGGTGACGTTATTTCATACCCCCATGGAATGAAAAGTAAGAAGGTATATGTTATATTATACATCCAAAATAATACTAATGTAATAAATATCATATAATTACATTCAATACATCATTATATTCATCCCTGAATGTTGGTTATGTAAAATGAATTACATCAGTTCATGAGGCGGTAGTCCGTTGTACACACGTTCAAAGATTTCATTTACCATTTGATGGAAGTGGATAAGGATATAGTTTAATACCATAAAATAAGAACATATAATTATATATTATATAATTTTGTTATTATATTGTTCTATATTAATAATATTATAAGGAGCTATAAGAATAAGTAAAATTAAAATGAATAGTTAAAGACTTTACCTCTTCTTCGGGGAACCTCTTTAGGTTTAACCTAAAGCCCTCCAAGATTAGATTTTCATCAAAAAAATTTATATAAGATATGATTAGGGATTTGAAAAGTAATTTGGGTAGTTATTTTCCAACCAAAAAGGTTTTTTAGTGTTATGTGGGGAGGAGAGGGGTGGCCTTTTATAAGTGGGGGAGAGGGCACACATGAACTTTTTGAAAAGATAAAGTGATACCCACGGTTTTCTCATACTAAAAGCCTTTTAAATGGTTCATTATCAAACCATATAGCCGATAAGGTATATATATGTCTATAAAATGGATTTTAGATTTGTTTTTATGTCATTATAACCCTTATCTTCTTAGATTAATCCCCCCAACACTCAGTAAACCCATTTTTACCTTAACCACGATAATTAATTTATACTTCTTTCACTATTCATTATGGTCAAAAATTAAGTTCACATTATAATATAATATAAATTATTTTGATTAAAAATATGAAATCCATTTTTAGAAATTCAATTCATAAAAGTGGTTGGTTTAAATTTAAAATTAAACTGCAAATGTGATGAAGGAGCGGTTTTCCAAATATAAAATTCTCATAAATATACAATGTTTTAATATCAAAACTCAATATAAAATTGATTACAATGAAAGAAATTAGTTAAATAATATTATAATTGAAAAAAAAATTACTTTAAAAACAATTTAAAATATAATTTAAATTTGTAAATAGTTTAAATAAAAAGTCTGTTTTCAATAAAAATTATTATTTTTCAGTATTCATCAAAAAAAATTATATTTTTAGAAAAATTCAAAAAATTAAAAAAATGAAACAATTTTCATGTAGATTTAAATAATGAATTTTATTTCTTCAAATACATATTCTTAACTTGGTAAAAATTAATTTTAAATATATACGCAAAGCGTAAATAAACCATTCTTTAGAAAAAATATAGTTTTTAGAGAAACTTTATTTTTCTTTCAAATGATTATTATTTTATTTATATTAAATAAATAAACATTAAATTTATTTAATACATTTTTAAACTATATAATTTTCATAATTTAATTATTATTTTTCAAACCAATTATCTTAACAACTTGGTTATAATGGTCATGTTTAAATAGTAATATTTTAATAAGGTACTATATTTTGTTTAAACCTTGTGTTGTGTGCATAAACAATATCGAACATGATGTTCCTTTTTTAAAAAATAAGTGTGTTATAATAAAAGTATAAAATTATTAGAAATATAGAGTTTTAGTTGTATTTATGTTACTACTTATGATCATTCTTTAGAAAATAGAGAGAATAGTCACATATTTATGGGTTTTTATGTTAACTTTTCATGGAATCAGAAATGCTTCCTGGGTAAGATGTTTATAGATTCTCTTAGAAATATAACTCTAGTTGTGAAATATCCTTATGGATCATAAGATAAAATTGATTATGATTTTGATTCCCCAACTCTCAAATGTATGGATTTGTATGTAACAAGTCTTGAGAAAAGAGATAAAATATGAAGGAAGAATTATAGAAGGATAAGATAGATATTTATAAACATTATATGAAGTAAAATGAACTTAATGTTTAATAAGTCAGATTAATTTAAGATTTTTACAAGTCCACATATGAGTAATATGGATTTAAAAATATAAATAAAGAATAAAATCTTGAGTTGGAAGAGTATAATCATCAATTTGTAAAAAAAATGTTGCTAAAAAATATAAAGAAATTAAAAAATAACTGAAAGATCATCTTAAGTCAGATGATCAGAAGATAAGATTTTCTAAGAAGAAAGTAAATGTAATTAAATAAAATAAAAATAATATCATGTTAATTATTGAAATTTAAATATTGAATAATTTATTAACTATCTCCACTATTGGATGAAATTATTTTTCAAAATTGTGTTCTTAGGTGAGGCCTAAAAGTTATATTTTTAAAATTAAAAGTATATCCACTTGAGGTTTAATATATCCCACAAAATATTTTGTCCCTAATTGAGTGAATTTCTACTCAATGTATTAGATAAAAGTAAATTAGACAAATAACTATTCATTGAATAGATCACAATCACTCAGAAGGACCCATTCTTTCATACAAGAGAATTGTATGCCTATGAGCATCAAAAGAATATACAAGTTTGTGTTCCAAAATTATTATTTTAAAACACTTTTAGACCAAATAAGGTATATATCATGAATACATAAAATCTGTATACATAAAGACATAGTGTACAAGTTTCTTAAATACTATATTTGGAATATGGTATCTTTTCCATTAAGTTTATAGGAACTCACAATACCTATGAATTATTTTATAATAGTAATTTAAAGTTTTTATAAATAAATGTCATTATTTCCTTTTCTTTAGGGGTGTTTTATCTAACTTCTAAATTTGTATGATTTTAATTTATTAATAGTTTATTTCTTAGATAAAAGTTTTCAAAATAAATATTCAAAATAAAAAGTTCTAGTTGGTACACTAGAATATATCATCCAAAAAATATATTTTTTATTTTTTTCCAACATTTTTTGAAGGAATTGTTATTTTATATTTAATGGAATTTAATATTAGTGTGTTTTTTGAATTTTGGTTTCAACATAAGAAATTTAATTATGTTTAATTTTTTTTCTTTAATAAATCAAAAAAATGTGAAATTAAACTTTTAATTATTTTACGATTTTATTTATTCATGTTTTCGTATGGATAAATATAGACTGTTAGATCCTGGAAAATAAATAGCTTCTTCGAGTTAATTATACAGCAAATTTCAAGGACTGGACCTATGGGTAGTTGAATGAATTTAGTATTGAACTAATATTAATTTTTTTTGAATTATGGTTCATTGCCTATTTTTTAATGGCATCTTCAGGGTACATTTCCAGAAGATAGATCATTTGTGAGAGGTTGATCGACCGTGAATTGTATTAAAAGATTATGTTTCTATTAAAATAAGTGATTTATTTTTAAGTATAGGAGTATTTATATTTGTAAAATGAATATTATGATTTGTTTTATCCTCCTATAATTCATGATTTCTATAGGACCATAATATTCATTGATGTTGGAGGTGAGAAAATGGTTCTGTTTACTCATTTTTAGAATTCATTAAGTTTATATCTAGATAGATTTACTATGTTTCAAGTAATTTCTCTATAAATTAAATCAATTTTCCTATCTCAAAATAAATTTCTAAGTTTCATTTTCTCTTTTTAAAGTAAAATAAAAGTTATACAATTTTCTAATAAAATAAAAATTCATAAGATGAATCGTATAGATCTAGAGGTAAGGAATGTTTTCTATTTGGTATGGTCCTTTTTTCTTCCATGGAAGGGTGATAAGTATACTCTAAAATTCATCAATTTTATCATCTATATTTTTATATGATTATAATGAATCTTAATATTTATATATATTTCTATACTTATATTGAAGTAATTGAAATAGGGGTATTTTAGTTGAATATTATGTTATCTTCATGAATGTTGAACTATACTCTTATAAAGTTGTTAGAGGTTAAGTAAATAGGGAATTAAATTCATATAAAAATATTTAAATATAAATTGATAAATGTATAAACTACTTATATAGTGAAATTTATATATGACTTTAATGGGAGAAATTTTGTTGAAACAGTCATCAGATGTAGCTTAATTGGATGCTTATAAATTCATGAATAAAAAACTAGCGAAAAGGTAATGAATACGTCAATAGTTCATAGAAATAATTCCTAATTTTCCCAAACAACTATGTTTCAAACTTTAACGAAAAATAATATTAAAGAAACTAAATTTCCATAGGTAGTATGTAAAAGGCATTTGAAGGAAGAGTTTCAAAAAATGGTGGAAAAGTAAAGTGAATATTGGATACAATGTGATTTGTAAATAAAGAAGCATAAGAAGGAAGATAAGACTACAAAAAATCCTTACTTTGGTTTTGAAAAAGGTGTAGGCTAAGTCCTTAAGAGAAAAACTCATCAGATTTTATTTGGAGGAGAGAAGAAAAAACACTCTCTAAAGGTGAAATATTTTCATGTTGTGAGAGCTATTCTAACTTCCATCACCATTAGATAAAATTTCATTTAATAGTATATAACTTAGAGAAAACAATATTTCATCCAAATTGAGAAGGATACAGTAACTAAAGTTCCTTAAAAATCTTTATCATTCTCTTCTCCTAATTGTGAGGTTGGTGAAATTAATGAGTAGGATAAGAAAAATGTTCTACTAGATGTTTATTCCACCAAAATATATTCCATTGAATTTTTATTCTCCAAAATTTCCTCTTATGTATGCTTCTCTGGTTCATATCCCATTAGTTAGGAAATATGTTTAAATGTTGAATGTAGAGAAAGGACCTAAAATAAAATTTCAAAATAATCTTATATAAGAGTTTGATAATGTTCTTGAGAAAAACTGTTTTCTTGAGAAATCACCAATTCAAACATTTGTTTCTTTGAATTCACCCCCCCCCCCTCAATAAGTTCTTTAAAATAAATCAACACATCAAAATATTAAAAGACTTCATAATGAAGTTCTTACTTATCTAACATTTTTAGGGGAAATTAAAATATCAAAAAAATCATATCACTAGAATGGAATCAACATTAAAAAAACTAGTGAACCTATCAATGTTTTTGATATTTGTCATAATGGTAATAAATACACAAAACATAAACCTGGAAATATGGAAAATCATGAAGAGTAAAACCCCAATAGTAATTTTGAATCTCCATCAAGTGTTAGATTGAAAACATTTGAATGGAAGATAGATTCTCAAAATAATTTATTACAGAAGTTTGATAGTATTTCTAAACTTATTTTAGAACTAAATTCATGGATTAATCTAATAAAATATTTGATTATCAACTATCAAATTTCAAAAAATGTAGAAGAATCGTGTTGACTTTTTAACTGAAGTTAAATTAATCTTGAAGAATGTTAATGAAAATTATGAGTTTCATACCCAAAATATAAAGGAATTCTCAAATTAATCAAAATATTAGGAAAAATTTATCAAGTCCATCAATGAGAAAAAAGATACATTGAATCATAGAATAGAAAATGAGCTTGAATGATTTTTAAAGGATCAAGGTGAGCGTATCGATGAGAAATATAAATATTTTTAAGAAAAGAAACCTTTATTTATCTTTTAAAATAAATAAATTGAAAGTAAAATTTATAAATCAGAAGGTTAGTAGAAAATTTTTGTTGGTTAGGATTAGAAGTTAGCTTCCTAGGAAGTTATGTTGGTTGAGCATCATTAGCATATCGAGAATTTAAAGCATATAAAAAAATTCTCATCAATGACTAAAATTATCATTTTTTTATAATCTCTAAATTGATATAGATTGTAAAAATTCACATAACCTTATTTTTATGGATGTAATTTAGTTATTTAATGATTCAATTTAAATTTAATTTATGTTTTTCAGTTTCAATTAAATGGATATTTAATTTTTTATTACTTGTATTTTGTTATTTTCTATTGTATTAAAATATATTTATTTTCTAATACATGAATGATTGAATAAAATGAATAACTTTTTAATGAAAATTATTTTAAATTTAAATAATATTCCTTTTCCAAAAAGAAATAAATTAGTTTTTTTCTCTTTTTTGAAACCCATTTTCAAATTTTACAGGTAAAAGTTTCTTAAAGCAGTTTTATTTCCAAAAAAGTGAATTCTTACTTAAAATTAATGGAATTTAATTTCTAGGGTGTGTTTTGTTTTAAAATATCACAAGATTACTACTTTATACACTTTATTATTCTATTTATTTCAAGGTTATTTTTGAAAATCACAATGGAGGAAATATTTGAGAAAAAATTATAATTATCTTATAATGGGGGAGTGATTTGAGAAAGTTTCTATAATGTGAATTTTGAGAAAATTTTCCAAAAAATATATTTTTTTTAATTCATGAAGGGAGGAATTTTAAAATATTATTTATTTTAAAAGAAGGTATCTTCAGTTATTTAATGTTGGGGTAGTTTTTTTTCATTTTTTTGTGTCTTGTTCTTTTCAAAAAGAAGTATATTCTTGATTATATGACTCTTTATCATTCCTTGTTGTAAAAATCAATGTACACTTCATATAAATTTGATTTAACTTACAGCTTTTGTTTTACATTTTTTTCATGTTCTTGATGAAAATATGGTTTCTTTAATTATGTAGATTTTTTTAATTTCACCACATGAAAATATTGATATCTATATTTTCTTTCTCAATTAAATTCCTCTGATGTATGAGTATAGTAGTGTAGTAGGATTGACTTTATTCGAGGAAGAATATAAATATTGAGTTTGTCAAAATATAAAGAGGAATATTATAAGGTAGTTAAAACTGAAAATGAATACTATCGAATTTAAATATTTCAGGTTATTACAACATGATATATTAAAGGGCCAAAGCCTCAAAGATAAATATTTCACATTACGTTGAGCATTCAAAAGAAAGATCTTCAGCTGATTTTGATGAATTTGTGAAACTTCTTGTTGCTATGAGATATTTTTATCACTGTAATCATTCTTTATAAGTGTTTTTATATGTTTTCATCATGTGTGACATTAATTTTAAATCTCTTATAACTTTCACTTTTAATCATTGTGTATTTTATTCTTTAATAATGAGGGTTTCTATTGGGAATAAATATCCATTATAGATCATCTTGATCAAGGGATTCTAGGATTGGAAGACAGAGTGTCTAGGGCTAGGAAATTAATTCCTCACGAAAGGTTAGTGATTGGGGAATTTGGGGATATTAAGATATAGATACCTATCAATTGGTTTAAAATAAAGTATGTTTCAATATTTTGAAATGGGATACCACGGATTAGGCTTAGAGATATTCCATTCACTTTGGGTTAAAAGTGAGTTTTTTAGTAATAATATTATTTTTTTAGTTTTAAGAATGTTATCCTTACTCTATGTATTGTTTCTAATATATTTTTTTTTATTTATACTTTATGATTAATTTTTTCATATTTTGTTAAAGTTCTGACAGTTTAATTTCCACTTTGTTAAAATGTATTACTCTAATATTTTATGGGTTGATCAGAACTTCATGTTTCCAGTAGTTTTAAACATCATGTGGATGGAAAATTATATAAAATTTTAAAACTAAAATTTACCCCACTATTGAATTTTAACTTCTATATATATCAAGGATAACACAACCAACTCTATGATAAATCATGATAAAGAGATTATATTATATATAAAGCATTGGTATGTGGTTTTTATCATTTCAGTATCAACTTTTTTACCTTATGGATACCATTATATGCTGTTAAACACTAATATTAAACTTTAGGAAAGATCGCCTAATGTCACTGAGGAAGATTACAAGAGCTTCACACACTTAGTGTTTACATTAATCTTAGTTAGATACTATCTGAATTTAATAATTGAAATAAATATAATTCATGCTATCAAGAAATCATATTTATTTGGTATTTACTGATCGCAATAATTCATTCACTATTTATATAAGAATTAAATGTATAAATAAATATGTATTTATTAGATTGTTAATATAATGTATTTATTTATTTATTTATTGAATGAATGATATTTATTGTTTAGGGTTCATTAAATGTGGATGATGAAATATGGATCGTGTTAACGGGTCTGATGGAAATGATAAATCAATTTTCATTTAAATAAATATTCATTTATTTAAAAAATGATATTTGTTTTATCTGTGAGATATGTGAAAATCAAGAAAATAATATTATTATTATTATACATGGGGTTTACTAATAATTTAGATAATGTTAAGGGCTTATGTGCACTTATTTATTCTCAAAACTATCTATATAATGACCTGGTTATGTCATTTTGTTTCAACATGAGATACCCTGAGAGAGGAGAGGTGAATTGGAGTGTTGTTCAAAATAAAATTATCTATTTAATATCTTTATTTTTCTTTATTATATTTTTCCCATATTGACAGGAATCATTTTCAATCTATCACTCTTAGTAATATATTCACATAAAGATATTGAAATATGTGTAATAGAAAAGTAAGCATAGAAGACACAATTTTTACTAGGTTCACTTATAAGGTGTAGTCCAAAGAGTATACACTCAACATTATTTTAGTGTATCATAATCCACGAATTTTCACTATTTAAATGGATATAATATTTATTCCATAGACACTCCATGTCAGGTTCACTTCCTTTATAATTTTTCATGGTTCAATCACTCCTCACACAAATTGAAATTACTCTTCTACACTTCTACACACTACTTCAATGAATGATTTTCAATAGTTTCTACAAATTTAGGTAACATCAGTAGATAATGGATGGTATTGTCTATATATGATCCATGTGAGAATTCACTTGCATCATACCTCCGAGTTTGATGCTCTGTTTCACTTAGATTTATTTCACTCTCCTTCTTTAATATTATATTAGACTACCTCAGCAATGCTAGAAATGTTTCGATGTCTTCCATGATATTTCATTAGTAAAAATTATCTCTTTATATTAGAATAATTTCACAAAGAAATTATATTTTTTATTTCACCCTCTTTAACTTATATATTTTCATCCATATTATTCTTTGTCTCTCCTTTTGCTTCCTCTATAATATTTTTTTCAAAGTTGTTCAACACCCCTAAATTTCTAGAATAATATCTAAAAACATCCATATAAAAATATTTGACTAAACATTACTTCACAAATAAGTATTTTATGGTTCCCTATGAATGATATATTGTTCTTTGAAAATGGGCTTTCGAAAATTCCCTTTACATCACAGACCGCATACTCTACTTCATGTAGTTGCTTCAAGAGATACGTGTTCATAAGATACATCAAGGATTCCTTATTTTCTAGCCTCACTCATAGAATCTTCCTATAAAATAGTATTTGTAGAATAACCTTAATGAATGAAATATCATTGACTATATTCATGAACTGTTTTTTTCACACACGATTCAAGAAGTTACAAAACAGTTATCTCCCTTGCTTGGAAAGAGTGTAAGGAGATAGAGGAAGAAAATTATTCTTTTATAACACCCAAAATGTTTCATTGTTTTATTTATTTATTAATTTAATTGAATTTATATTATTTGTAGTTATTGTGAATTTTTAGGAGTTCTGGGAAAGAATATTTAAAATGTTAAACATTTTGTAGGGGCGCACAATTAGCCCACACAATAAGTAAAACTTGTGGTGACTTTATGGTTCGGTTCTTTCTTGTGGTGGTGTTATTTTTAGTAGTTGGAATAGATATTTTTATCCCATGAGGAATCCTTGTAGTACCATGTGGGGATCATTTATCTTATGTCGAGTGAACTCTGTGGTCCCCGTACTGTTTGGATAACCATGTGGGTAAACTGTTCAGGTTCACCAGATTTTAAAAAAAATAGTTTTATTATATTTCCATGCTTTTCTCCTATCTCACTTACTATACCACTCTTCCTCCAGTTCTTCTCCACGTATCCCTCTCATATACCATTTTATTCACTCTCTTCCACTATAGCATGAGCTCTTAATGGTGATCGGACTCCTCCCCCACGACCCCCTCTCCTGATCGTGTAACCCTGGCTGAGTCCCCTCCCCTATGTGACCTCATGGACAAATCCTCCAATAAAAAAAACCTCCCTCTACCAATATTCATCCTTTTCATGTGATTCCAATGAGTTTTATTGGTGATTTGGGGTCTGATGTCTGAGGTAAAGGTTCCACTTCCCTCTACTAATCATTTTCTCTTGATTTCACCACCCCACTCTCTATAATCTAGTTCATTTAAATCATAAGGTTTTCATATTGGATTTATTTTTTGTGTTTTTTATGATTATATTGATCATAGTATAATTTTCTTACTTTTTTGGTCCTTAAACATCAAATTCAATGCATTCTAGATTTCCCACCACTGTTTCCAAGTAAGTTTTCCCATTTTTTGATTTTCAATTTATAAATTATTTTTTTATTTCTTTCTAAAATTTATGTTTTAACTTTCTACAGTAAAATTATTTGATTTTATTTTATTTAATTAGGATTTTAATAGGAGGTAAAGCTTTCTCAAAATTTAAAACATTTCACAAACCTGGTTTTATTTGTTATTCCAATTTCTGTTTATTAAAATTCCCAAAAATATTTTTATAATTTATATTTGATAATTTTAAAAAAAATTGGGTTCTCACAGTGCTCTCTCAGAATACATTAATCAATATTTTAAGTGGAACATGAAATACCAAGTACAAAACATTTATTTAAATGTTCATTTTAAATAATTGAGTGGTCTAAAAAATAATTTGCCAAAATTTGTGTCATGGGTGAGATTCAACATTGGTGTTTAATACATTGAAAAATATTTTATAAATGTGATGTCGTTATTAAATTAATTTTCAATGGGATTTTTAAGGTGTGATGTTTAAATAATTTTTTATTTTAAATGGGTTTTTTAAAAGTGAAAAGTGACTTGTCCTTCCAGGTCAAGTTTATCCTAAAGTTCCATTTCGAAATTTCTAAAAGGATTCAATTTAGCAAAATGTGAGGCCTTTTATGATTTTACTCATGCTTATTTCCCATTATGTAGATATTTTTTGGTCTATATAGAGATATGGGAGATTTTATGTTCCTACTTATGCATTTTTTTTACTACATCATATCTTTATCCTTGCTTGAATATTATTCATTGGAGTGCTAGGTCAATAAGAAGATTCTAGGATGAGTGAAAGATATATTTAGCATGTTTCAAGATATATAAGGATTGGGTTGTTGTGTTCTCTTAGATTTCCTATGGGCTTTACACTACCATTATGGTGTTAGGGACCAACTAGTTTAATGGGACTACTATGATGGATAGTTTCTTATAGGCCGACATGGGATTCGTATAACCAGTTCAATTTGGTATTAATTGATTTACAAGATTATATCCCATGACACGTTATTTATTAATTGGTGGTTTATCTAGAGGATCCTTTTCTTTTTCATTATTTCTTTCTCCCCTACTTGTATTACTTGCAGCACCCTTATGTTATTCTATTATACTTTATTTCGTTTATTGACTTATGGTATGATTTTTAATATGTTTTGATTGTGATCTTCGGTTCACATTCATTGAAATTATTTTTAAGAGTTTTTTAAGACTATTTTAAAGTAAATACTTTTTATTGGTTTTCAAATGGATTTAAAAATGAGTGTTTTGGTTTTCAAAGGTGTCTTGGGCTAAGAAAAATAGATTTAATGTGATTGTTTTAATTTAAAAAAATAAAAATGGAAAACCTATTTTTTGAACTATATTTAAAACTATCTTGATATGTTTTTATAATTAAAATATTTAACAAGTGGAAAGGCAGGTATTGGCCTACTTATTATGTTTATGCTCATGCCTGTATTATCCTAATAGCAGACATTCTCTTAACTTTTGAACACTCTTGGATTATTGATTGACTTGGTAGATTTGAGGTAAGTTTTATTTTAGTGCATTCATCCAAGTGTTCCCATTACATGATTTTCTTGGTATTTCTTTTGTTTTCATAGAATTTCCCATGTGTATCCCTTTAAATGAGTTTTTTGTTACATTTAGCTATGGTTATTAGGGGATTCACTTCAAGAAAACAGTGATTTAGCGACATTTTTAAAAACAGCAGCTAAATGTTCTTAAAATATTTCTTTATAATATTTTAATAAAAATTAATAAAAAACTACTACTAAATTTATTTTTGAAACAATATTTTTAAAAACATCCACTAAATTTATTGTTGACACATGGTTTTCATAAAAACTCTCACTAAATATTTCTATGACTTTTTTTAAAATCCACCACTAATTGATTATCGACACACAATTTAGCAGAAGTTTTTCAAAACTGCTTCTAAATGATAAAAAAACTTCCACTTTCGCATGGTGTATTGCATTATTTTATTGTAATATTGGGTGATTTAGTTTCTATAAATGTTGAGGGAGCTAGGGAAGTTAGTAGAGTAATATTGGCTTAGTATGGAAGTTTACAGGGTGAGTTGAGATATTAGTTTATATCTTTTTCTTGATTATGTTCTGTTTGTATCTGCTTATTTATTTTGTCATGGATTTCCAACCTATATATGAGTCATTCCAAAATTTTATTAGATATTTTCCACTTATTTTACTCTAATTTCATGAATAAATAATTCTCAATATAGATATATATGATTCCATGTAACTTTTTTATAGACCATGGGGTTTGGGAAACTCCCCTCGGATTATTGGAGACATAGTTCAGGTATTGATTTAGATGGTATCCTAAGTTGGGTCATTACAATCTTTCACATTTCACTGGAACCAATTCTTCCTATATCCCCTTCTCATCCATGTCCATACTAGCCTTAATTCAGTCATTTTTTATGAGTGAATTTAGTAATGTGCCAATGACACCATCACATACATTCATTTATACATGAATGAAATCAAGAAAATGTCTAATGTACATGTAATTCTAGTATAGTAATTAAAAAAAATCATTCTCTTTTTATAACTAGTTTCTATGCTGTTTTTCATAGAAGGTTTTCTAAAAGCAGTGACCATATCCTTTACATGCTCAGATAGTTGATCAATATTCAGTGGATATGGTGTTGTACATTCTTTTGAATTCCCATCGAATTATTTCATCCAAGATTGATATTTATCTCATTGGAAAAAAATTAGGATGCTCTAGTTTAATGTCACATCATAAAAATATTCCATAAGAAAGAAATTCATTTATCATCTCATACAGTATAGATCTCAATGAGAAATATTTATTTCCATAAGAATCATATAATGTAACACGTGAATCCCACATTAATTTTAGATCTTTGATCAATGAAACAAAATAAACCCCAGTATCATTATCTGATTGTTTTAGTCTTGATATAAGAAGAGAAGACATAATGTATTTTGGCTTCATGCATAACCATGGTGGATATTAATAATATACCCATATAATGTACCATGAACTATGAGTGCTACTTTATACACCTTAAGGGTTCACAACATCTATAGATAGAGCAAGATAAAGGTTTCTAAATTTGTTTCTAAATTTAGGATACTCATGACGAATTTTATTAATCTAAGGAGTGTATACAAGGTTATGAAGTTTCCCATATTGATTTATTTTTTCTACATGCCATTTCAATTTTCTTGTGGTCACCTCACTTCTATATAGGTGCCTAAACCTTGGAATAATTAGAATGTACAATAACAATTTTGAAGGACTTGATTCATATTTCTTGTATTGAGATGCACCACACTTTGGTCATTTTTAGGTGAATAATGGTCCTTGAGAAACAATATAGATCTATTTAGACTAGCATGTACTCTTTCAGAGATCACACTCATTGAACATATCATTTGTTTAATAGTATATGTTTGGAAAGGAATCTTATTATCTTATAATATCATATCAATCAAGAGAGAAAATATTTCAGTACAGGTGGTGTCAATCTATATACTGCCAACTTTTACATTATATAGCTTCAATATAGATATGAATGTTATATATTTTTGTAAAACTAGCATACAATGTTGTCATTGTGCAGCTCTTTAACTTTTGAAACAACTTTGGATAATCATAATGTTCATCTTCAACTGTTATTTCCATTTATTCAATATGGACATCATCATCCTTTACACTTGTCATCGTATCATCAATATGATCTTTATCATCATTAACACTTTTAATAATATTATATTATCCATTAAATTAAGTGTTAACCCAATCACTAGCTATATTCAGTTATTCCTCATGTTTAGTCTAATATTTATAACCATTCTCTATTTCATGATAGATCAAGTGTTCTTCCAGCTCTTCTATACTAATTATTTTTTAGTAAAAACCATGTAAAAATATACATATGATGTGATCGGGATTATATACATGATATTTTGCATCCATGATAAATATTTAACCTTGTCCTCATAATCGTTTCTCATATTATGGGCATCCATCCATTTTTTGATTCGTATACATCTTATTTAATTCAGTAATATTCATATTTATCAAAAAAACTAAATATACAGAAGGTATGATCACAGAATCCTTAAAGGTTATACTTTATATATAGTTATCATATTTGATATAAATTTTCATTTCATCAAAAACTTGTTAGAACATATAATGACAAAGAATTATATGAATATAAATCATACACTAATTTTTTTATATTAAGAATTTTCATATCATAAATCATTCTCTTTTTTGAAATGGATTTAGTAAGATGGATAATTCACTCCAAGTCACTGTCAATATTCATTAAAATTATATGGATTCTACAACTGGATAAGTATTATGATATATATAATAATATTTCACCATCAAAACATATATAAAAACAAATTAAAATGTTTTAAAAAGTTTTTGTAATGTTCAAAACAATGTAATCAGATCGATAATGGTTTTTATATTTTTATATTTATGAAATATTTCATATTGTAATTTCCAATTTCTTAATAATAAAAATAAAAAATTTAATGTTCCATGAGATTTAGAAAATAATTAAAATTATGGGTAGAATGGGAAAAATGAATTATTTATCCAAAATAACCCAAATTATCAAATTTCAAAGTCATGAATATATTTAATAACCAAAATTATTTTAATAAATAAAATTTATAAAATAAACAACCTTATTATTTAAATTAGAAAAATTAATGTTTCGAAAACTTTTAATTCTAAAAAAATTGGTAATTTCAAAATTTTCATTCATCTCTCATTGAATGTTATGTAACCTTTTAAAATGAAGTTTAATAATATTTGGTGAATTATATTAATTATAATGGGAAAAAATTTGTATGGTATTTTCCAATATATTGTATTAAAATATCAATTAAATAATAATTTTTCTTTATTTCTCCATGAAAATTATGAAATTTGTATATAAAATTTTGAGATTATTTTTCATTATTAAAATAATATTAAAGATCAAATTCAAATTAAAATTGACCAAATGAATCGTAATTACATACAAAATGTTTGTGAATTAAAATAAAAACCATAGAAATTAGGAAAATTCTAATGATAAGAAGAATAATAAAAAAATTATGATGAAGGGACCAAACATCAATCATAGGATAACAAACAAAAAACATTCGAGGAAGGGTCTGAAAATTAATCATAATAGAAAAACCAAGGGGAACCAAAAATCATGAAAATATCTTTTTTAGTCACAACCCAAAGTGATCGAGAAAATTTATTAGAACACACACACACCTACCATAAGGAGTATTACAAGTCATAAATCCCCAAAGAAAAAAAAAACCAAAAATTAGCCAAAACCCATATGAATTCATAAATAGAATATAGAACATATTAAAATTTAGGTTATACTTTTATTATCCTCAAAATCAATGGGAAAATAATAAATCCAAATTTCCTTTAGATCATCTACAAGAACTAAAATTGCAAACAACCTTATTTCATACACTAAAAACACATGTGAAGATGTTGTTTCATAAATAACTATCCTTTTGTGTAAAACTGTATAAAGGATAACACCATCTAATGGGAAATACACCACAAAAAATGACAATCCTCACACAGTCTGTATCAATATGCATAATATTCACTTCTAACAACATAGGAAACCAAAAAATATAGAAATATTTGAAGTCTAAAAAATAACTATCACCAAAAAGAAAAAATTCAGCATGATGATCTCCAGAGAGAAGTGCACACCAAAAGAACGTGCCAAATGCCCGAGCTATGCCAAAACCAGTATCAATGAGCAACAAAAGTTGGTTCCTTTAAATGAGTCATCATCCCAACCATTAAGCCTACATCTGACTTTCCCAAACAACATGTTTAATATTGAGTCTAAGAACATAGGCTCATGTTGTGATAGGCCCCATGACCACCCCGACCATATGTGAATCAACCTCTCTTCAAATATTTGACCTTTTCTACTGATTTCCTTGATAATATGAATCTATATCAATGAGATACATCTTTAATGTGAGAATCCAACACCAACTACTTGGAAATAACACAATTATTAGGAATCAAGGGAATTATTTGAACAACAGAATCTGGAACATGCAAGTCAAATGAGTTTCATGTGGTGACATGACATCTTCCCTTCCCTTCAAAAGATTTCACATGTTCATCAAGCCCCTTAGATTAGGGATGAGCCTAGGGATAAGTATTTTTCATTTTTATAGAATTATAACAACCCATTATAAAAGTATTTGAGTGACCAGAACACTGATCGTTCAAAATTAGAGGTTGGGTGATACTCATAAGTTACTGAGTACCATCATCCTTCATCAAGCTAAGATGTATTTATAGAGAATCATACCTTCTCTTGATGCAAATATCCCACATGGTTTTGAATTAATCAATCTCATGAGGTCTATCTTATTTAATTTTAGAGTCATTTTCCTTCCCTCCCTCTGTCCTATCAAACCACATAGAAGAAAGAAACCTAGAAGGCTAGACAGAGGAGGAACCATGAACCAGGAGGGTACACTTAGAAACCCTCGCCCAACCATGTTTCAAGGCAGAAAAGTTTCAATCTTGATTATGATCGTGTTAGGGAGATTTTTTATTATTATTTATGGAATAGACATGAAATTAATAGTTTTATCTTTAATTTTAGTAGAGGTCAACATGTTCCCTTGTCACATTTCATGATCCACATCATCTTAGGAAGCCAGATCCTTGTCTGTTTGACCATTATCAGAGATATTACCAAGCTAATCTAGTTCAATTCCCTTGTTTAGTGCATCCATGAATGAGACGCTTGCAGGTATGATCTGATATCACTTTTCCAAGGTATCTTCCAGTAAAATGGTGTTTCAATTTTCATAATATTACCATATTGGAATGTCCCATATTGATCCTATGTTAGAGGAACAAAGGAGGAAATTCCTTTCAAACCCTCATCAACATTACCATGATCTGTGGAGGGAGAAATGAAAACACCCATGATATCTTTCTTCTAATTACTAAGTTTCGGATCACTATGCCTAGGTATGAAGCCATTCACCGGCTTTTTAGCTGGTATAACCTTGTTACTTTGGGCATGAGCCAGAACAATTGGAAGTAGAGTAGGTTCCCTATTCCTCCTCTTACTCTAAAGATCTGGATTCTTCTTACAATAAACTAGTTCGTGGTCGATATTCTTAGAGAAATAATAAATGGAGGATATTTTTAAATTTTGGGAATCATGTACAATCAATTTTCAATTATAGAAATATTGTGGGAGCCTTTCATAACCAACCTTAAGGTTACTGGTGTCATCCTCCATAGAGATAATGACATTATAAATAAGAGAAAAAGATAGATCAACCTCCCCCAGGATCCGAGCATTGTTTCCAAATCTCCCAAATTTTGTATCTTTGTCTAAACAAATTAGAGAACCAATTGAAAATGTAATATCCTTTAAGATCTTAGCATGACAATAAAACAAATTAAGACCAAGAACCTTAACCCAAACTAGTGAAAAAGAGTTCTTATAGTCAAAAGGAAAAAGGTGGGGATCCCACTCTTGAATTTGGAACAACCTGGGTTTGAGTGATAAGAACCAAAGCTCTACACCCTATGCATAAAGTGATAGGTATGAAAGAATAAATGATAGAATATGTGACCAACTGAGGTAATATTTTAGTTGAAGAATACCTAAATGCCTGAAATCCATTTAGATAGGTCATCCAACTCCCCCTGGTAAGAAAAGATGAGATAAAATTGAATACATACAATGATCATGCATCTTGGACACAACATCCAACCAAGAAGAAAAATACATTGTGCTTCCCTTCTTAATAATGTGCTTGATGGCATCATCGGAAACATAAGTGAAGGAATGGTCTAAACCCTTCTCCCTGTCATGAGCACTAGAGATCAATTCATTATCTTCTTTATATGCCCAATTTCAATAAGTAGAGATATCCTTGATACTGATAATGTTATCAAGATCCTACAGATCCCTATTAGGGATTGACCAAGAGTTTCCATGGTTATCGGCTGGGTTCTCTCCCCCGAGAACCATCCCCCTTTTTCCCAAAAAAAAGATGAAAATAATGTCAAAACATTAAGAATACAAAAAGAACTCAAAAAAAAGAATAAAAAATCACAAACCAAGATGAATAATCGATTAAAAAGTAAGGAATAGAATACCTTTGATTTAGGGTTCGATACTTCTGAAAGATTTGAAGGAGGTGGAATCAGGATTCGGGTTCCATGAGAGCATGAACAATGCAGGTAAGGGAGATCTCAATTAAAGATCTTTTAAATAGGGGAAGGGGTTTTATCAGTTCTATTAATAATCCCAGATAAAATATGCATTTATCAGTGCTAAAATGTAAAGTCTTGATGAAGGTATGATTTGTCGGTGCTGTTTTAGCGCTGATAGAGCCCTAAATTTATCGGTGCGGAAAAGGTGTTAGTAAATAACATCTTTATCGGCACTAACTGATAAAATTTAATAAATCACACCTTTGTCAACACAAACTGATAAGTGCTCATAAATAAATTTGTTTCCAGTTCTTAATATTGCACCAATAAATACTAGTGGAAAATAAAAATAAAAATTTAAATTTAAAAATTACAATAAAATAATAATTATATAAAAATGAAAATAAAAAATACTTTATAATAAAAAATATATATCTAATATAAATAAATTATAGAAATATTAAAATTAAATAAACAATATTATTAAATTAAATGTATAAATAAATGGGATAATATTATGATAAATGTAATAATATTTTGACACATATATTAATATTATGTTAAATGAATAAATAATATTAATTGTGTAAGTCAAAAAATATTAAAAAATAATAAATAATAGAAAGTAAACATATTACCAAAATAATATAAATAAATTAATATTAAAATAAAAATGAATTAATACTAAGAATTTCTTTTAAATTAAAATAATTTAAAATTAATTCCTAATTAAAAATTAATAAATAATGATAATATAAAGATTTAAATAAAAAATGTTGAAATATAAATGAATAAATATTAATTATGTAAACCAAAAACATATAAAAATATTAAATATTAATAAATAAAAATGTACAAATAAATATTAAAAATGAATAAATTACAGAATTATAAAACAAATAAACATCAAAAATGAATAAATTACAAAAATATTACACGTGATTAAGTTTTAAAAAAGAAGATATAATAATAAATGAATAAATATTAAAAGAATAAAATTTAATATTTAAAAATAAATAAATTGAAAAAATAATAAAATAATGAACAAGTAATTTTAATTATATAAATAAATGAAATATTAAAAAATAAAAATATTTAAAATAAAAATAATAAAAATTAATTTTAAATTTTAAAACAATTGATTTATAGTGGCATACTGATTATTAATGAATAAATAATAATTTTATAAAGATTTAAATAAAATTGTATTAAAATAAAATTTAATAAATATCAATTATATAAATTATAGAGATATTGAAATTATAGAATATTAATATTTAAAAATGTTTTAATAACTATCAAAATAGAATAATCAAAAAAATATTAAATGAATAAAAATTTAAAATGAAACAATATTAAAAATAATAAACTACCAAAAATATTAAAATGGAGATATATTAAAAAATGAATATATAATATTTATCAAATAAATGTTAAAAATTAATAAAACATAACAATAAAAATTAATTAAATTACAAAAAAAATTAAAAATAATAATAATTATATAGGTTACAAAAACCTAAAAAATTAATAAATATTAAAATGAAAATTAATAAATATTAAAAAGTTCAATTAAATACAAGAGTTTCATAGTAAATTACGAGTTAGAAATTAATAGATAATAACTGTATAAATATTTAAATAAAAAATTATTAAAACTAAAATTAAAAAATATTAATTAAAGAAATTGAAAAAATATTATAAATGTTAATTATCAAATGTATCGATTAATATTAAAAATTCAAAAGAAAAACAAAAAAGTATTAAATGTATGTTTGTTTGTCTGTTTGTGTGTGTATTTCTACATAAAATTCCATTAACTGCACTTGAAAAAACAAATGACATTTCCTATGATTATGTGTACATTTATGTGGTTCTGTACATATACTATAATGAGACATGTCATATAGAAGAAATGAATTGTTTTTCTTATTATATGATGATATATTCATATTCATGTATGCATACATACACAAACACATGTACATTAATTACAAAATGTATATATAAATATAATTTTGAGAAAGGTGACACCAAAAATTACTACCACAAAAATGACTTTAAATAATGCCACCCTTTAACACTGCTAAAAAGTAATGATAAAGAGGGAGCCTTTATGAGTGCTTTTTTATAAGCACTAATAAAGGCCCCCCATTATCAGTAATTTTTTATTAGCACTGATAAAGGTTATATTAAAAAATATTTCAATAAAAATATATAAATATATAAATATATTTATATTGAAATAAATATAATATATATATTTTAAATTAGTTTTAGATAAGGATAAATAGGAATTTACACTTAATATATATGATAGTTAGTAAAAAATATTATAAAATATTTATTTTTCTAAAATTAATAATTTTCTAATTATTATCGAGTAAAATTCATTTAATAATAATTATAATATAAAAAAATGAAAAAAATAAGAAAAGGTAGAAAATAAGTTGAAAACATAACTTGAACTTCAAACAGCTATAACTTTTGATCTGGGTGTTTGTTTGGGATTTAACACGTATCAAATCGAACCCTACAATGAGCTATATTCACAGATGATAAATGATAGCCCTTTGTCACATTTTTTAGGCTAAAAAGGACTAGAAGGCCCCCAAAATTGAGTTTTCAGTTGGGGTGCCCTGATTTTTTAACATTCAAAATAATTTATACCTTTTTTAAGGGGGTATTCTTGACCATTTTCAGTGGTGAATAAATTTATTCCAAGGGATTACATTCATATTGATATTATGGTTTTAAAACTTAATCGTTTTTTACAATGTACTGTTATTTATAATCAAATATATAACAATATATACATATTTTTCATATATTCACCCATAAAAAATTAATTTAATAAATAATTAATTAAACATATTTACATATAAAATAAATTTCCCAATATCTAAACCTAATCTAAATAAAAAAATATTCATTTTATTACAAATAAAAATCTATGAATATTTAAATACATATACATGTACAATTAATATATATATATATAATGTTTATATATATATATATATTCATGTGTATTTATAAACATATATATGTTTATCTACATATTCTAATATATGTATATAAATATTAATATATAATATATGTAAATATATATAAATATTTATAATTATATTTATAGATGCACACACATATATATAAATAATTAAATATATATGTATATATGTATTTATAAATAGACACGCCAAACATATTTTAAATTTGTATTTAAATATAAATATATATATGTGTTTGGATAAAAAAATTTAATGAAATATATATAAATATATAGATATATCATAAAATTAAAAAAAAATGTAGGTGAGTGGAAGATGTGTGGGTGCATGAGGGGGAGGTCCAAGGTTCAAAACCCAGCAACAGAAAGGATGCACGCTGGAGTGTGAAACATGCCCTAGTGTTTTCAAAGCAGGGGGGATTCCTAGTGCACCCAAAGGGGTGAGTTAGGGGTAAATGGGTGGGTTTAGGGGATTCATAGGACAGTTGAAAGGTGGATCGAGTACTGTTGAATGGGTGGTGGGTATACCCTCCGATCTGCAGATACTTTTTTAAAAAAATAAATGTTTTTCACTTTTTTTATCGCTAAAAACCACTGATAAAAGGGGTCTTTTGAGTACTTTTTTTAGCATTGATAAAGATTTATTTATCAGTTGGTTTTTTAGCACTAATAAAAGGGATCCCTTTTAATTATGCCTTGATTATTAGAACATTTTTAGAGCTGATAAAGGCTTTTTTAGAACTGATAAACCCCTATTTTTTAGCAGTGCGTGCTTCATGTTATATTTTGACAATCCACTCCAACATTAATGGAAGTCACAAAACCCACTGCTAGTTTTCGTAAATAGGATATCTGAATACACAACTTGTAGGGTTTCTTCGGGTTATGGTTGTATTTTTTTTATTGGTTTGTTCTCATTGAATTTTAAATTAAATCTATTAGATGAATAGGATCTATAAAACCTAGTTAAGCTAGCTAAGGATAGGGGTTTCAAAATTCAACAAAACTGTTGTCCATTTTTAATTGTACCGCATTATGGTGATTCAGTTTATCTATGTTCTTCTAGGATATTTTTGAAATTTGGATAACTTTTCGACCGAAAACTCTCCACCCATCATTGAATATCTAATCTCAAAAGTGTACTTAAAACATCACACAATGGGAATCACAACATGAAACTCCTCTTTGATGACCATGATGATTTATGGCGTAGAATGATCGATGACTATGCAACCTAGCGATGGGAAGTTGTCTTAGAGGGACAACGCATAGAGGATCAAAACAGAGATGTAATGATTAATTATATAGTACAAAATAACAGTCTTGTCCCAAATTTAAAAGTGCATGGGTAAGAAACTTCTTGATAATAGAAGACCTCATAGGTGAAGCAGTGTCCCAACTGAAGAACTCTATGCATGCACCTTATGTGCATTATGCTCCTTGAAATACTACTCAGTTGCCTGTGTGAATTCCTACTCTCTATAGTCACCCCCCCTGAGGTGGACATATTTTTTATCTCCTGCACACACAAAGAATTTTAGAAAAAATATACTTGATCACTTCTATTTTCTTCTACAAAACCAATTTTATTTTATTCAATACCCACAAATGAATAAAAAATATGAAAATGTAGCCTTGTAAATTTAAAATTATAGATAATTGTTGATAAAAATTCAAAAACACGCATTAAAATTAAGGTATCTATAACATCCCAAGTATTTAAAAGAAAGTTTAATGTTTGATAGCATACACAATACGTCACATCATGCTTAAACAAACAACTAAATATTATTATTTAATATGGTAGTTATCGTCTAGATGTTAGATTGGAGGGAATAAATAATGTTAACTAAATTATGAAAATACGGTTTACACATGTTTTTATAATGATTCATTGGTTACCCAATTAATCTGGAATAAAACCAAAAACCAATTGAATAAAAAAGATGTATTTTTATGAAAAAACTATTTAAATGTGAATAATTGTGTTTATAAAATAATAAAATCACTATTGTTGGATTATATTAATGAAATATTAATTAAATATAATGTTTAAAATTTATCATATGTGTTTTATAGACTTTATATAGGAACAAATACAATTTTATAGACAAAATATGTGTTTTTCTAAATATATAGTTTTATAGCCTTTTGATGGAGAACCCATATTAAATATGTTTTTGGACACTTTTATAGATTATATTTTAAAAAAAATATACACTTCTTATTTGGAATTGGGAAATCAAATTTTACTTTGGTTGAATTTTTGGTATTTTTATAATAATATTGTTTTTTTAATAAATAACAAAAAATAAAGCATTTTAATTCAAAACTACTTTTTCATCTAATTTACTTATATAGTTAGGTCATCCATTTAATTGGTTATAAATTATAATTAAATATATTTTTTATCATTTAATATAATTTAATTAATTGGAATAAATTTTAATTTTAAATTTGATATAAAAACTTTGTGAACTTTTGAACGTTTTTACTTTAAAAATTTGTTTCCTCAATCCATCAACAATATTAATTTTTAGGATAATTTTAGTCACTGTTGTGAATTTAATTTTCAAAAAATAATATACATTGTGGTAACCAGTATTAAAATTTTGATCTAATAGGATCAAAATAATTTTTGTGAATAGTAACTTTGGTATTTAATTTACCACGGTTAAAGGTAAATCAAGTAATTTAATGTAAAATAATAATATAATAATATAAAACTACACTAAAACTTACCCTAATATTATTGGATGAGTTATTTTTGACCAAAAAAATACTTTCACTGAAAATTTTTCCTTTAAAATCCACTTGGGTTCGATTATGACATTAATAACATTTTATTTAAAGTAAAAACAAAGATTTCATAAATAGGTATCTTATTACTAAATCAATTTTAATATGCTATTATATTAGTGATATATTTGACTATAAATAGTACATGGAAAGCTAAAACTATCAACTATATAATGATAATTTATTTATAATTTTTAGGCATTAAATAATTAAATTTAATTATGACACAGTGATGATGAAGTAATAGATTTATTAAAGGAAGAATCAAATAAATGATATTAATAATATTAAATTAAATATAAATTGATATATTTGAATTCATAAAATATCTTATGGATAAATTAGACATATTATAAATGATTTCATCCAGTTTTTTGATGTAATCAAGTTGTTATGATTTTTTAAAAAAGTCGTGTAATGAATAACATCAAAATTAAAATAATTCATGTTTTAAAATATAAAATATTTAATTAAATGAATTGAAATTTATAAAAAACAAATATTTCTCTAACTAGTTTTGTTATGTCTCAAAATTTTATTAATGAGTCATTCATTGGTCTTTTGACATGTTTTGGTAATTATTTTAACTCTCAAAGTGTAAATTAGTAAATAAAACAGTAAGAGTTAAAAGGGTTAAAACATTAAGAAAAGGATTAAAACATATCCAAAACTTGTCTAATTTTTATTGGATTAATGTATTTCAACCCATAATCATCATATATTCAAACTAAGAAAACTTGGACCAATTTTAAAAATCAAAATAATTTATATTAATTAAATATTTTTAATAATTCCAAACAGTGCCCCTCCCCTCTCCTATAAAAATGCACTCTTCTTCTCAATTCCTTACACTTCAAGAAACTATTTGGTTTAGCCAATCTATTCCCAAACACCTACTTATATTTCCTCCCCAAATTCTTGAGGACATATTTTAGGTAGAACACCCTTCTTGGAGGTGTTAAGGTGTTATGAATTGTGATCTTCTAAAGGAAAGGAATATAAAGAATGTGAGAGACAAGTCACACTTGAGGTAAGTAAATTCATCTCAATATCCTTTAATTGAGATATATCTTGATTTTATGAACCTTTATTTTCCTATAAAGTGTATAAACAGCCCTTTTGACACCTCATATCATGAATTAATATTTTTTCATCATATTTAATGTTCTATTTAAATTTTATTATTTAACTGTTTTATTCATGTGTTTCTCAAGTGGTAAGGCACTCTTTAACTAAAACATCATTTTAAATGTTTTAAAGATTTATTCTTATAATTATTTACAATTAATTTACATATTTTAAAAATTTATTTAAGGATTTATTTATATAGACATGAATGTTTTAAAATGTTAATTCTTTTAAAAACTTCAAATTGGTAGGGGACACTTTGATTCAAAAATATTCTTTTTAAATGTTTTAACTATGTTTTAAAAATGGATAGATAATTTCAATAACATGGAATGTTTTTTCTAGCATATATTTCATATGTTTAATTTCTCTCTTTCAGGTCTCTATCATGTATTTATGTTTACTTTACATGTTTTTCATTTTTTTTAAATGTGTTTTCATTTCTGAGTTCACGACTTTTAAAGATGAAATTTGATTTGATAGTAGAAATGTTATTTTCCCTTTATTCTTGTTTTATGTGTTATGATTATGTAATCATTATTGTAAATTTTTTATGTATATGCGTGGTTCTGTGATAATCGAAGGGTGGGTGAGCCCATGATAGCTCTCCAATGCATTGGGAAACAAGACAGAGTTAAATGATATTGTTTCTCCTAAGAAATTTATGGAATATATTATGATGGGTATGTCAAATGTAACCAGGAAGGTTTTTCCTTCTGTATCTATGAATGTTATAATTATTGTATGATATGGATGCCATAATTTACCATTCTAATTCCTTATTGTGCTAAATTTTTTCTGGTATCTTATGATTTCTTGAGGTATGTTAAATAATATATGTTTTATGGGTGAAAAGTATGATTTTTTGATACTTTTTTCATGAGTTTAAAATATTCATGGACTAAAGGTGTCATTCTTTATTTTATATCCCTTACTATGCTTTTTGTGCTCATACCATGTTTTCAAAATGTTTTCCATGGGGTATAAGGATGAGTAAGGTAAAAAAATAAGTCAAGATGAATGTTATGAATATTTATATCAAGAAAAAAATAAATCATGTTTTGAAGAGTTTTATCTTGTGAAAAAAAATGGATAGGGAGTAGAAGAGTTTACTTTTAAATATTTGAGTCGATGTAATAGTTATGGCCTAATTCTCTAAAACTCTCAACCTAAAAAATTCTTAATGTTAATTATTGACATAACTCAAGATTATGTTATGTTTAAAGTTGGGTACTTATAGTATGAAATCGCCCCAAACTAAAGAAGAGGGTCCCTTCATAGCTCAAAATCTGGCAGGTGATTCCATATCTAATTTCTTATTACTAATTTTTTTGTATATATGTACACACATGTAAACAAATATAAATATATTATTATATTATATGTATATATATATATAAATATATTAAGTCGTATATATATGTATATAAATATGTTAAATGTATATTATTTTCTAAATTTATATATTTATAAATACTAGTGTATATATAAATATAGAACAATATATTTGGAAACCTAAAAAACCCACGTGTTGTCTTTGGCCCTATTGAGAGGAATATTTATTCTATGAGTCCACATGAGGGTGAGCATAGGGGGATTCATAGGTCGAGAACATATACATAGCTACCATGAGGTTACAGGGATGCACATGGTTGTGTGTGCACATGAATGGCAGGGGATGTGGTGGAGATGAAATATATAATAAATATGGGAATATATATATCACATTTAAATATAAAAATAAATATAAAAATTAGAAAAAACAATTACCCATATTTTGATAAACTATCTATGATTGATGTCTCATTTACCTGTCATTATAAGATAAAAGCGTTTTAGATATTGCCAAAAGTAGTTGTTAAATGCCTATAATGGAAGCACTTTTGACTCACAGTTGTTTCCTATTGTGATCCCTATTTTAGGGTCTCTCTAATACAGTTCTAGGGGGACTAGAGGGGCCACCAAATGGGTGTCATTATAAGGTGGGAAACGATGACCTATAGTAACTCAAAAATGGGGGTCTCTATAACAGGGCCAGACGATGCCTATAGTGTATGCCTTATGGAAGCCACAATATTATGATTTCACAACATAAAAAGGTAATTTCCTATGGGTTTGACCATTACATGCACATTTTAGTGTTTCTAAATTTTTAATGTATGTTTTTGGCCATATCATGAAAAGGACACCTCATATTGATGTTTCATTGGTTCCAACATTTCAAAATCACATTACGATGGTTTTCATATGATTTTACAATAATTATATATATTTTAATAATTTTTAATCCTTGGCACTATTTTTTACGGTCACCAAACCATTAAAAGTGATTATTTAGACCATTCGAGCACACCAAACATCCAATTGATATGTGGCCTACTCATACATGACAATAATAATTTGGTCTTCCTATGATTTCACATCATTCAGGGTCATTTTCTATGTTTTTTAGTGTAGAATGTTTTTTTACTGTTTTAAAACACTAAAATCATGTTTCTATTCATCCTAAGAAAATGACATATCAGATTGACATTCTTTCAAATCCAAAATTTCAAAAATCACTCTATAATGGTTTTTGTATGATTTCATGGTAATCAGATAGAACCAATGGAAAATAAATAATAATTGATCATTAAAAAAATTATTATTTCATATATATAATTTATATTAATTAAATAAATCCTTATTACAAACCATATAATAATAAAATGAAAAGAAAATTCACATCATTATGTGGAGGCGGTAGTCCATTAGTATGCACATGCAAAGTTATTATTTTCCAATGAATTGGATGGAAAGAAGTTATATGTGATATTTTATTTAAAAAATTATATATAGGTAATAAATATCACATATAATCATTATATTTCTCCTTATTACCTTCAAAGTAAAGAATGAGTGAAAAAAAGGACCACATCGCTTCGTGAGGTGGTAGTTCGTTGTACACACTCATGATGTTATTGTATATTCCCATTGACTAGAGAGTAAGAAGGTATATATGATATAATAATTAATTTAATTTATATCATATACTTATGTTAAATCCGTTATTATATACATCCTTGAATGTTTGTTATGGAAAATGAATTACATTGGTCCATGATGCTGTAGTCCACCGTACACATGATCGACAGTTCCATTTTCCATTTGATGGAAGTGGAAATGGATATATGTTATTCTATTAACATAATAAAATATTATTATATTTGAGATAATAGTTCTATTATATTATTATATATGAATAATATTGGATGGAATTATAAGAATAATTAAAATGAAAATGCAAAGATAAAGACGTTAACTCTTCTTCGAAAACCTCTTTAGGTTTAACTTAAAGTCGTCCTATATTATATTTATGATATATCCAAGGACTCTACTATGTGGGTAGGAATTTTAGGAAGGTTTTGGGAAGTTATTTTCCAAAACAAATGGTTTTTAATGTTTAAATTAAGGATGAGAGGGTTGGGCTTTTATAAGTGTGGGAGAGGACACACATGGTTTTTTTGAAAAGATAATGTGACGCCCATGTTTTTATCAGGCCAAAAGCCTTCAAAATGGGTCATTCTTGAACCATATAGGTTCTAAGGTCAAAATATTTCCATAAAATGCGTTTTGGACAATTTGGTATTTCATTTTAACCTATATCTTCATAATTTAATCCCCCTAGTAATCTCGTTTTTACCTTAACTATGGTAATTAATTTTTACTGAAATCACTTTTTATTATAGTCAAAAATTACATTGACCATATTATATTATATAAATTTTGTAGGTTAAATATAAAAAAAATCATTTTTTTCAAATTCTATTTAGAGAATTGGAAGGTTTCAATTTAATATTAAATCATAGTTGTGATGAAAGAGTAGTTTTCCAAATAGAAAACTCTCATAAATATAGAATGTTTTAATATTAAAATTAAATATAAAATTGATTTCAATGACCTAAATTAGTTAAATTGTAATTTAATTGAAGTAGTTTTAAATTAAAACAAATTTAAAATATAATTTAACTTTGTAAATAATTTAAATGAAAATCTAGTATTCAATAAAAATCAATATTTTTTAATATTCATCGAAAATTTAATATTTTCATAAAAATATCAAAAATAAAAAAATACATATAATTTTTACAAGTATATTAAAAAGGTGAATTTTATTTTGTCTAATAATATTTCTAAAAATGGTAAAAAAAAATTAATTTTAAATTATGTGTGCAAAGCATGAAGAAACCACCTTTTAAAAAAATAAAATTTTCCAGAAATCATTTCTTCTTCTTTAAAATTATTCTTATTTTATTTATAATAAGTAGATAACTGTTAAATTTATTTTATAATTTTTTAAACCTTATAATTTTCATAATTTAGTCATTACTATTCATACTCGCTATCTTAACGACTAAGTTATTATGGTCATGTTTAAAGAATAATATTTTAATAGAGTATGATGTTTCTTTTAAACCCAGTGTTGTATGCATCACAATCTATCAAAGATAATGAATTTATAGAAATATATCATAACGTCGCAGGGTGTTATATTCTCTTTTAAGCATGGTGTTGTTTTTTATGCATGCTATCGAACAAGATATTCCTCTTTTAAAATATTGGGGGTTATAAGAAATTTCTAAAATAAAAAGAAACATATAGTTTTATTTGTGTTGATATTACTACTTAGGATATTTTGAAAGATAGAAAAATAGACAGAGAATTATGGGTTTTCATGTTAACTTCCAATGGAATAAAAAATACTTCATGGGTAAGAGGATTATTAAAGAACTTACAAATCTAACACTTGTTGTGAAATATCATTATGCATCAAAAGATGAATTTGATGATGAAGATGATTCCTAAACTCTCAAATGAATAGAATTATACTTAACAAGTCTTGATAAAAGAGAGAAAATAATTTTTTTTTAAGAATTTCAGAAGGCTATTATAGATCTTTCTAAACATTCTATAAATTAAAATGAACTTCAATCTAAATCAATAAAATTAAATGAGGATTTGTAGAAGTCCACAAACGAGTTAGATAAAGTGAATAATTTAAAAAAATAATTACATTTTGAGTTGTAAGTGTGTAAAAATAAAGCTGTAAAAAATATTTTTAATAGAAAAGATAAAATAATTAAAATATCATTAAAATATCATCTTAAATTAACATGTAATTGAATGGAATTTATTATTATTGTATTTGGTGAAATTTTTAGTTCAACCTAAGATAGTGAATAGTGTTTAAAATTTTGTGTATTTAAGAAATCAATAAATTATGAAATTAATGTTTCAATTATTTTAAGAATTTATTTTTTCATGGTTTGGCAAGGAATGATGTGGAAAATTAGACCATGGAAAATTAAAAACTTCCTTGAGATAATTATTAGACCTATATATACGATTAGACCCATTGGTAGTCAGATGAATTAAATATTAAATTTCTATTAAATTTATTTTGATTATGGTTCATTCTTCATTTGTGAAATTGAATCTTATGGGGATATTTCTGGAAGATCTATCATTCATGAGAGTTTTATCGGTCTGAGGTTATATTCAAATCATATGTTTTTATTGAAATACCTGATTAGTTTTTAATTATTGGAGTCTTTATCTTTGTAAAAGTAATATTATGATATTTTTTATCCTCCCATCATTCATGATTTCCACAAAAACACAACATTAATCATGGTTGAAGGTGATAAAAGGGTTTCATTTACTCATTTTGATAATCCATTAAGTTTAACAGTAGATATATTTAATGAGTTTTGTGGAATTTATCTAGAAAGTAAATTACTTTTCATGTCTCAAAAACATCTTGATGTTTTCAGTTCTATTTTTAAAATCAAATAAAAGTAATTCAATTTTCTGTTCAAATAAAAATTTCATAATATGAATCATACAGAACCATAAGTAAGTATAGTTTTCAAATTTTTATAGCCCTTTTGGTTTCCATGGAATGGTGATAAGGATACACTAAAATTTACTTCATGAATTATCTTGGGTTCCCTACTTACACAATTTTTGAGACAACCATAACATTTCCCAAACGGCATTCCCGGTCCCCATGGGTCGGCGACTATCACCTAAAATAATTTAAAAAATAATTTGGAATAACTTTTCACTAAAGAAATTGTGGAAGAAAAAGAAACAAGAACGTATGAATCAGAATAAACTCCATTGGTAGAACTATACCAGTAGTTAAACAGGCATAAAAGACCAAAGTACTAAAATTAAAGTACCAAAAAAACTACTCAATCCCCAAAGGATGCAACTCACTAAATCCAAGGATCAACAACTAGAACCATTTCTAAGTGGTGAATTACCCCTGCTTGAACATGGTGGAGATAATCTACAAAACCTGAAGTCACAAGTAGGGTGAGAGCTAAAAATTCTAGTAGGGTCTCACCATAGAATCTACAACACATGAATGTATTAAATTAACCAAAGAAAGTTCTTTCAATTTAAAAAAAAAATTGGAATTTCATTTTAAGAGTATATTTCACAAATCATTCTTTACATTTCAAAGGATGCAAATACTTTTCAAGTGATGGAAATAAATTAGAAAATATGTCACTTTTCACAAATGGCTTAAAAAACACTTTTATATAAAATAGATTATATAAATTAAGAGGCATGTAAAAAAATTTAAAACAATGGTATATACTCATTTGAAATACAACCAAGTGAGAAACATGGTCATATTCCTAAGAAGGTATGACAGTTCCATTCTATAGAGACTATGTACTCAAGGTGATATAGAAAATACGTACATATTTCTTTTTGATCTCAGGCCAAGGAGGACTCATCACCATCACCTATGGGATGTGATGTGCTGATATGATGTTTTAAAACATTTTAAATTGTAAATTATCATCCAAATAACTCACTAACTACCAAATATTTTTATGTTCTCTAAAAATAAAACAACTATGGGAACTTTATTTCCTGACTACTTAATATAAATCACATTCTCCATTTCAAATATTCCAATTCTCCATTTAAAATCCATAATGTGGTTTTAATAAAAAAAACATGCCTTTCACCCAAATAAAAACCTACAGTTTCTATCAGAACAATTTTTAATACATTTCCACAAATAGGTATTTTAAATCTATTCACAATTAAATTTGTCAATCTAGTTTCATAAATTGAATTCAATAATTTAATTTTTCAAAAATTTCACCAATTTCACAATAAACCCCCAATTCAATGGAATTGGGTTTTTTCACAATTTTTTATCAAATCCATTTCCAAAATTAAATTAAAAAATTTAATTAAAATTTTTTTCATCAAATCCACAATTAAAATTAAACAATTTAAATTAAACAATTTAAATTTTCACATTTTTTTTAAACACAGCCTGATTCAATAGGAATTGGGGGGTTTCCCAAAATCATGGAAAACCCCATTTTAAATCCAATTGAAATCCATTTAATAAAAATCAAGAGATTTAATTTTATTCAAACAGTTGAAATTAAATAATTCAATTTAGGGTTAATAAAAATTGAGCATCGTAAGAGAACCTCCTACCTCGAGATCAACATTTCCTGAATCGTAAAGTCGTAAATAGAAAACTCTAATGGAGAACAATGAAAAAAAATATCTACAAATCAAACCTAGGTTTAGATCCAAAATAGAATGTTTTAGATCCAAAATTCAATATTAGGATCCATGGAACCCTAGGTATGAGCATAGAGATCATGGGATAATGAGATTGGGAAGAGGAAACCTACTGGTCGAAGATCGAAGGGAATTGCTTATGATTTAAATCACTTATGGGAGGGATTATATGATAAAATAACTCTTATTGGGAGCTCCTAGGAAGGGAGAAATCACTTCTAGTTTATATGGGTCTAATAAGGGGCAAAAAGGTGGGTTCGTAAATATTTAAATAAAATTTGGGTTAAAATTCATTAGCACAGTTTCCTTGGAAGAGAAGCACATTTTAGAAAAATAGTGTGAATGTCATAAAACTTTTTAAAAAGGGCTATAGGATTTCTCCAAGAAGGGTGCACAGCTTGTAAACAAGGTGAAATCCATGAAAAACTCATTTTCTAGGTTTTTATGGTTCTCTCAGAGAGGGTGCACGGTTTGGAAAACAATGCATTATCCCTGAAACTTCCAAAAATTTCAAAATTTCACTCGATCCACCCTCAAATGTAACCCAAGAAAAACAAAACAAAAATAGGGTTATGGAATACCTAAAAATGGTAACAAAATATTACAAAGTCCCCATGATATAAACTTTATATCCTTAGAAAGCCTGTAAATAAGCTTCCATGCCAAAAATATGAGGCCACTACTATCTCATCAGTGCCTCCCTCTCCCACATATCATAAAAATAAAAACTATGTTGTCATAGAACAAAAAATAAGGCCATGATCCTCCCATGATGAACCTTGGTCTCAGAATCAACTATCCTAGCCAGTTTTTCAGGAATAGATAAACCAAGTTCAACCTCAAAGTCACTCCATCTCATAACATGATATAGATCATATATATACTTTTAAAGATGAGATACATGAAACATGTTATATATTGATATCAGTTGTAGTGGGAGTACTAAATGATACAAAACTTTCCCCACCTTATCAAAAACCTAAAAAGGTCCTAAAAAACAAAGAACGAGATTCCCTTGTTTTCCCAGAAGCCAATGACCCAATCAATTTGGAACATTCATGAATACCTGGTCACCAATTGAGAATTCCAAAGGTCTATGGTGATGATAAGAATACGACCTATATCATCTCTATGCCATCAAAAATCTTTAAATAATTAACTAGATCATTATTGAGGCCTCTTGGACCAAACTCAGTCCAACCAAGGAACATTCTCCAATCTCCTACCAACACAATAGAGATTTACAAATTCAGCTATTAAAGGCCTCAAAAGGATTCATTATGATCATGGAATGGTAACTACTATTATATGAAAAATCAACTAGCCCCAAGTGATCATCCCAAGCTCCATCAAAGTCAAGAACACACGAAAAAAGTATATCCTCAATAATATTTATATCTTTTTATGTCTGTCCATATGACTATGGATGGAATTCCATACTCAAATGGATATGAGATCCTAGTGCCTCTTGAAGGCCTCTCCAAAAATGATAAGTAAATCAAGGATCCCTATCCAAAAACTATAGAATAATTAACTCAATGAAACTGAAAAATCTCTTTCACATAGATATTTTCCAACTCCAAAACTTTCATTGTATCACGAATGGGTATAGAATGATCCGATTTTGTCATCCTATTGATCACAACACATATTGAATTATTTGTTCTTTATGTACATGACAACCCAACCACAAAGTCCATAGAGATCTCATCCCACTTCCAAGTCAGGGATGGAAGTGGCTGAAGAAAACTTGAAGGTTTCTGGTCCACATCCTTGACTTTTTGGAATGTATAGAAATGATAGAAAAAACTCAGTAATTCCCAAACACATACCTAGCCACCAGAACTATGGTTGTATGTTATAGAACATCTTCATGGTTCCAAGGTGCACTACCCACTTGGAACTATGGAAATCCCCCATAACAACATTTCTTACCGAATATGGAACCATAAAATGGTTCTAAATAATATAATTCCCTCTTTGGATAATGATCAGTCAACAATAATATCCCCTCTATTAAGAGACTCAAATTATAAGGAACTCATCATTAATATGTTTGTCATGAAGAATCTATTTGAGAAGTGCATATGTCAACTAAACATTGTCCAAGGAAACCTCACTCCATGATTCATGAACACCAATATACAATTGTGCAAATAGAACCATCAAGTTCCACTCTTCTGATGATTACTTCACTACCTGGGTCATAATTTTCCTACTTATTATATTGAAAATTACATTCAATTTCCTTGGGGTATAGAATATGTCAAAATCAAAAGACTGCAAGTATTCCACCCAACAAATCTGGTGAAGATTCAAATTATTTTCATACAATATATAACTCAGGATCTTGTTCTTAGAAACCATAATACAACTTTCTCCATAAAGTTAATTTCACCAACTCTTTAGTGCATGCATCATAGCTACAAGTTCGAGGTCATGGGTTGGATAATTCTTCTTTTATGTCCTAATTTGATGAGATCCATAAGCAACAACATGATTAAACTACATAAGAATGCATCCCAAAATTGAACCTAATGTATTATAGAATACCAAATAGCCATGCTTGGCCTTAGGAAGAGTCAACACCAGTACAGTAGTAAAAATATGTTTCAGATCAACAAAATAACTCCCACGCTTCTCATCACAACAAAAATTTCTCCCTTCCAAGTTAGTGAAGTCATCGGGGAAGCCAACTTTGAGAAGTCCTTCATGAATCAGTGATAATATCCAGCTAAGCCCAAGAAACTCTTAATCATTAAGATATTCTATGGTTGCCCCAAATTCATGACATCCTTCACCATCTCAGTGTCAATAGATATTCCTTATTCTGACACAATTTATCCCAATAATGTCACTTTTGGAATCTATAAATCACATTTGGAAATCTTAGAATAAATCCATTAATTTTTTAGAAAACATAGATTTGTTCTCAGATGATGAAAATGATCCTCCTCAGACTTATAATAAATGAGGATGTCATCCACAAAGACTAACATATAGGTATTAAGATACTTGTGTAAAATCATGTTCATTAAATCCATTAAAACTGTAGGATCATTGGTTAGACCAAAGGGCGTGATAAAGTACTCATAATGACCATACCTTTTTGGAAAGTTAGTTGTTGAATATTAAATTCTTTTATCCTCAACTGATGGTAGAAAAAATGAATATAAATCATTAAGAACCACTCCACCCCTTTCAAATAATCAAAAATACCATCAATTTGTGGTAATATATATTTTTTATTTACCATAACACTATTCAACTTTCGGTAATCAATGAAAAGTTGGAGTAAACCATTATCTTTCTTAGCTAAGAGAACTAGTACTACCCAAGGTGACAAACTCGAGTGTATAAATCCTTTCTCAAGAAGATTGTCCAACTGGGACTTTAGATCTTTCAATTCTATTGGTTCTATATGGTAGGAGGTAATATAAACTTTTTGAGTACCAGACACTAAATTAATATAAAATTTTATCTCCCTTATATGTGGAAACCCATAGAAGTTAGAAGTAAACATGTTGGGAAACTCAACAGAGACTGTAGGGAGATCACCATTCAAATATTCCTACTCCAGATCAAAGGAAAATTCTGATATTATATTCCAAAACTCTGGATAATAAGGTTCAAATATGATTTACCTTGGGTCCCATTCTCCTTAAAATACACGACACACACCATCAGGTGTAGTGAAGGAGAATCTTCGAAGATAAAAATCACTTTGAGAATTATTAGTAATGATCCAATCCTTCCTGAAAATGAGTATAAAAATATAAGCAATCTCAACATCAGATAGGGATAAAACAAAAGCGAGACTATGGAGACCCTGTTCTCTCTTCATACCAAGGGGTGTAGTAATATCAATTACATATGATAAAATATCCATAGAAATATTAAACAGATTAACAAAAAAAGTTTAAATAAATGAATGAGATGCACCAGTATCAAAAATAGCAGTCAATAATGATGAAGTTATAGTAATGGTACCTCTCATGGTCACAGGACCCATATCTGCTTCCTTTGGGGACTCTTCCACTGCATTAAGGAGATTTATTTCAGATGCATGTGGTAGGAACCCTTTTATATTTCAATCATCTGATTTCTCTATATTTTTAGAAGGTGAGTATGATCCCATGAAACTATGTAGAGTTATATAAACATGATAGAATCTCTAAAATTTTCCTTAGTATCTATATGAGCCACAATTATTGGGTGCCTTAGTTCAACCCCTCTTTGAATGTCCCGACTTTCCACACTAGTAACAAAATAAAGGACCTCTTCTAGGTGATGTAAGAGGTCTACAATGACCGTGCTATTGGGAACCACAATAAAAATCATAATTCTTCCTTTTTCCATAAAATAATGTACACTTCAACAGGGAGAGAAATAAACTAATGAAAACCATGACTTCCCAGCCAGTTCCATTTGACCATTATCACTCTATCCAATACATCATTATAAGAAGGTTGTTTTAGTAAGAAAACATGAGAATGAATATCCTAATGAATTCATAACTCGAACCTTATAGACTTCATCTTCTCATTCGATAATATCTCTAGTTATAAATTCACGATTTCTGCAAAAAGGTTTTCATACTCTACCACAGACCATTAAACCTACTCGAGTTTGAAGAACATAGTGACCTTGGCCAACAACATTGAATTTTTATTGAACTGGTTGGTGAAAATAACTTTGATGTCTTTCCACACTAATCCCACATGATTCTTTATTTTTACCATTATGTCCCACCATCTCTTTCTCGGCCCTTCTAGTACAAAGGTGGAACATTTTAACTTAATTACATCAAGTCTATCATAAATCCAAAAAAATGCTCCATTCTGCTCAACCACACCTCAACCTCTTAAGGGTTGTTTTAGTCTTTGAACAATTATATCTTCCAGTAAAGTAATTATTGAGAAAAAATATTTAGATTTTCCCTTTGAGTTTCCACAGTTGGAGAATGAATTGGAACAAGAAGTGGTGTCTATCCCAAATATTGGATAGTTCATACAATCAACTCAACTAGGTTCAGTTCCATGAGAGGTTTCACTCATTGAGTTTCAGTAGCAGCTTCCTCCTGGATCCGATTCAAACATATTCTTGAAGGAATCATGATAAAAAACAATTGTAGAAAAAACAACAAGACATTTTATTTACACTCAAATAGAGGAACATAGAAATTAATCCTAACAGATAGAATAAACAAGATTTGGATTTCAATCTATCCAAATAAAAAAAGTGAAAATACTATAACTGATCTAAAATACATATTTCCCTAAAACCCCTCATGACTTAAGGTTCATTAAGGTTAGATATGTCTTGGAAATAAATCAAAACTACCTCCTAAGTCCTAAAAACATTACACAAATTTATACCAACTTCAATATAAAAGATCAACCTGGAGCTATGATACAACTTTTTAAAGAACCATCCAGGGCACCCCAGTAATTCGATAACTGAGCTGGCCCTGACATAGTCTGAAGGGAATTCCTAATCCCCATGGTTTGATTACTATCACCTGACATCATTCAAAAAAAGTAAGTGGGAATTATTTTCCCCGATACATCGCGGAAGTAAAATAAATAAGACAGTATGTGTAGAAAAGAAACTCCACTGAGATAACTATTCCTGAAGTTAAAGAGGAATAAAATCCCAAATTTCTACAATTAAAGTACCAAAAAACAACCCAATCCCTAAAGTACGCAACGCACCAAGTCCATATATCAACAGCCAGAACCACCTCCAAGTGGTTCTTTACCCCTTCTTGAACCTAGAAAGTAGATAATCTATAAACACCTGGAGGCAGAAGAAGGGTGTGAGAGAAAAATCCCAGTAGGGTCTCACCACGAATTCCATAATAGATTCCAATATTAAATTAACCAAAGATGTGATTTAAATTTTTAAACAAACAGATATGGAATTTCAAGAGGATATTTCACAAATCATGATTTATATTTCAAAGGATGTAAATTCTTTTCATGTAATGGAAATGCTTTAAAAAAATTGTACTTTTCACAAATGTCCACGATAAACACATTTATATAAAATAGTTTATATGAATCAGAACTCATGTAATACAGTTTACAATAATGACATATATTCATTTGAAATAAAATTAAGAGAGAAACATGGTAATATTCCTAAGAAGGTTTGATAGTTCCAAGATATTGTCACTCTACACTCAAGGTGATACAACAAATATGTACATACACCCCTTTTATATCAATCAAATGAGGACTCATCACCATCGCCTAAGGGATTTGATGTGATGATTTGATCTTTTAGAATATTTTAAATCATAATGTGCCATCCAAATAACTCACTAACTACCTAAGTATTTCATATTCTCTAAAAACAAAACAAATATGGGAAATTTATTTCAAGAATTCTTAAAATACAATTTATCCCATTCTCCATTTCAAATTTTCCAATTTTTTATTTTAATACTATTATGGTATTTTAATAAAAAAATATGCCTTTTACCCAAATAAAACCCTAATATTTATAGAAAAACAATTTTAATCCATTTTTAAAAATAGGTATTTGAAATCAATTCACAATTCAATTTCTCAATCCAATTTTTCAAATTAAATTCAACAATTTAATTTTTCACAAAATTCCATCAATTTCATAATAAACCCAAAATTCAATGGAATTGTGGTTTTTCATAATTTTCCATCAAATCCATTTCCATAATTAAATTAAAAAATTTAATTGAAACAATTTCTATCAAATCCAAAATTGAAGTCAGACAATTTAAATTATTACAATTTTCCATAAACAATCCTCGATTCAATGGAATTAGGGGTTTTCCCAAAATCAAACCAAAAAAAATTTAAAATCAATTGAAATCCATTTAATAAAAATAAAGAGATTTAATTTGATTAAAATAATTAATATTAAATAAATCAACTTAGGGTTAAAAAAAATCAGGTATCGTAACGGGACCACTTACCTCGAGATCAATGGATCTCAAATTGCAAAGTCGTAAATGGAAAACTCCATTTAAGAACAATGAACCTAAGGATATATGAATCAAACATAGTTTTAGATCCTAAAATAGTGGGTATTAGATCCAAAAATCAAAATGGGGATCCTTGCAACTCTAGTGAGGAGAAGAGATATCTTGGGTGAATGAGATCTGGAAGAGGAAACCTACCAGTTGAAGATTGAAGGGAATTCCTCAAACTTCAAATCATTTTTAAGTGTTATCAAAGGGGAAAAGAACTCTTCTTAAGATATCCATGGAGGGAATAAATCATTTTTTTAAGGTTTAATCTTAGTCCTTAAGGGAAGAAACTCATCAGATACTTTCCTAATAGAAGAAGAATAAAAAATTATCTCTGAAGGTGAAAGCTTCTCAAGTTGTGAGAGATGTTCTAAGTTCTATCACCATTAGAGAACATTTAATTAACGATAATGTAACTTAGAGAAAACATGATTTAATTGGAAAGGGTAAGGATATATTAACTGAAGTACCTTAAAAATCTTCATCACTCTCATATCCTAATCAAGAGGTTGGTTAAATAGGTATGCATGCCAAGGAAATCATTCTAATAGAAGTTTGTTTCATAAAAAATATTCAAATAAAGGTTCATTCATTTTAATTTTATTCTTAGGTAGTTTCTCCAGTTTAATCCCCCTTGGTTAAGGACGATGTTTAAATGATGAAAGTAGAGAAATGACTAAGAAACTTTAAAATAATGTTCTAGAAGAATTTGAAAAAGTTTTTGAAAAAGATCCTTTGATGAAAATTCATCAGTTCAATAATTTTTTAATTTTTCTCAATCTCCCTAAATAACTTATTAAAAATAATTAAATTCATCAAAATATGTATAGAGTTTAGAGTTGAGTTATTACTCATCTAATATTACTGAAGTCGGAAAAAAGATCGTTGAAATCATCTAACTGGAATGGAATTGATATTTAAAAAAAAGTAGTGAGATTATCAATGTTGTTGATATTTCTCCTAAAGGAAAGAAATATATATGTGTTGAACTTAAAGATATTAAAAATCATGAAGAGGAAAAAACTTATTAATTATTTTGAATCTGCATCAAGTGTCAGATTGTTAACAAATGGTTGGAGGATGGATTCTCAAACATAATTTCTTGAAGAATTTAAATAGTATTTCTATAATTATATTATAACTAAATGAAAGTATTGATCTAATACAAGATTTGATTAAAAACTATAAAATTTAAAAAATGGAATAATAATCATGTTGATTTTGTATATGAAGTTAAAGAAATCTTGAGGAATGTTAAAGAATATAATGAGTTTTATAGCTAAAAGATGAATCACTTGTCAAAGTATTTGAAATATCAAGACAATGATATCAAGTCCATTTATGAGAAAAGTGATACATTACTTCAAATTTTAAATTTTTTTTATAAAATATTATGGGATATAAAAGGATTTTTTAACTACCTAGGAGAATATTGGTGGGAAATATAAATATTTTGAAGAGATGAATTATTTATTTATCTTTTATAATAACTAAATATATAAGAAGAGTTAGAAATCAAAATATTAGGAGAAAAGGTTGGTTGAGTAGGATTGAAATTCAGTTTCCTAGGAAGATAATTTGGCTGAGAAATATAAGAGGATTAAAAATTTAAACTATATGATTGAAAAAATTCTCTATAATGACTAAAATTTTAAATTTATGATACTCACTGAATTGATGTTGATTGTAAAACTAAAATTTAATTTAATTGGAATGATGTAATTTATTTATTAAATGATTCAAGTTACATTTCATTTATGTTTTTCAATTTCTATTACATTGATATTTAATTTTCTATTACTTGGATGTATTATTTTTTATTGTATGAAAATATTTTTAGTTTCCACTGCGTGAATGATTTTTGTAGCACACCTAGTTTCAAGTGTGTAATCATTTCCTTAATATTTTGAAGTACGCAAAGTTGTTGGGTGATGTTTAGGGGGGTTTGAAATAATTTTTGATTGTTTTTAGTTCTTTTATAAAGGTGTAGAGTTTGATCATGGTTAGTGAAAACCATGAAACTCCTATAAGAAATTGTGCATAGTGAAATAGGGGATTTTGGGATGGTGCGCGATTAGGCCCACCATTTGGATAGACCGTACGTCCACCCAAGAGAAATCAAGAAAAGTGGGACATAGGGATTTTTCAGGGTTGGTGCATAGTTTTTCTCACAATATAGTCCAACCATGCGAGTTGTTTCTTGAGGCATAAGTTATAAAATGGTTAGCACATGGTTTTCTTAATCGTGTGACTAACCATGAATGGTTAAAACATTAGATCCTAAAAATGTGGATATCACTAATTTTCACTGCTAAACGTCTCATTTTTAAATATTTTAGGCCATTATTCAGTTTTTCTTCCTCCCAAAGTCTTTGGATTCTCTCCCAATCAAACCAAAAGCAATCCAAAGGAATTTATTTGTGCGTTGAAGACAGATTCCCTTCATAATCCTTTTGTTTTTGGTAGTTTTTATTAGATCTAATTTCCTTCCCTATCTTGAAATCCTATATATAGTCTTCTATGGATAGATATATGATGGTTGATGCTAATCTTGATGATATATGGTTGTGTGGATGTTCGGGAAAGAGATCTAAGGTGTTTTTTTTGGAGATTCAACCTATTTTTATTGAATAATTAGTGTTGTTCTTCATTTCCATCATAATTTTGGAGGTAGGTGGTTTCAATCTCGAATCCACTTATTAGAACATGAAGTATTAGTTTCAAATTTATTTTTTTTTTCATGAAATTTATTTTTAAATTTTTTTGTAATTATTGATGGAAAACATTTTTGGTGATGGTTTATGGAATTGTGAAAAATTGGTGTTTTATTGGAAAGTGAAAGTAGTAACATGATTTTAAAGTAATAATTTTATAATAGTTTTTTAGTTTTAATTCAAGGAAATTTTTTTCAATAAAATAGTCATTTTATTGAAATTGTTTGGAAAATATGGATGGCCATTTTTTTGGCTTAAATGGTCATGCATGATTTGAATGGGATGGATAATGGTCGTGAAGTATAGCCATCAAAGGGAAGGGTTGTGGACATGAAGTTTAACACTCTATGGTAATACCAAGATTGTGTGGTTGAGTGTTTGTTTTGGTAGTTATGTGAACTGGAATGGGTTAGTCCAAAACGGAATTTGAGAAATGGTTATATGGCTTGCTTGGAAACTTTCCTTAGAAATAGGTTTTTGTTTTGAGAACACGATTTTGCTATGGAAATTGTTTTATATTCTAAAATAAAATTTTATCAATTGTTGTATATAATTTTTTTATATATGTGTGATAGCATGTTTTATCCTAGTGGTGTGAGTAGGAAATTAATTTGGGGAATCCTTATGAGTATCATTACTCACCCCTTCTTTGAAACGTTGGTGCTTTTGCAGATATTGTTTATCAGGATATAGGTAAAGTAAAGGTATACCATTTATTTAGAGATTCTTTGTGATACATGGGATATATTGTGAAGTTGTTGAATGGAGCAGGTTGGGAGCAATAGAGTTATGTCTTGTAGTTTGTGATCTTTTTTTGTTTTGTCTTCCACTATGAATTTAATGTTAATAGTGTTCTGATATGGTACTCTGGTGTAGTTTGGTTTTCATATAAATGGTATTACATCAAGTTATTATACATTATAATCATGAATCATTTATTGGTAAATTTTAATGGTGTGTTTTAATGGTTTGTTTTATTTCCATAGGGAAAATCATCTCCCAATTGTATTGAAGACCTCAACATTTATTTCTAGCCTTTAGCATCTTTAGGGTATCACTTAAGGTCACATAGAAATTCCTCCTTGACTCAATCCAATAAGGAGGGGTAGGATTTTACAAGTTGTATTAGTTTATTCAGTCCTTGTCTTACAAGTAGTATCATTTTTTTGATACTTGGTAATGAGTTGTGTCGGTCTAGGAGTTGAAATTCATTTAGGTCTATTCCTTGTATTGGGATGTTATAAAGGATTCGGACTATTGGGACTTGAAATTTAGAGCATAAAAAGACACATAATACCTTTTATGTGTAACTTCATGTTACTAAGGATTTGGGTAATTATGTGTTTTGGAGACACTTATAGGAGTTATAATCTCATTATCATGGGTTTAGCTAATGAGAAGCGCATGAAATGAAATATAGAAAGGACATCCCACTAGGATTTCTTATTACATTTTGAGTAATGATTTATGATTTTGTGAAAAAATAATTATTTTTTTAGATTGTTAAAGTAGTTTCCAAAAGTATTATTTTGAAAAAGTTCATGATTGTGGTATTTTTAAAAGAGTTTATTTTTAAAAAGCATGGTGAATTTTTTTAAAAAAATGGATTAACATGGAAAAGGGTTGAATTTTGGAGAACAGTGTTGTGGTATTTGATGTGATATAATTTTGAATTGTTAAACCTTAATTTGATATAGAGTGAGAATTATGGTGTCTTGTGTTTACAAAAAAATTTCCATGATATATGTCATAGAAACGAACCTTTAGAATCTACTGAGAGTGTGGTTTCACCTAAGACAGAGGTAAAAAATAGCTGGTTTGGAGTATAGTTCATGATTTTTAGGTTGTTGATATAAGTAATGAAAGGGATGAACCAATGAAAGTGGATCATTCAATCTTGTTCTAGAAACTAAATCCAACCATATTTTAGGGTGATTCGGAACCATATAAGGAAGAGGTGTGGATAAATATGATGAATCCAATCTTCAATTTCCTTTTCACACAAATAGAGTTGAAAGTTAAGTTGGAAATGTATATGTGGGAAGATATTTCACTCTAGTGGTGGGATTTAGTAGTTTAGGATAAGTTACTGCAAGGCATTGTGTGGGAGGGTTTTGAATAATTGTTTAACAAACAATTATATCCTCACATGTTCTGAATTGAAAGAATGATTCAATTTCTTAACCTAAGGCCAGAACATATCTTATTGATAGAGTACTCAACTAAATTTATGAATTTAGTCTACTTTACACCCAATTTTATTGATAGTTCTTCCTTGAAGGAATACATTTATGAATCAGATATGAGGATAGATATTCGCTCAAAGATTTTCATTCTTTGTATAATGGATTATTCAGAGATGGTCCATAGGGAAATGTTGGAAGAAAGGAAATTATTGGGATCTGTAGGTAGAGGGAGAATGTTGATACATAATGGAAATAGTGGGAACTATAATTATTATAGAAAGAAGAAGAGGGACACCTATTTTCAAGGTGGTGGAATGACATAGAATTAGACGACTAGATTGGTAAATATTTCTCCAAAACCCAAGATAAAGAGAGAATGTTTCTAATGTGATTATTTGGATCACATGAAGAGAGATTATATAAACCCAGCTAGATAATGCCACAATTTCAATTATATAGGGAATATTCAGTGATATTTTCATGTTCCTATAAGGTTTTGTGTTCGAGATACTTCTCACATGTCACAGATGTTGTACGCTTTGACAAGATGAGGAAAACAAAATACATCTCGCTAATAGAACCAAGATATCCATGATGATTCCAATAATACCATGAATCATCAACAGGGGAAATATAAATAGGTAAATAAGAAATAAAGTGTTGGGATAAAATAGTTATATGTTGTTGAGCATGTTATCGTGGATGATCAGTCTGGACCGTTGATGGTGTGAGGTATGGTTATTCTGAATTCCACCCTTATGAAATATTTGTTTGATATGGGTGAATCTAATTACTTTATTTATTCTCATGATTTTAATTTTCTAGGTTTAAATGTTGAGATGATTCCTTCTATGTTGAAACTCCAAACTCCTCTTGTTCAAAGAGAATTTCAAGCCCTTATGTGGAGAGAATTTTCGATAACTATTGATAAAGATGAGTTGATATGGTATTTCTTTATACTTGATATCGATGTCTATGACATAATACTGTGTATGGATTCATTAACAATGTTCAAGTCTCAGATTGGTTTTTATACCCAATGGGTCAGTTTTATGATGGATGATGGAATCGAGAATCTCTTTAGTGGAGACCATAATGTAAATGCATGTGTAATGGGCTTGTTGGAACCAATAGTTAAATCAGTCTCATACTAGTTGTAAGTATTGACATTGGAATTGATTGAAAATATCAATAATATCATTTTTCCAATGGGTTTTTATCAGTTTCAGGATTTTTTAAAAAAATTCTTATAGTTTCCACCCACAAGGGAAGTGGAGATTACGATTTATGTCCTTCTAGGGACGATTTCTATTTCCCTTCTATATTAATGAATGGAACCAATAGAATTAATGGAATTCAAAGTGAAGATGGAAAATATGTAAAAAAATTGTTCCATTAACCAAGAATGTCTATATGGGTAGCATTGATCTTTTTTTTCAAAAAGGATAATAGAACTCTAAGGATGTGTGTCAATTATCTTAAGATTAACCAAGTTATGATAAATAATAAATATCCACTTCCACAGATAGATGATCTATTCAATAAATTTAGGGGATCATATTAGTTCTTCAAGGTTGAATTGTGATCAGGATACCACCAATTGTGGGTTTGTAAAGATGATATTCCAACGAAAACTTTTAGTAGTAGATATAGCCATTATGAGTACATTGTTATGCCTTTTATCCTTATAAATAAACCAACAGTATTTATAGAATTGATGAATCAATTATTTCAAATTTATTTGGATTCTTTTTTTTTCTTTTGATGACATATTGTTTTATTCAAAGATAAGGGCTAATAATGAGAAACACTTAGGGATAGTGTTGATAATTTTTTTGGATCATCATTTTTATGCCAAATTATCAAAGTGTGATTTTTGGTTATAATAAGTATGTTTCCTTGGCCGTGTAATCTCTAAAAGGGGAGTTACTATAAATCCATAAAAATAGAGGTTGTTACCTCTTGGAAACCACCAAAACATTTCTTCAAGATACACAGTTTCCTTAGTCTAGCTGTGTATTACAGACTCTTTGTTCGTGATTTTTCATGATCGGCTTCTCTTAGGATAGATAAACAAAGGAGAATGTTACATTCCAATGAATAAAGGAATGTTATAAGTATATTAAATAGCTTAAATTTTTCCTTATATTAGAATTTATTTTGATATTTATATAATTAGAACAAGGGTATGTGCTGTATTGTGATGTTTTAGGATCTGGGTTGGGATATGTTCTCATGTAAAGAGACCATGTTGTTTCTTATGGATCACGATAGTTATGGTTTCATGAGAATAATTACCCAACACATGATTTAGAGTTAAAAAGCGAAGTCTATACTTTGAAAACTTGGATTCATTATCTCTTTGGTGAGAAAGTTATAGTATTTTCGAATCATAAGATCTTGAAACATATTTTCTCACAAAGAGACTTGAATCTAAGAAAAATAATATGGATAGAGTATCTCTAAATATTTGACACTGACTTGATGTATACACCGGGTAATGGAAATTTGGTGGAAGGTTCATTAAGTAGAAATTCATATGCTTAGTTGGTAAGAGAGTCTTTAGATTAGTGGTAGTTGATGTTAGTATTAGTAAAAATGAACTTGGAATGTGAAGACTTAGGTGATGTTGCGGTTTTATTTCCAGTTTCATTTGTTCCTAATTTAGTGGAGATGGTTAAAGAAGAGCAGAAGTTTGACTTAAAATGTGTCACATTGAGGTCAAAACTTAATGGTGTAGAGAACATCAAGTTATGGAAACTGTATGGGACTTCAGTTTTGTAGTTTTTAGATCAGAGGGTCATACCTATATATGGCTTTTCATGAATAACCTCTTCATGCTTACCACCATTAGAGTTGGGGTTTTCATCCTAGAATACAAAATATTTATAATATGTTGAAATAAAATTTTTGGTGGATCGGTATGAAATAGAAAGTGGATGAGTTTGTTTTGAGATGCCCAGCTTTTCGTTGGTTAAGGATAAGAATTAAACACTAATGATTATGTTAAAATCATTACCTATTATTGTTTGAAATAGTAACATATAATGATGGAATTTTTAATGTCTCCCAAGAATGGTTCAAGAACATGATTCCATGTGGGTGGTAGTGAATCAAATCACAAAGTCTACTCATTTCACCCATATTAATGAATCTCAAACGGTGGTGTACTTGTCAAAAATCTATATCCAAGAAGTTGTAAAGTGGTATGAAATACCGATTTTGATAGAATCATACAGAGACCCAAGGTTTATGTATCATTTATAGATATACTTATAGAAATCACTTGAGAATTACTTGACTATGAGTATGACATTTCATCCTCGGACAGATGGATAATCCAAAAGGATGATAAAACATTAGAATAAAAGTTGCAGGATTGTGTAATGGGTTTTGATGGCTTAGTGGAAGGTCATGTATTGTCATTGTTTTTCTCGTATAACAAAAGTTATGAAGCATCAATACATATGGATCCTTTTGAATAATTTTAAGGGTATCATTGTCGATCACTACTTTGTTGGGTGGAAATAGGTTAGAATTAACTATTTGGGATGAGCCTTGTCCAATAAACAATGGAGAAGATTTAGTTGATCTAGAAATAGATGGATATGGTACATATTCATCAGAAATCATATGTAGATCATCATCGACGTTCTTTATCTTTCGAGGTGAGTGATCATGTGTTCTTGAGGATATATCCAAGGCTTGGACATCATCAGTTTGGGAAGTAGGTAAAGTTATCTCCTAGATACATAAGACCTTTTGAGATGCATGAAGGGGTAGGTGAGGTGGCATATCAGTTTGAATTTCCACCATGGTTTGGTGTTGTGTATAATGTATTTCATGTATCTCAGTTGAAAAAAGTATCATCCTGATCCTGACCATGTGATTTGATGCGATCACATTGACCTAGATCTTGATTCTTCATCGGATCATATCCTGATATAGAATTTGGATAGGTAAGAGAATGTCTTATGTGGTAAAATCATCAGTATAGTGTTGGTTTTTAGGAAACATGTTCAAATTTTAGAAGAGACAGTGGAATAGGATAAAGAAATGGTTGAAAAATTGCTGAAACTTTTTTAAGATAGTAATGGTTTTCTACTTTCTGAGGACCAAAGGGCTAATAGTGGGGAGAATGTAGCACCCCTTGTTTCATGTAAGTTACCCTTTCCATATGATTTCTATTTATATAAAGTGGATACGTTAAATTTGGGAGGGTTTAGAATAATTTTGGATTTTTTATGGGTTTTATAAAGGTTTATATTTTGATCATTATTAGTGTAAACAATTTAACTCCAACAGGAAACCATGAATATTAAAATAGGGGCTTTTGGGAAAGCGCATAGTTAGTCGCATGGTTTGGCCAGACCATACATCCATCTAGGAGAAACCATACAAAGTGGAATAGAGGGATTTCATTTGGTTGTCTCGTGGTTTTTCTAACCGTGCAGGCCAACCATGTGAGGTTCTTTGTTGAGGTAGATTTTGGTGCACGGTTAGCACACGATTTTCCTAACCATGTGACTAAACTTGCATAGTTAAAAAGTGAGATCCTAAAAATATGTATCTCACTTATTTTCACCCATAAACCTCCCATTTTTCACTATTTTCATCCCTAAGCTTGTTTTTCTTCCTCCCAAAGGATTTGGAGTCTCTCTCCATTGAACCGGATGTGATTTGAAGGTAATTTTAGGTACATTGATGTCCAATTCCCTTATTAAGTCTTCATTTTTGTGGTTTTTCTTAGATATACCCTTCTTCCCTCCCTCGAAATCCTAGATCTAGTCCACTGGGGATAGATCTAGGATTTGTTATTCCAATAATGATGATATATAGTTGTGTTGATATTCGATAAAGAGATCTAAGTCATGTTTTTCAAGATTCATCCATGTTTTGTTGAAGAATTAGTGGTGATCTTCATTTTCATCATAATTCTCGAGGTAGGTGGCTTCACTCTTTAATACTCTTATTAGAACATGAATTATTAGTTTTAAATTAATTTTTTTCATGAAATTTATTATGAATTTTTTTTTAAAATTCTTTATGGAAACCTTCTTTGGTGATGTTTTATGGAATTGTGCAAATTGGGTGTTTTAGTGGAAAGTGAAAATGGTAACATGATTTCAAAATAATGATTTTAAAATGGTTATTTTTTACATGCATGGAAAAGTTCTATCAATAAAATTATAGTTTTATTTAAATGTTAAGGAAAATATTGATTGGCATGTGGTTGTATTAAATGGTTAAGTGTGATTTGAATGGGATGGATAATGGTTGTGAAGTTCCACCATAAATGGGATGGGTTATGGACGTGAGGTTCCTCCATCAGTGGTAAAACCAAGATTGTTTGGTTGATTATGGGTGGGTGGTTTATGTGAATTTTAATTGTTTATGCCAAAATGGAATTTGAGAAATGATTAAATGACTTGTTTAGTTACTTTATTTCTGAATTGGTTTCTATTTTGAGAAAACTATTTCGCTAGGGAAATTGTTTTATATTATGATATAAAATGTTTTCAATTGTTTTATATAAAGATGCTAACATTTTCTATCTTAGTGGCATGCGTAGAGAAGTAATTTGGGGAAAGCCCACTGAGTTTCATTGCACACCCCTACTTTGGTACATTGGTGATTTTACAGATATTGTCATTCATGATACAGGTAAAGGAAAGGTATCACATTTCTTTAGTGGTGATTTGTGATGTTTGGGATACATTGGGTATTTTGATCATGGAGAATGTTGGGATTTGTAGAGTTATGTATTGGAGTCTATGAGCATTGGTGGTTTTTTCTTCTGTTTTGACCTTGATGTTAATAGTCATCATCTAGGGTATTATATTGTTGTTTGGTTTAGGTATAAATTGTTTTACATCGAGTTGTTTTACATTGTTATCATGAATCATTTAGTGGTTATTGTGTAATGGTGTCTCATGATGGGCTTTTTTATTTCCAAATAGAAAATATTCTCCCAATTGTATTAAATCCCTCGACATTTATTGCCAACATTTTGCATCTTGAATATGTCACTTAAGTCCATGTAGAAATTCTGCCTCAACACAAGAAAATTAAGAGGGTTGGGATGTTACAATTTGATTAATTGAATACACTTGTTTATGAAGAGTATTTTAAATTTGAATAATTTTCATTTCACAAAAGAAAATAAATCGTTTTCTTCTATTTTTCAAAACCCATTTTCAAATGTTAAGGTGGAGAAGTAACAAAAAGGCATTTTATTTCCAAAAATGGAGTTCTTACTTTAAATTAATGGAATTTACTTTCTTGGGTGATGTTGTTTTTAAAATTTCATAATCTTTTTATTTACTACTCTTATTTATTATTTTTCTTTTTTAGGTTATTTTTTAAAATCACAAGGGGGGATATTTGATAAAAAAGTTAATTTTCTTAAAAAGGGGGATTGATTTTAGAAACATTCTATAATAATAAATTTGAGAAAATTTTCAAAGAATTATAAATTTTTTTATTTTACAATGGGGGGATTTTAAAAAATTATTTATTTTACAATGAGATAGATTTTATTGATTAAAAAATGGTAGTTTGTTTTCAAAAACAAATTGTGTCTTGTTCTTTTTAAAAAATTGTATATTGTTTATTCTATGACTCTTTTTCATTCCTTGTTTTAAAAATAACAATATACTTCAGGTAATTTTGACTTAAATTATATTTTTTAATTTTTTTTCATGTACATGATTAAAATATACTAACTTTAATTATAGATATTTATTTATTCATTATACCACATGAAAATACCATGATCTTATTTTTCATTCTAGATTATATTCGTCAAATATATGATAATTTTATTGGTGTAGGTATGACTTAATTAGAATAAGGATATATATTGAGTTCATCTGAAGATTATGTAGAAGATTATATTGTAGTTAAACTTGACAATTATGATAGTTAAATTTGAATGTTTCTATTTATTGCAGCTTTATTTAAAAAATTATGAAATCCTTAAAGGCTAGTGTATCATGTTACCCTGATAATTTGAAAAAAAATATATCTTCTATTGATTGTGATGAATTTGTGAAACTTCTTTTATTTTTAAGAGTTTTTTATCACTATAATAATTATTTATAAGTGTTTTTATAAGATTTAATCTTGTGATAATTCATTGTAAATCTAATAGTATTTTCAGCTTTAATATTTGTGTTTCTAGTCCTTCGAAAATGAGGGATTCTTTTAGGAAGAAAGACATTTTATTGGTCATCTAGATCAAGGGATTCTAAGCTTAGAAGATAGAGTTTATAGGGTTATAACATTGATGCCTCCCAATAGGTTAATGTCAAGGGATTATAGGGATAGGAATATAGAGATACCTATCAATGGTTTTACAATCAAGGATGTTCCATTATTTTAAATGGGGATTCCATATATCAGGTTAATAGATGTTCCACTCACTTTGGGTTGAAAGTGTGTTTTTGGAAATAATATACTTTTGGAAACTTAATAATGTTATCCTTACTCTATTAATATTTTTAACATTTTTAACTTTGACTTCATTTCCATTGTGCATTTAATTTTTTCAGATGTTGTTAAATGTTGGATATTTTAATTTCCACTTTGTTAAAAAAATTCTCTAAAATTGTATCAGCTGATCAAAACTTTTTTTATAGTGATTCTAAACATGATGTGGATAAAAAATTATTTAATTTTTTTAAAACTAGAGTTTACCTCACTATTGAATTTTACTTTTCATATATATCTGGGATAACACAAACTGCTTAATGAGACATCATTAAAATGGGATTATATTACATAGTGAGTGTTGGTCTGTGGTTTTTATCATTTCAGCGTCAACTTTTTTCTTTATATCTAAATTTACATTTTGTTAGACACTAATATTTTAGTTTAAGAAAGAACACCTAATGAAACTAATGTATTGTCCAAGAGGGTCACATGCTTATTGTTTACATTAATCTTTGCTAGATACTAGTAGTATTTAATAATTGGAATAAATATTATTTTTACTATCGAGAATTAGTATTTATTCACTAATTACTGATCGCATTTATTCAGTTACTATTTATATGTTACTTAAATTTATAAATAAATATTTATTTATTATATTGTTAATATAATATATTTATTTATCTATATATCAAATGAATAGAATTTATTATAAAGGGTTTTGTAAATGTGAAGGATGAAATGTGGAATGTGTTAATAGTTCTGATGGAAATGATAAATCAAATATCATTTAAATAAATATTAATTTAATTGTAAAATTATATTTATATTATTTTTGATATATGTTCACACCAAGAACATAATATTATCATTATTAGATGTGGGTTCACTGATGATGAAGATATTTTTAAGGGCCTATGAGCACTTATTTATTCTCTAAACTAACTCTACAAACACCTAGTTATGTCATTTTGTTACAACATGATATTCCCTAAGAGGGGAGGGTGAATAAAATTGTGGTAAATATATAATTTTCTCTTTAATAAATTTTATTTTCTTTAGGATATAATTCCCATATTTATAGAAGGTGTGTTCAACCCATCATTCTTAATATTTCATTCACCAAAAGAGATACAAATATATAGAACATAATAGTAAGAATAGAAGACGTTGTTTTGAATTTTTTTAGCTCAAAGTTTTAGTCCAAGGAGTATACACACAACTTTGTTTCATTGTATAAGAATCCACTAATCATTACTAGATATATGGATACAATATTTCTTCTATGGACACTTCATTCTAGGATCACTCCTTTATAATTTTTATGAGTTTATTCCCTCCTCACACAAGGTGAAATTCCTATTATTCACTTCTTCACAATACTTAAATGAAGAATTTTCCATAGTTTATGGACTTTTATGTTCCTTTAGTAGATAATGGATGGTATGGTTTATATATGATTCATGTGAGGCTTCACCTACAACATAGCTCTGAGTTCGATGCTCTGTTGCACTTAGAATTTTCAAACTCCTTCTTAAATATCAGATGAGACCAACTCTACAGTGCAATAGTTGAGTTAGTGTCTTATATGATATCTCATTAGTGAAACTTCTATCTCCAGGTGAGAATAATTTCACACTGAATTTATCTTTTTTTTCTTTCCTCCTCTTTAACTTCCATATTTTTTACCCATATTATTCTTTATCTCTTATTCTTATTCCTATAAACTATATTTTTCAAGGATGTTTCACACCTCATTATTTTTATAATAATCTCCAAAAACATCCATATAAAAAATATCTGATTGAATATTAGTTCATGAATAATTCATATGTGGTTCCTTATACACGACGTATTGTTATTTGAAAAATGTCTTCCCATACTTCCATTTACTTCGTAGACCGCGTACTCCACTTCATGTAGTTTCTTCTTGAGCCACTCCTACGTGAGTTGGGCCGTGGTTCCCTTCTTTGGAAGCCTCCCTCATATAATAATTCTCATAAACTACCTTCATAGAATCCCATTCATTAAAAAATATCACATACTATCTTCATTAACTATCCTCATGGACTTCTATTTGTAAACACCATTCAGGAAGTTGATAAATTGATACCTCTATTTCTTGGAAAGAGTGTAAGGATCTGAAGGAAGAGAAGTATTCCATTGTAACACACATTATGTCACTTTGTTTTATTTATTTATTTATTTATTTTAATTTATATTATTTTATGTTATTGTGAATTTTCATGAGTTTTGGGAAAGAAGTTCTAATATTTTAAATGTTTTACATGGACACATGATGAGACCACGCGATTAATAAATCTTGTAGTGATCATGTGTTTCTATTTTTCTATTAGGGTAGATTTATTTAGAATATATGGAATAATTATTTCTAGTTCATGATGGGTCCTAGGAGTTACTATGTGGGGGCATTTCCTTAAGACGGTGTGAGTCACGCGGTCACCACACAGTTTGGAAAACTATGTAGTTAAAAAGTGTTGGTTTCCCAAATATAAAAAAATAGTTTATTTTCTGTATTTTTCCATTATCATTTCCTCTCCCCTTATTACTCCCATTGTGCCCCTCCCCCCCCCCCCCTTTCCCTATCAGATCTCATCACATGAACTCCCTTCCCATGTATCATGAGATCCCAAAGGTCAGCGGCCTCCTCCCTCACAACCACCCTCTCTCAATCATGTAACTCATGCCGAGTCCACTAAGTGACCTCTTGGACAAATCCTCCTATCACACACACCTCTATATCATGATTTCCCTCATTCATAAGTGATTACAATGTGATTTATTAGAGATTCATGGTCTGATAACTAAGGTAAAGGTTATGGTTCCTCTCCCACCCATTTTATCTAGATTTCCCCTCCCCTCTCACTATAATTTGGTTCATCCAAACCCTAGGTTTTTCATCTTGGCTTTATTTTTTTTGGTTTTTATGTTTATAAAGCATGAAGGATCATCTTCTTAGTTTTTTTATTCTTAAACATAGAAGGTGGTTCATTTTGGCATGCCCACCATTGTTTCCAGGTAGGTTTTCCCACACACTGATTTTTAATTTATGAAGTTTTTTACTTTCTATTATTTATGTTTTTACATTCTATGGTAACACGTGATTATTTTATGTTATCATAGTTTTCAAAGGAGGAAAAGGGTTCTTATATTTTAAAACATTGCACAAACCTAGTTTTATTAATTTTTTCCATTATTATTTGTTAAAATTCCCAAAAGGATTTTTAAAATTTATATTTGATAATTATAAAAAAAACTTGGGTTCTTAAAGTGTTATATAAAAAATTACTTGGTATTTCAAGTGGAACACGAAATAAAAAGTATGAAAAAATTATCTAAAGGTTTATTTAAAATAATTGAGTGGTTTAAAAATAATTTGGACTTTTTTGGGTCATTGGTGAGATTTAAGTTTGGCATTTAACACTTTGAGAAATATTTTATAAAAGGGAACTATTACCTAAATTTATTTTCAATTGGTGTCTGTAAAGTTGTGATGTTTAAAGAATTTTTTATTTTAAATGAGTTTGAGAAGTGAAAAGTTACTTGTCCTTCCAAGTCAGGGTTATCCTAAAGGTCCATTTGGAATTTTCAAAATGGATTCCACTTAGCACCCTCTAAGGTCGTATTTAATTTTCCATGTGCTTGTTTCCCCTTTTGTGAATGGTTTTTAGGGTATAAGGATTTATGGGAGATTTTTTGTGCCAGCTTATGAATTTTTTTGACTACATGATATATACTTCCTCACATGGTTGTTAATCATTAGAGTCCTAGGTCACTAAGTAGATTCTTGGGTGAGTGCAAGCTCTGGTTAGCTTGTTTTTATCTAGAGAATGATTGGGTTAGTGGGTGAACCTGTATGGAACCTAGGATTCTTGCTCCCATAATGTTGTTAGGGAATAACTATTTTAATAATACTAACAGGAAGGAAAGTTTCTTATAGGCTGACCTAGGATTCGTGTCACCAGTTCAGGATAGTATTACATGATTTACAATATTATATCACATGACACCTACTTTCATTATTGGTAGTGGATGTAGGGGATCCTTAAATGGTTCAATATTTCTTTCTCCCCTTATTGTATTACTTTTGGAAACATTACTTTATTCTTATATACTATATTACATTCATTGACTTATCGTACCAGTTTTAACATGCTCTAATTGTGATCTTTGGTTCACTTTTATGAAAATGATTTTTTAGAGAGGTTTTTTTAAGTCTATTTTACGGTAAATTATTTTTATAGATTTTAAAATGGACATGATAATGAGTGTTTTTGTTTTCAAAGGAATGTTAGTCCAGGAAAAATGTATTTCAATGGATTTTTTTAGTTAATAAAATAAATTGGGAAAACCTATTTTTCAAACTATATTTAAAACTAGCTTGAAATAGTTTTATAATTAAATCATTTAATAAGTAGAAAGGTGGGTGGTGGCCTACTGATTATTTTTATGATCATTCCTATATGATCACAGTTGTAGTGTTTGTATTATATATTGAAAGTCTCTTGGAGTATTGATTGACTGGGTTTATTTGAGGAAAGTTTTATTTTATCACATTCGGCCAAGTGTTCCCATTACATGATTTTGAGGTAATTTATTTTATTTTTATATAATTTCTTGTGTGTTCCCATTAAAATTTTTTCTTTACTACTTTTATTTATGTTTATTAGTAGATTTAATTATTTATTTGTAGATTGGGTGATTTTGGAGCTGTAGCATGTTGAGGGAGCTTGGGGAGTGAGCAGATGTATACTAGATAGGTGAGGGGGTATGGAGGGTGATCTAAGAGATCAGTTTATATATTTTCATATATTTTTTATTAGGTTTTTTTATCTTCTAATTTATTTTTGTGAGTATGTCTAACCTATGGATTAGTCTTGTATAAATTTTATTAGAAATACGCTATTTTTTTACTCTAATTTCATGGTGAAAAAATTATCCCAATATTTATATCTGATACACTGGAACTTGTTTCTAGCCTATAGGGATTGGGAAACTCTCCTTGGTCCAATGGAGATCTATTTCGGGTTCCGTTTTAGATGGTATCCTTATATGGTTCATTACATCCTTTCACAATCCACATACACCAAGTCTTCTTGTATCCCCATGTCAATCATATCCAACCTAGCCTTAATTGCATCCTTTTGTTTTTTCTCATAAATTTATTAACGTTATAATGACACTATCACATACATTATTTTCTACTTGCATGAAATAAATAAAAATCTTAACATATAAACAATTCTAGTACAGTAATTCAAAAAAATAAATCTCTTTTTAAAACTTGTTTTTATAATTTTTTTATAGAAGGTTTACCAAAAGTAGTGATCATAAACATCAGTTTCTTAAATAGTTGATCACCTGTTAGTGGATATGGTGTTGAAACTTATTTTAAATTCCTATAAAATGATGTCATACAAGATCAATATTTATTTCATTGGGAAAAAATTTGTTATTTCCTAAAAACATAGTCTTTGAGGAATGTTTCAACCAAACATAGTGTATACTTTTTTCACAAATGGGACACCCTACAATTCCTTTAATTTTATATCCAAACACATTTCCATAACACGGAATGTCATTTATAATCCTACAATACATGGCTATCAACGTGAAATATTCATTTCCATTAGCGTCATACAATGTGATACCTAAATCCCACATTAATTTTAGATCTTTTATCAATGAAGCCAAATAAACCACAATATGATTATCAGTTTGATTTGGTCCTAATATAAAAAAAGATAACATAATGTATTTTGGCTTCATACATAACCCTGGTGGAAAATTATAATATAACAAAATAATTATCCATATACTATTAGTGTTACTTCTTACACCAAAAGGATTAACTTTATCTATATATAGTGCAAGATAAAGGTTTATTAACTTGTTTCCAAATTCAGGTTACTCATGATAAACTCTATTCTACTGAGGAGAATCTAATATTTGACTAAGTTTCAAATCTTAATTTATTGTATCTATGTGCCATGCCAATTTCATTATAGTTAACTCAATTCCATATAGGCACATAATCCTTGTATTAATTATAAAGTACAATAAACATTTGGAAGGATGTTGTTGTTAATGAATTCAACTTGAGAGTTCACACAGAAACCTTGGACAATTTGATTCCATCATCTAACTCGATGGAGAATTCCACGAACACAAATAATGATGCATGCATGTTTCAAGTTGTGTGTGCAAGATTGAAATCTATGTGAAAGACCCATGAGCATCCCATATGACATCAATTGATGTTCCTTTTGCAAAGTCCACTCAAATGGCTAAGGCATTCACACACAAGATGTCCACATTGTGTGCAAGAAACCTAATCTATGCATAACCTGATTGTGCACCAGATACTACATCAACCATGCCCCATGAATAGTCATTCGCTAAAGCTAAGGATGTGGTTGTATGGAAGACCTCTTCTATGTTCTAATTTTTGTGCATACTTTGCAAAATAATTTGTTTATAAGTAGAAGTTCACCCCCCCCCCCCTCTCCTTCAGGGTGATACTCTAGAAGAAGAAACGCCGCTCTGTTGTGAATAAAAATGATCTTATCTGACCTTGTGAAATCATGGAACCCACAAGGTATAATATATTTCATGATAGGTTTCATGTGGGTCCTCCTTTGAGTGGTCCCATGGTTGTGTAATCATCGCCTAACCACTTTCAACCTAAGTTAGGTGCAAACAAGGGATCCTCTTACCCATAACCTTAAAATTGTCCTCAAGCCTCCAATCTTGCGTGCACCCCTTCATTGATGCTCCATGGTCAGTTTCTATGTTAGAGAACCAATACTAATCACCCTTTGGGAAAACAAACTCCAATCTTGTGTTCACCTCTTGCACACGACCCTCTAAACATGGGCACACCAATTTCATAGTCCCTCAAGAGGTGTCCCCTATGCCTCTAGTGCATGCATTGCCATACATTTTGCTTCTTAGCATAGGTATTCTAATGCCTTTTTCTTATCAGTAAAGGTACGCTAACCTAGACCTCATGATCAACCACTCCTCTACATCATTAAAACCTGACAATACTAAATCTGTGCCCCTTCCAAAGGTGAATGAGCAGTAGTTATGTAAGTCCAAGGGGTAAGGAGTGATTTCCCCACTTCTTCACTACACAAAGTAAAACTACCTAGAACCAACAGCCTTATCACATGAAATAAAACTATAGTCTTACCCTATGTGATAAAATAAGGACACCACTTGTAGGATCATCATGGGATTCCACCTTCTTCCCTACCATGGGATGATTCTCATATATATGGAAGATTCTATGTGCAATCCCGACACACCATATTCCACAAGCATAGTATGTTCTATGTATTACTCATAGGGAATGAGAACCCCCTCACAGGGAAAAATATCATCTTCACATGGAATGGAATCCTATTCGATCAGCTTCCATACATAAGCCCCACACAATCTCTCATTTGTGAATCTTTCATGACATAACCATCAGCTCTGTTGTTTCCTCTTGTTTCTCACTCTGATCATCACTTACGTGGACTTAGTGGTTAGTATAGAACATTTCATAAAACCTCCAATTACATGGGCATCCTCCTGAGTGTAATCCCCGACAACTATACTAACACTTGGGCCTCCTCCTTGGGTATAAGGCCTAGCCCATTATTAACTACATGGGTTTTGATTCCCAATTAACAGGGATACATAGGAAGCCTCCTTGAGGTCCAAACCCATCACTCCATCCACATCCATCCCGATTTTCCCTGGTCTTCGATGTCCCGGTATGATCATGCCCCTACCAAGATACTTCAACTCCTTCAGGTCCCTTTGGGATGCTTTCACATGTAATCTCGATCCACATCATTGCTACTCCTAGTGGAACACGGGAAACTCTCATGCTTAATCCCCACACCACCAAATCCAACAAAGATCCGTCCTCTTGAGATGGGAATATCTCGTGCATAGTCCCCACACTATCCCTTGTGGACACTCCTTTAATGGGATGACTGTCCTTACCATGTGATATTAAACTTCATGGACTGGTCCTATCACACAACCTTAAACTATAGAATCGATCTATGTGGGTTTGATCCCTGTCTTCTATGAAATATGTGTAGGATGACTCTATGAGGTTCAATCCTGACAAATGGTAAACCTAGGTACCCCCTCCTTGGGGTGAACCTCCCTGATCCACTTCTATGGTTTTCCAAATCATCCTTTAGGGTGTGACATCTTCCCTTTATGAGACTCGTCTCCTGGGTCCGCCTCCATGGGCATTATGATCCATCCATCAACAAACCATCCATGTACTCCCTCCTAGGGATGAATATCCCTAGTCTTCCTTCATGAGGAATTATGATCAACCAAATTCATATCTATAAGACATTAAACTCATGATTGATAATAGCTACCTCATGAAAAACATGGGATGCCAATAGTGAAATCCTTAAAAGATATACATCTATGGCATGAGCTACCACATCAAAAACATGTGATTCTTGGGATGAAATCCTTGGAATATATTCCTTTTCCATTAGATACCTTGTGATCAACATGGGATTAATTGTGTTAAATTCCTAAGAAGCCTCCATGAGAACCATTCCCATGAGGAAGAATATAGGTGACCAATGTTCCAAGAATACAAACATGTTAGTGATTCCTAACATGATTACTCTCCGGACTAAAGGTTTCAACCCTGTCAAGACCCATTGGAATGTCCATACAGAAGCAGCGTAATTAACCAGCATTCACAAATAGATGGAACTGGTAATTAGTTCCATAATCGTGACTTAACTTTATGAGGGAGACCTGGACTAGGTGACGAGTTCCAAGGAGGAATTCAGACATGGAGGAAATAAAATCCCATCATCCAGTTTTGATTAAGGAGTAGACAACACCATTGAACGTGATGAAGGATGTGAACCTTTGCAAATAGAAACTACGGGGGGGGGGGACTACACGCCAACAAAAATCGATACACATGAGGTGGGGTGACTCAGCAAAATATTCAGAAATAGAGAACCTGATGTGTAACTTTTCTCCTTAAACCATGGGGATTGAAAATTTTGGTCATAAAATTATGAATTTTACTCAGACGTGGTTGACGTTCGGCCACCAATAGAAATGGTAAACCCGATGTGATCTCTTGTCCTAAACATAGGGACCAATAACATTCAATACATTAGTAGATTATCATGTCACCAGGTCCTGCTATCAGGATCCAGGACCCAATAAGTAAATAGTGGGCATGGAATAGAACTCACTAGAAATTAGTCTAGTTAAACATTGGGTATTCAAGTATGTGACATTGTCGACACAGATATTTCTCTCAAAAATTAGAAAATTAGATGATATTGGGGAACTATACATTGATTTACTAGAACATTTACTGATAGTTTAATCCTCCTAATTTGTAGAACCCATTATACAAGAATTTAGCCACACAATTCCCGTATATGTAGGGGCAGGATAAATGTAAATGTGGTAATCTGATATAAAATCACCCCCACTGGGACTTTAGTAGTGGCTACAGCTATCAAGCACCCACTCCATGTATCACCTTCCAAAATCATCCATAGGAGGGTGATGGAAACCCTCGTAAAATGTTATGAGCATGAGGGGTTCATTCCCATAAGGTAGATGTCCCACCAATACTTGAAGGCTTCAGCGCCACACCAACACCCCCACCCCAAGCATCGTGAATGGATATGATGCTCCCCAATCCAATAATGAATCACTTTGGGAGCCTCTCCCTAGATCATTCGTATGACTCGCTCCCCTACGTTAAGGAGGTGGGGAATGCCAGAGAAACCCCAAATGAAACTACATCCCAATAGCCACCAAGAAGGTCTCCCACCATGCCTCGTTGTCTCTAACAATGACTGGTCCTCTAGGCTAAGTTACATGTGAATTATACCCCTGATATTTCGGCCTCAGTCCAAATAACACAATACCAACATTGGGCACAAGATCTGGAGATTTCTGTCAAGGGGCATCATCTTCTATACATCCAGTGGAACCTCCCACCACTGGAGCATTCTGCTAGATCCCTATAACTAATGAGAAGGGATCCGTATTTAAACAATTGAGATCAATACCTCATCCATCAAACAGGTAGGATGGGATGACTGTCAATTGATGACGCCACTAGCAACCATTATGGGATAACCTATAGTGATGAGTTTCTATTCGTAAGTCCTTCCTACCTCATCACTAACCCAAGATAAGGTCCTCCCTTCTCACACAGTCAGTGAAAATGTCCTCCTCATGAAATTTTTATTTCAAACAGAGTTCCTCCCCACTTCGAAATATAGTACAGAGGTCCTCCCTATGTTATCACTAATAGTCAACATGGAGGTCACCCCTATGTTCCAATCAACTCAAGTAGATGTCCTTCTCGCTTCATCTACAATCAACACAGAGGTCCTCCTCATTCTATTACCACCATCCAACACATTGGTCCTCCCCATGTCACAACCAACCAGAGTGGATTCCCTCCCCACTACTTTAATCGTAAACATGGAGGTCCTACCCATGTTTCCATCAACTCAAGAAGAATCCCTCTAAGCTTCGGTATTGAGAAATGTGAAGTACGTCCATGGATTTTAGCCAGCCATTATAGAGGTCCTCCCAATTCCATCATCACAGGTCAACATGAAGTTCCTCCCTATATTCCCACTCACCAAATTAATGTTCGTCCCTATTACATCAATAGCCAAAGTGGAGTTCTTACCCACTCCTACAGTTTTCAAAGCAGAGGTCCTCCCTTCTCTGATGAAAACTCATATAGAGGCCTTCCCTATATCCAAAACAATCAAATAAAAGGTTCTTCTAATGCTATCACTCATTAGTGTGAAGGTTATCCTCATGAAGAAGAACATTTCTTCCTTGAAAAACAATCCCGGGAAGAAAGGATAACTGCCATTGACAAAGGAAAAATTATTGGGAGTATCAAGTCATTTACAATCAATATAATTCATTTGTTAGACTCCAAGGAAGAATTCAACTCATTGATAGAGCCTCCACCCCAATCATTGGAATTAGAGTCTGGTATAGGAGCCTGATAGGTTAAGTTTGTCATCTATGAAGGTAATATTAATTGGATACTCAAATCCCTTTTTAAGTGCATGAAGGTGGGGGGAGGATTTGGATCCCTTATAGGGTCTCATAGGGAAATCATCTTTATCATCACAAGTTTCCTTCCCTACCCTTACCCAAGATCATAGAGAACTTCTCTATAATTTGATAGATGAAGAGCATCTAGTAGACCCAATGATGAGTGTCATTTCCCTTGAACATGAGACAGTGGTAAGAAACCAATCCTATAAGAATTTAATGATGAAATTGGCACTGCCTTTAAGAGGCGACCCAAAGTACAATGAGAAATCATCTCACACGGTGTTTCCTCCACTAGCCAGCCCACCATTGCACTGATCTACATTAGTACCACCATTGATCTCTCAGTAGGTGTCGATAAAAGATTAGGCCAACCAAGAGTAGTTCCCTTCTTATGAGGAAGAAATATTATGGAAGACTCTAGCTTCTGATCATATTTCTATCATATTTTTACCAAATGTAACTTCCTTCTTTGATGTTCCAATGTCCCTCACTAAGGGTTAAGTTTTGTTCCTTTTTCAAACCATCGGTATGATGAATTTTTACCTACTTTAACATCAGTTGTTCTATGCAAGAAACTATAAGAATTTTGATGACATTGATTATTAGTGTTACATGGTTGAGTTGGTAGAACTCCCAGTTTCTCAGCACCCTAGGTCAACCAGCTACCACCAAACCCTCCAACAGAGATGCGTCAAGAGCTTCACAATTCTTCATAAAATCATAGAGTAGGTGTCTCCACACATACATATCTGGAGATGGGGATATCATGCTACTCTCCATTTCATCCCCATCCTACAATAGCTTGAACTACTTAGGGATATTGAGAATTTTCCTCCATGTATCGTCAGGATTAATATGGTTTTCCTCGATATTTCCAAGGACGTGGGAATTGATGTAGGGTATAATAATGAAAACCCTTCCCTTAGGGTGTCGTGGTATTAGGTTGATCCCCATACAGGTGTTCACACCCATCTCTAAAGGCAGTCACTCAACCTTGGAGATCCCTCCACATCGTTTCCTTCTAGTCAAAACATTAATAAGGATAAATAAAATATCAAGACCTACAAGCCCTCTGATCAATATTATATTGTGTATAATATAAATTTTGATCTTCATATCACCACTTTACTTCATCATTTTTCATATCAAAATAGGATCTTCGATAACCTCCATGATGAGCGGCACCCAGATTATGGTTCTCCTTGATAGGATCTCATTCCTCTTCCACTAGGAAAACAAAGTCAACCAAAATTCCTCCTCATCTAGATGCTCCAAATAAAGCCTGGTAATCCCACACATCCTGATAGAGAATCACTGGGAGTGTATAGAAAGAAACCATGATATTTCTTTCAGAACTCACCCGAGTAGTGTGATAATTGTCCTCGAGACTCGGATCGAGATTCTCCACAAACAACTCCATGAGCTGCCGAGCCTGCCTAGAATGTTGATATTCCTGTCAACACACTAGTGTTCAGTGATACTTTTCAAGATAGGAACCCCTTCAAAGAATTTCATGTAGTTTCTATCACAGGTCACTTCAAATCCCTTGAGACATGATAAGTGGGAATACCACCCGATGACAATCCATATCTGGCATGGGTGGACGACATTCGAGCACCCAATGATTTTGGGAACCCAATATTTTCCCCTTTTAATGGGATGGGTGCCCCGCTGCAGTATTTGGCCCACTTCATCATGAGGTTCAGGCCCAGGTTGTGGACTCCAGACCAGTATGAGGCTACTAATATTTGATATTTTGTAAAAACATTGAAGTGTATGTATTCTATTAGTACTACCATTTACCCATGGGATCCATTACTAGTTGGGAGGACCTCTGCAGGTAGTTCCTCTACTATTTAAACTCCACTATGTTCAAGAAAAGCATTAAAGACACCTTCAAGTGCAAGAAACCGCCCGATGAACATGTCATAGACTTCATAGCTCAGCGGAAGGGCCTCAAATATTAAGTGATATGTCATTGATCCAAGATGGGTTTCTAAAAATGTGACTAGGAAACTTCCAAACTAAACTGGTCTCTACCCTCATCACCCATGACTTCCCATGTCAATTTTAATCTTTCTCTGACAAAGACCAGTGCTTGGTGGAAGCCTAATAGCTAAAAAAGAAGGCATGTCCATTTCCTATTCCATCTCCTATAAGAAGAACCTCCAAGTAATAGACTACCACTGTAGTACAAGTGGAGGCCCTAAAGCTGCTATAACTATTTCAAGCAGAGCCTCATCCAACACAGCCTCACTAAGTGCAGCAACCTCATCCACCTCAGCCTCACCCAATGCTTAATCAATAGAAACAACCTCTCTAAGAACGACTACCTAGATGAGAAAATGTATCTTTAGATCCTCATCAGGATCTGGACCCTCGTCAGGTCCAAGATTTTAAGGATCTCTTCCTGGATAGGAGAAACCAAATATAATCCTTTCAGGGTGACCAGGTTCATAATTATTTTCACAGTGCCTTAGACCAGGGGATTCTGAAGCTTCTAGAGTGAAAGAAGCCTCAAGAAGCTACAATCACTAATTTCTCTAACCATTCCCCCTACCATAGAATCCTTGTACATACTATTAATAAATGTGATGTGTCTAAGTATTTGCTTTCAGGTCATGTGAATAATGGTTTGGTCAAGTTGTAAAGTTTCCCAACACTGGTGGAACACATCTCCGCAGAGATTGACAGTGACAGAGAAGGTTCCAGTGAATGAAAATAGGTTTCCAACCATGGAAATAAAAATTATTATGACCAGTTAGCATGCAGAGTAGTCGATCGCACTAACAACATCATTTTTTCCCACTTATGTTGGCCCAAACCTCCTGAAAAAATTATGCATTCTCTAGTTGTGGTGTTCGTGTCCACACCACAGACTTCTAAATCTTAAAAGAGTAGGCACTGATAGATTAGGGGAAAAAATGTCATCCACCAGTGCCAAATACTTACCACACACTCAGTTACTTCATTCCACTAGATATGGGAACTTTACATGGAGTCTGACCAGTATTAGAATACTCCTATAATGATGACCATAAGTATGCCTCTATGAACTTTGTCGTGTTGGTAAACACCTACACTGACCTTGATAATGAAGAATGTTACGAAAGTTCCCTAAGTTCCTTTTGCTTATTTCATTAAAGAAATGGTCGAAGGCATGAATAAACGGTAGAATTCTCAGACCAAGGCATCAATTCATGTTGTGTATGCAACCAAGAATAGACAACTTGTGTTCTGCAGATCTCAAAAGGCATAGTCCTCCCAACCTATTTTTTCAAACACAGCACCACAGATGATTGTAATAATTTACTATAAATAAACTCCATAGTTGCATCATGATCATCCACATCATACTAAATCCAGGCCTCAACCAGCTGATAGCCATCCAGTGTTGTTTTTTAGGTGAGTTATCTAATTAGAATCATGATATTTCTATTACCATGTATAATCTAGTAGTTCAGAAAGCAGTGCCTTCTATGCCTCATACCAAAGAGAAAATCCTTGTGGGAAGAAATGTGTATCTGGTAAGGAAGTATGATGTCTTAAACCACATCTCTATCATACCTATTAATATCTTTATCATCGAGGTCATCCACCTATCATAAGAGATGTGTGATGCTCTCGTAGAATCCTTCAAAATCCCCTTCCAGTCTGAAATAGAGGTAGTAGCCACAGAGGCCTTCTATAGTGAAGAAGTTGACTGAGAATAATACCAAGCCATAATTTCTTTCTCTAGAGAAGGTGAGGGATCCCTCGTATAGAGGAACATTTTTCCATTTTACATCACTGGATAGTTCAATGTAATGGAGATCTATCGATGTCTACCCAACACAGGTTTCGAGATCAATCTCATCCTGACACAAACACTCCATAAGCTAGGACTGACTTAAGTAAGATTGAGTTCCTCTAACAAAAAAATTCAAGGTTATGATTGGGTCAAGCAGAGAATGTGTGTCATAATTTAGTTGAATAACTAGTTCGGTGGATTGGTAGAAAATGCTGAATTCGTGGTTATATCATAGGATACTTTTTACAAGGCACTGATGGGTAGGACCTAGCTCAATTTTCATGCAACAGTGTCCTCCTCGTATCACCAATTCCTTAAGTGATTTTTAAATGGTCGATTAGTCATGATCTAATGTGATTTCTCCCACTTTGACTCTTGTTAAACCCACTATCTTGATTTTTTCTATTACAAGTGAAATGATAATCAAGTTAAGACCAATGTGGTTGAGAACACCATAATTGTATCCAGCATATGGAGAGATTTGGATGATTCATTCATCCACTTGATTCACCAGTTGGAGGCTACGCCACCAGAATTGGGAAATTTCGTTGTCATTTCCTAGAGTAAAGGTTGTCGTATCACTAAGTATAATGAATTTCGTAATATTACCTCATACCCCTACATAGGAAAAGCTTGGGTAATACAATAAATCCCTAACCTTGTGAAGTACTGAGATGTTCGTACCATGGCTACCATTGTATGTCATGCCCACCTATTCCATAGAGATGGGTTAATCTGAAAGATACTAACCCACCACCATTGCTATGATAACTAGCATTGACCTCATGATCAAAATCCTGATGTGATTAGCACAACATCCTTTTTCTCTATGGTCTTAGCAAAGAAGGAGTTCCCTAGTGAGGATTCCATCTCCACCCAATCTAGAACCACTACTCCCCAATAATTAGTTGTCCGAGATGAACCCTATCCCCCACTGATTCACCTGCCACAAATGATGAAGATAGGGATTTGGAATACACTCCTCTCACATTTGAAGAGGGTGTCACTACCACTGTTGATGAGTAGGTTCAGGTGAACCATGGCACTGATATAGATCTGAGGCCAATATTGATCAGTGAAGCCATGCCTATAGAAGAAAAATAGTAGTATGTGGACTTATTGAAGCAACATAGTTATTTATTTTCAAAGAGTTATGAAGAGATTCTAGTACTAGACCTATAGGTCATCGTCCACCATCTTGGTCTCCCTGTGAGTCATCATGGATTCAAGCAGCCTCCCAGGAAAATGTACCCTTCTCATGCTGCCATGGTTTAGGCCTATGTCGAAAAGATTATCAAAGACAACATTATCAAATAATTTTAATACCCCATGTGGATTTCCAATAACATTATGGACAGGAGAAATAATGTGAATATTAGAGTCTGTATTGACTTCTGGGATCTCAACAGCCATTTTCTGAAGGATGACTTTTCACTTCCAGTGACGGAGCTATTGATCGACACCATTGCTAAGTTCCATGGTCTATACTTCATGGATGGATAATCTGTATATAACCAGATCAGGATGTCCCTATAATATGAGGATTATACTGACTTCAAAGAGCTACAAGGGACTTTCTACTATCAGGTAATTTATTTTGGTCTAAATAATGCAGGAGCCACTTATCAGTGATCCATACACAACATCTTCAAACTGATCCTTGGGATGCTGGTCAAATTCTATATGGATGACTTGGTTGTCAAATCCTACCAGTATCAGGACCATTTAAAATATCTTTAGAAAGTGTTTGGATTCCTCTAATCCCAGTTTCTAAATATGAACCCCTTTATGTGTTCCTTCTATTTGACCTATGGGATGTTTCTCGACTTCATTGTCAAATATAGAGGTATCAAGACTGACCCAGAGAAGATTAAGGCTATCTTCCATATTCCTCCTCCAAGAAAACTCCGGGAGCTCTGAGGCATTTAAGGCCACTTAGCCATTATACTCTAATTCATAAAAAATATATCAGTTAAGTGTAAACCCTTTTTATAGGCTCATGAAGAAAGGTGTAACTATCAATTGGATGAAGATTTACATGCCGAATTTTACAAAATCAAGCAGTGCTAAAGCCTCCAATTTTGATTCCACCCATTTCAGGGAAGCCTCTGGTCTTCTATGTGATAACCTCAGAATGATCCCTTAGTGACCTTCTTACTTAGAAGAATAGAGAAGGAAGAGAAAATATTTTATACTATCACATTTGTAAGTCCCTCAACATAGAGTCTAGATACTCTCCTATCGAGAAGAGCTACCACATGCTAGTTTTTGTAGTTTAGAATTTGAGGATTTATCTATAGCATCATGAGGTCCAATTAGTTTCACATATGGATCCACTAAATTATATCCTAAATTGCCCGATTTTGAAAGGACAGGTAGCACACTGGGTAGTTATCCTTCATTAGTTCGGCATCAGGTTCATTCCACAGAAATCCATCAAGGGTCGCGTGCTAGATGAATTTATATCCACCCATACGACCCTTAAAATGAAGCCTCTAGATGTCCATTTCCCATATGAGGCCATCCTTTTTGTAGACCAGGATATTCCATGCTAGAAAATAAATTTTTATGGTGCCTCTCAGAGCCTAAATGGTATAAATCTCAAATATCCCATGCTCAATAGAGTAGGCCAAGGTATCGTCTTTATTAACCCAACATAGGTTATCCTACCATACTCGTTCATTTTTTTGGAAGGCTACACCAACAAAAAGGTAGATTATTAGGCTCTCATTACTAGTCTCAAGCTGGCTCTCGAGATTGAAATCCCCATCTTGTATTTGAAGTGAGGCTTTGAAATAGTTATTAAACCAAACAATAATGATTGCATCATCAGGAATCCAAATATCATTCCCTTGATGGTGTGTACTCACCAGTTGATGGCCCAATTCCCCACCTAGCAAGAGGTGAATCATGTTCTTAGATCATATAATGGTCGAGCTCATACCAAATTCAGTTTAGCCATATATCTTGAAGAGCCTGATCGTGGTGATATGTTCATTCATGTGGAAAATTGGTGGATCATCTCTCCTATCATCTCAGATGGTGATAATACCCAACATGTAAACCAGCTGGTCATCAGTTCCTATATATCAGGGCCACTAAATTCCCTAACAATAGAATAAATCTATAATTGGACAACACCTTTATTTTATTTTCTCTAGTATGACAACCTCTCACCAGATAGATATGAACATGAGAGAATTAATCGACGTGCAGCTTAGTTCATCCTCTAGAGTGGGACTAACCTTTAGAAGACTCCCTAATGGTTTGGGTTTGATGGAATTATATTTCATTACATTCAAGGATATGAGATTATTTCTTTCATTTAGTAAATTCATGTTGGTTCCTATGGTGCTCATTAGGAATTTTTTAAGCTCTCCCAAGGGATTCAAACGTTTGGATGCTTCAAGCCCACTATATTCCATGTATATATGGAGCTCACAAAGAAGTGTCACACATGTCAGATCCATGCAAAATTTGTGCGTCAATCACTAGAACCCCTTTATACCACCAGGTATTCTCTACCCTTTTCATTCTAGGGAGTCGTTGTGGGACCGTATTCTCCAGCAACCTCTCGCCAATGCATGTTCATTCTGACCACAAAGAATTTCTTTTCCATGATTTTAGAAGTGATTCCTCTTAAGTATTTCAAGTCCTGATTAGTGGAATAATTCATGATCTCCCACATCATCTACCGATTCAAATTCCCACACTCCATTCTCATAGAAAACAACACCAACTTCCGGGCTACTGAGATGAAGAAGTTGTATAATAAGTACAATATCTGGTCCAACCATACCTATCACTACCATTCATAAGAAAATGGATAGTACAATGTGTTTAAAAAGACCCTATCTAACATTATATAGAATATAGTGGACTAGAACAAGAACATTTGGCCAAAAAATCTCCCCAATTCTCTCTGGGCCTATTGGATGATGACTTGAATTTCCACCCAAGTGACTCCATATTTATTAGTGTAGGAAATATAGGTTGTCCTTCCCATTGATATTCATCTTCCGTCACTCTGAACATCCATAGGTGACCATAAAACACTATACATAATGGAAGAATTATTTTTATCTAATATGGATTCCCTATAAGTGAAGAGGCTTCGTGCCTTACACAATGTAGAGACCCAAACCTTGACGTACATGGACATTAAATTACTTTTGCGGAATACTTAATACATAACAAAAACAGACACACATGGACCGTAATAGTTTATTGTCTTTGGAAACTTGAAATATAAACTTCTAATCATGTTGAAATATCTTCAACAACTCCCATAACGATCTTCCCCTTTTTGTTTCCTTTCCTAAAACCTTTCTTTTTTTTTCCTGGGGAAAATAAATCATAAAAAGGGTGAGCTCAAATGCTCAGTAAGGGAAAACATAGATAACATAAGACAATCCATAAACATATGGAAGCAAAAATTTGAACATGAAATTTAAACATCAAAATCTTGAGCAAAGACATAAATCGTGGAAGTACGTAAGGCATATATCATAATAGAACATCAACCTTGACAAAATAAAATGGGAATAAAACATGTAATTGTGGCAACCATTCAGCACATGTTATGATTTCCATAGTAGCCAAGGCATTGCTGCTAGGACTATCTTAGTGGACAAAGTCCCTTTCTGAATTGAGTTCACTCCTCCTTTCCGTCCTGTAACGTTGAACCAGATTAAATTACCGTTCCAGCCATGTCTATATCATGAGATATAAATATTTACCCAAGAATTTGAGGGAGATATAGGTCCCACAAATCTCATAGTGAAATAATTCTTACTTGTGCCACAAAATAAACATACATCATTCATAATAACCCAATAAATAAAATGGGTTTCATAAACATCATCCCATCATCACATAATCCATATAAAACAAATGGATATCATTTCATCATAAGAAAAGTGAAGCCATGTCAATCATAGAGACATTATACTTGAAACATACACATATGAAATAATGTCATCTTAGATGAAAAATGGTTTTGATAAAACACTTGAAATGCATTCTTGAGGAAAATGTCCTTTCTTCTTCAAAATCAATTTCTTTTAACAAAACATCATGCAATTTAAAAGAAAGAGATTTTGTTGAAAATAGTCATGAAATCTTTTGGAATAAACTTCATGAAAATACGTCTTTAAAAAACCTTTCATTCCGTATAAGTTAAAAAAACATTCTCCTCGTACTTTTGTCGGAAAAGTCAAAAAGTACCTCGTAAAAGAAAGATTTCATACATACCATGTAGTAAAATTCAAAAATGGGTAAAGAGGACTTCAAATATACATGAAAACACTTTTATAAAACAAGGACATGGATGATAGAAATAACCCCAGTAAATACTTACGAATAAGCAATCTCGAATAAAAAAATGAGATTTGCAAAATTATCCCTTACCTTAGGTCCGATGTGCTTCGTACGTTTCCGAACCTCCTGTATAATGATTTAAATAATGTAATTGACTTATTACAAAATCATATTCATTGTTATGATATCATATATAGTTCACTTATGACTTTATATTACCCGTTCTTTTGTAAGTTCCATGTTAAAGCACTGTTTTGGATTAAATCGTTTTATTTATCGTACGTGTTTGGACTTTTTGTTCTTGATATTATTACTTATATCCAGATTTACTTAATTAAAGAATGTAAAAAATGATTTACATATAATATATATTTCATTATATACATATATATATATGATAGATCGATTAAATGAAATGAAATACACCGTTCATGGAGACGGTAGGCCGTACATACGCATGAATGCGGTTTTCGTTTCCTTATTGAATTGAATGAAATTAAGTAGATGACATACATATATATACACATAAATCCAGTATCATTATTATGTCATATATTTAATTATTACTTATTATATATACTTTATAATCATTCATGAATGGTTAACATGGAGAATGAATCTCATCGCGTCGTGGAGACGGTAGTCCGTACGTACGCACGAGCGATGATATCATTCCCATTATCGTGGAATTGTATTGGAGTGTATGTATACTATTTCAGAATCAATATCAATTTACAATAATCATATATAGTTATTATTTAAACCATTATACCCATCCAAGTAAGGTGGTGGTGGAAAAAAGATTACACCATGGCGTGGAGACGGTATTCCGTACGTACGCACGCACGGTGATTTCGTTTTCCGTAGGATAGATAGATGGTGAAATAGGGTTGTTTCATACTTATAATAATATATTAGTATATGAGTTATACTGATGTTATTAATTCATAATTAAACAACTAATTAAGATGAAGTGGAAGAAGAAATATAGTTTAAAGAATCGGTAACAGACATTACCTCTTCTTTGAAGCACCTCTTTGAGACCTCCTCTTAGGGAACCAAAATTGGTCTTTTAAGAAGGCCAAGACCTCTAGGATGTTTCTACGTAAGTGGAGAAGATAATCTGTCGGGGGTTGGCCGAGATTGAAGGCTCAAAGTGGTGTGAGTAAGAGAGGGAGGAGGTGCCCTTTTATAAGGGAGGATAGGGGCACCTTTGGAATAACCAAAAATATTATTTTATTATAAATTCATATTCGGTTTTTAATAGCTCCAAATTGAGTTATTTAGAAGCTAGGGTGGGTATGGGTATCAATAATCTCATCCAATATAATTTATACAAGTTTAGGATTCTATTTTAGCCTTATCATTTAGATTTAACTTTAAGTTAAATAATTTTTCTTTTACCGTGTCTTCTTGTTTTCTTACACTATATGGTTAATAAACTTACTATAACAAGACAAACTAACCCCAAGTTATTTATTATTAATATATATAACTTTCTCTAAGTCATTTGTCCGAAACTTAGATTTTTAAGAATAAAATAACAATTAATAATATAATATTTCTTTTAAAAACTATTTTATGTCAATTTTGAAACTATTTGGTAATTGATTTTTTTGAAAACCATAACAGAAATATTAGTTCGAAATAAGTTAATCCAATCAATACTAACATTTCATATTAACATAGAAAATTATTGTAATTCATAAAAATTCTCAAATTACATTTATTTGGGTATTTATAACATCAATTATGTCAATATTTTGTTAATAATATAATTACTGCATCATCATTGTGTCATAAATAAATTACATTATTTAAATTTTAAAAATTACAAATAAAATACCATTATGTAGGATATCTTTTTATCTTTATAATGAATATTTATAGTCAAATTTATCTTATGTATAATCCTATATTTAAAATGATTTAGTTATTAAACATTGATTTTAACTATTTTAACCCTTCTTTAAATAAATTAATAATAAATGTTATAATCTAATCCAAGTGATCCTAAATGGTCATATTTTATTCCTAAGGTTTTTTTTGGTCGAATTAAACTTATCCAATAGAATTAGGACATGTGTTAGTGTAATAATAATATCATTTTTACCCTTAATTACCCTATTTACTTTTAACCGTGGTAAATAAAAGTAAAGAGTTACTATTCACCAAAAATTATTTTCATCTCATTGAACCACATTTTACTTACTGAAATCAACTGTGTCTCTCGAATTTTTGAAATTCCATTCACAAAACCGGTAAAATTAAGTTTTATGTAAATTTGCAAGTTCTCCTAGGAGGTGGGTAAAAGATGGTAAAAAGTTCAATAAAATTTTTATATATCTAAAATTATTATAAAATGACTCCAATGAATTACATTGAACTTATATAGGTATTATGTGTCAATTTTGACCTAAAATAAATTTAAATAAAATAAATAATTATTTAAATAAAAAGTCGGTTTTTAAATAGTAACCCAGTGTTTTCACTATTCATCAAAAATTGAAAGTTTTCAGAAAAATAGAAAAATTTCACCCTAGGCTAATTTCGATATTCTGAATGAAAAAATGAAGTCTATTTTGAAAGATGAAATTTAAAAAATTTCAAAAAGTGGTTATTACTATTCATAACGGCTAGTTTTAATAATATTTTAATAGCATATCGTTGTTTAGTGAAACTCGGTATTGCGTACAACACACGCTCTCGAGGAAGGTCGTGATTGTGTGTAATGCAGCCAAGTTAGGGTTGCATGTTTTGAAAGACTCCTTTGTTATAGCGTACAACACAAGAAATTAAAAAGAATATTTTTCATAAAATCTCGGTGTGTTACATTCTACCCCCTTAAAATGAATTTCACCCTCGAAATTCGTCGGGGTTATAAATGGTTTACTACTCGAAAGTTTCTTTAATAGAAACCCACATCGTAAAAAGGAATACCAAAACCAATCTTTAAAAATTAAAGTATGAAACATAATGGTTACCCAAATTAACTAATCATTGGGTTTCCACATAGGAGAACATAGGTGAAAATATGGATATGGTAGAGAAACCTAACCATCATTTTCTGATGGAGAGTGGTAGATAACATGGCTATGAAATAGCCAACAATCACAAAAGCCATAAATTTGTGATGATCTAGGGTACTTTCTGATTCATCGGATATAAGGGCACTAGGAAAACATTTTTGGTTTTCATTACCATTTCCCTAAAGTTGAAAATTTGGAATTAGAAGATATACTTTCTTGATTTTGGTACAATCTCACTGTTGTTCATGCTTTGAAAAATTTCTACTTCATCTCTTAAAGAAATGAAGTTGAATTTGTTATTCGTGAAGTGCTAACAGATCATGTGATAGAATGATGGGTCATTCCATCTATATCAAAGAAAAGGGTAGAAAAAGTTATCGAATACATAAGTCCATGTATGGTGAGGTTAATCAGATATGATTCCAAACATGGACTTATAATTCTTCTATCATACCGATTAATAAAATAAAACTAGTTTCTACTAACCAGGGACTTCCTATAGGCCAGTGGTAGGCGATCAAGGCCAGTTGCACTTCGGTTTTGGGTTCAATTCCCACATCCTTGTTTGACGCGATGGGCTATCACTCGTCCTGCAGGTTGTCCTTTTTTCTAAATATACATTACTATAACATCCCATCAATAATATCGAAAAAACTTCTATCCTTAAAAAAATACTAACTTATTTCCAACATAATCCATTCCAATATTTAGGCTTATCCATAATACTGCAGTCCACTCTCATAATATAGTGAAAATGATTACCATAGATTTCATATAACAAACATGTTAATACCATCGTTGATCCCCATATATCATAAGATATGTCTTGTTGGTCACATTCCAAATATTCGAAGGCCTTAATCATTTATTCTCTTGAAAAATGAATACCCATTAAATCTTAGTGAAAACATGAGTGCTGTCAAAAGTTAACTCTTTCCACATACCAAAAACCCAAAATTCTATATACTCAAACAATGATATAACTGTTTCTTTATATCAGCCATGAGCTCATGAATACTATCAAACATTTCATTTTCTCCTTATCCCTTCATTATGCGCATATCATCTACTTTCCAAAAATATCTCAATCATTTTCCATGGTTACTGGTACCATAAAATTATTGAAAACTACAATAGACCAATACATAAATATTCCAATAATCCATGATACTATATACAACATTATTTTGGAATCCCATTACGTAAACACTTAATCATTCCACCACATTGTTGTCATATTCAACATTGCCAATAGTGATCGCATGTGACTTCCCTTTGTCCTTTGCCTTAAGTGGTTGCTCATGTCGATCTTCATTAACCCTTGGATTAGGGAATTGACTATCATATTGCCCCATTTCATTTCACTTGAAGCATTGAAGTGTTGGTGGTGCGTTCTATACAGTATTTTCTTTATTCACACCATTAGCAACCCTTTTTCCATTACTTCGACACTCATCTGCTTGATGACCTTCTTTTCATCATTAAAAACATTTTCTAGTCCCTTTACGACAATATCCACCATGCTTCTTTCCACACTTTGAGCATAAGGAAATATTCATCTTCTTTTCACCATTATTCTGAGATTTCTCCTTAAACTCCATCTTTCGTTTCTTGTCAAAACCATGAGATTGATATATAACACCAACTTCCATTTCTACCTTAATAACACAATGCACAATTTCTTCATAGCTACTGAAGTCTCTTATAGCTAATGCCCTTCGAAGATTTGGTTTTAAGCCACTGAATAATCGATCAACTTTACTTTCAGGTTGGATGATAAAGCCAGATGCATACCTTGCAAGCCTTGTAAAATTCACTTCGTATATACCAACAGATTCGTCATCCTTTTGCTTTAGTTCAAGAAAATCCTTCTCCATCTTTGTTCGAAGAATACGATTGAAGTACTTATTGAAAAATAAGTTCTTGAACTCGTCCCATTCCATGGACTCAACTTCATCTCTTGGCCTCGTATTCTTGATAAGATTCCACCATTGATCAGCTTCACCTTCCAAAAGATATACTACTAAGATGACTTTATCATGTTCAAAATATTGAAGAACTGAAAATATCTTTTCAGTGGCACTGATCCATTGTTCAGCAACAAGTGGATCAGAAGACCCACTAAAAGAAGGTGGACGTTGCCTCATGAAGGACTCAATAGAATATTGTTCCCTTCTTTGCTCATTTGGAATTCCAGAATGATTCATAGATTGTGTAAGTATAGAAATAAGATTTTTCACTCCATCTCCCATAAAATTGGTTTGTTCAGGAGGACAATCATTGCATTTTCAATTACATTTATCAACACGGTTCCTTCGGGTTGCAGCCATCGTCTAAAACCCAAAAATAATAGTGTGAGAGGCAAAAATCATGCTAGGGAAAACAACATAATAAAGGGAGAGTACCATAAATATCTAACATCTTAGGTTAAATTCTAATATTGTTACCATAGTTCTAGGACTATATCCTATACGTATACTTATCCTTTGGGACATCCCTAGACATACCTTAGAAATATCTCTAGGGATCTCACTAAAGTTATCGCATCCTAGTTTCTAAAGGTTGACTAAACCTTTCCTCTGATACCAACTGTAGAGAACCAAAGCTTGACGAACATGGACATTACATTACTTTTACGGAATACTTAATACATAAAAAAAACAGACACACAAGGATCGTAATAGTTTAGTGTCTTTGGAAACTCGGAATATAAACTTCTAATCATGTTTAAATATCTTCAACAACTCCCATAACGATCTTCCCCTTTTTGTTTCCTTACCTAAAACCTTTCTTTTTTTTCCTGGGGAAAATAAAACATAAAAAGGGTGAGCTCAAATGCTCAGTAAGGGAAAACATAGATAACATAAAACAATCCATAAACATTTGGAAGCAAAAACATGAACATGGAATTTAAACATCAAAATATTGAGCAAAGACATAAATTGTGGAAGTACGTAAGGCATATATCACAATAGACATAAAACATGATAAAATATAATTGGAATAAAACATTTAATTGTGGCAACCATTCAGCACATGTTATGATTTCCATAGTAGCCAAGGCATTGCTGCCAAGACCATCTTAGTGGACAAAGTCCCTTTCTGAATCGAGTTCACTCCTCGTTTCAGTCCAGTAACACTTAACCGGATTAACTTACCATTCCAGCCATGTCTATCTCATGAGATATAAATCTTTACCCAATGCATTGGAGGGATATATAGGTCCCACCCATATCATAGTGAAATCATTCTTACTTGTGCAACAAAATAAACATACATCATTCATAATAACCCAATAAATAAAATGGGTTTCATAAACACCATCCCATCATCACGTAATCCATATAAAAGAAATGGATATCATTTCATCATAATAAGAGTGAAACCATGTAAATCATAGAGACATTATACTTGAAACATACACATATGAAATATTGTCATCTTAGATGAAAAATGGTTTTGATAAAACAATTGAAATGAATTCTTGAGGAAAATATCATTTCTACTTCAAAATCAATTTCTTTTAACAAAACATCATGCAATTTAAAATAAAGAGATTTTGTTGAAAATATTCATGAAATCTTTTGCAAGAAGCTTTATGAAAATACGTCTTTAAATATCCTTTCATGCCGTATAAGTTAAAAACATTCTCCTCGTACTTTTGTCAGAAAAGTCAAAAAGTACCTCGTAAAAGAAAGATTCCATACATACCATGTAGTAAAAGTCAAAAATGGGTAAAAAGGACTTTAAAAATACATGAAAACACTTTTATAAAACATGGACATGGATGATATAAATAACCCTAGTAAATACTTACGAATAAGCAATCTCAAATAAAAAAATGAGATTTGAAAAATTATCAATTACCTTAGGTCTGATATGCTTCGTACGTTTCCGAACCTCCTGTATAATGATTTAAATAATGTCATTGACTTATTAAAGAATCATATGCATTGTTATGATATCATATATGGTTCACTTATGACTTTATATTACCCGTTATTTTGTAAGTTCCATGTTAAAGAACTGTTTTGGATTAAATCGTTTTATTTATTGTACGTGTTTGGACTTTTTGTTCTTGATATTATTACTTATATCCAGATTTACTTAATTAAAGAATGTAAAACATGATTTACATATAATATATATTTCAGTATAAACATATATATAAGATAGATCGATTAAATGAAATAAAATACACCGTTCATAGAGACGGTAGGTCGTATGTACGCATGAACGCAGTTTTCGTTTCCTTATTGAATTGAATGAAATTAAGTAGATGACATACATATATATACACATAAATCCAGTATCATTATTATGTCATATATTTCATGATTACTTATTATATATACTTTATAATCATTCATGAATGGTTAACATGGAGAATGAATCTCATCGCGTCGTGGAGACGGTAGTCCGTACGTACGCACGAGCGATGATATCATTCCCATGATCATGGAATTTTATTGGAGTGTATGTATACTATTTCATAATAAATATAACTTTACAATAATCATATATAGTTATTATTTAAACCATTATACCCATCCAAGTAAAGTGGTGGTGGAAAATAGATTACACCACGGCGTGGAGACGGTATTCCGTACGTACGCACGCACGATGATTTCGTTTTCCGTAGGATGGATAGATGGTGAAATAGGGTTGTTTCATACTTATAATAAAATATCAGTATATTAATGATACTGATGTTATTATTTCATAATTAAACAACTAAATAAGAATAAGTGTAAGAAGAAATAAAGTTGAAAGAATCGGTAACGGACATTACCTCTTATTTGAAGCGCCTCTTTGAGACCTCCTCTTAGGGAACCAAAATTGGTCTTTGAAGAAGACCAGGACCTCTAGGATGTTTCTAGGAAAGTGGAGAAGATAATTTCTCAGGGTTTGGTCAAGCTTTAAGGCTCAAAGTGGTGTGAGGAAGAGAGGGAGGAGGTGCCCTTTTATAAGGGAGGAGAGGGGCACCTTTGGAATAACTAAAAATATTATTTTATTATAAAGTCATATTCGGTTTTTAATAGCTCCAAATTGAGTTATTTAGAAGATAAGGTGGGTATGGGTCGAAATAATCTCATCCAATAGAATTTAGACAAGTTTAGGTTTCTATTTTAACCTTATCATTTAGATTTAACTTTATATTAAATAATTTTTCTTTTATCATGTCTTCTTGTTTTCTTACACTATAAGGTCAATAAACTTACCATAACAAGCCAAACGAACCCCAAGTTGTTTATTATTAATATATATAACCTTATCTAAGTCATTTTTCCGAACATTAGATTTTTAGGAATAAAATAACAATTAATAATATAATATTTGTTTTAAAAACTATTTTATGTCAATTCGGACACTATTTGGTAATTGATTTTTTAAAAAATAATAACAGTAATCTTAGTTCGAAAAAAGTTAATTAAATCAATACCAACATGTCATATTAACATATAAAATTATTTTAATTCATAAAAAGCCTAAAATTACATTTATTTGGGTATTTATAACATCAATTATGTCAATATTTCATTAATAATATAATTACTGCATCATCATTGTGTCATAAATAAATTAAAATATTTAAAGTCTAAAAATTAAAAATAAAATACCATTATGTAGGAAATCTTATTATATTTCTAATTAATATTTATAGTCGAATTTATCTTTTGTATAACCATATATTAAAAATGATTTAGTTATTAAACTTTGATTTTAACTATTTTAACCCTTCTTTAAATAAATTAATAATAAATGTCCTAATCTAATCCAAGTGGGCCTAAATGGTCATATTTTATTTCTAAGGTTTTTTTGGTCGAATTACACTTATCCAATAGAATTATGAAATGTGTTAGGGTAATAATAATATCATTTTTACCCTTAATTACCCTATTTACTTTTAACCGTGGTAAATAAAAGTAAAAAGATACTATTCACCAAAAATTATTTTCATCTCATTGAACCACATTTTACTTACTGACATCAACTGTGTCTCTCGGATTTTTTGAAATTTCATTCACAAAAGCAGTAAAATTATGTTTTATGTAAATTTACAAATTCTCCAAGAAGGTGGGTAAAAGACGGTCAAAAGTTCAATAAAAAAATTTTATATATATAATTATTATAAAATGACTCCAATGAATTACATTGAACTTATATAGGTATTCTGTGTCAATTTTGACCTAAAATAAATTTAAATAAAATAAATAATTATTTAAATAAAAAGTCGGTTTTTAAATAGTAACCCAGTGTTTTCACTATTCATCAAAAATTGAATGTTTTCAAAAAAATACCAAAATTTCACCGTAGGATAATTTTGATATTCCAAATCCTAAAATGTAGTCCATTTTTAATGATTAAATTTACAAAATTTCAAAAATTGGTTATTACTATTCATAACGGCTAGTTTTAATAATATTTTAATAGCATATCGTTGTTTAGTGAAACTCGGTATTGCGTACAACATACGCTGTCGAGGAAGGTCGCAATTGAGTGTAATGCAGCCAAGTTTGGGTGGTGTGTTGTGAAATACTCCTTTGTTGTAGCGTACAACACAAGAAATTAAAAAGAATATTTTTCATAAAATCTCGGGGTGTTACACACAATCTATAGAGGTTCCTGAATAAGATATCTAGAACATTCAACAAGAAAGTTTGCCTCTAATACGTCCTCTAGGGTGACATGGTATTGTCTCTCAGAACACCAACGATACCTAGAAGGAAGATTCCAAATTTGGATTCCATGTGGGAAGTATCATACTTCATTCATAAGTTCTATCCTGATGTTGCATATTATTTGATCACCATGGATGGAGAACACATCACTCCTCCAACCAATCACAAGTTTCTCAAGTAGTACTTCACGTAAGGAACCATAGTTTGAGTTGTATGAATTTAAACTTCATAGCACTAGTGTCCCAAGAACATGATGTTAAAATTGGAACATGGTCCAAGATTTAATACCCTAAACTAATATCCATCTTATGGTTCAATCACTATGACCTTAAACTAAAAGTTCAATTCCATGAATCATGACTTTAAAATATTTGAAAGTATTCCTTGGGATTGGATTGTGTGTCATGGGAACTTTGGTCCTTGTTCATGTTGGGTTATAGATGTAGCATCATGCATAACCCTTTTGAAACACTTTCCACCCTTTGTCCTAGTTTCATGTCATTAAAGTGCATAACCCCCACACATCCTAGTTACTTGACATTAAACTCCACATCGAATGTCCTAGTTGTGTGATGTTAAACTGTATAAAAATTTTCCTCCTGGATGCATGAAAATAAATAGAACAACACCATAATTTCCTCACCTAGGAGGATGTTTCCCTTGGTATTGGTCATCTACCATTCCATATTTCATAACTACGTATAGCTTGATTCCTTTCGGCACAGGATATGTAGTGACACCTTGATTTTTATGTCCTAGTCTAGTCACCCAAAAAAAGTCCCCCTCCATAGGTATGGGTTAGACCTATGTAGGGATATTTCTATCAAGAACTATGTATTTCTTTATTCCTACAATTAAAAAATACTTAGTGACACACAAACTACTCATCTTTGGGCCCATCCTCAAATTTATCGATCCCCCTTTCACCCTTTGGCCTCATTTATGGCACTCAGGGCCCCTTGGTCCTCATTCACATTGGTTATTTCTTCTATCTATTCCATATAGGTTTCTATGGGGCTCATCTCAAAAGTAACCTTAGAAATATTTGGTGTGGTGCTAGTGCTTCCTTGGTCCTCATTTATTTTGAGTTTGTTCTGTCATCGCATTACACATATCCCTTTTGGAGTGATTACCTCATGGTCTGAGATTCATGACATTAAACTAATAACCATTCTATGGCCCATGAAACATGACCTTAAACTACTCACAATGGTTTGAATTTTATGACTTCAAACTAAGAACCTATAGTTCTGACACTATGACCTTAAACTAGGAGTTAATGTCCTCAACTCATGTTGTTAAACTACGACCCCAACTTGGGAAAATTCAAGATTACTCATAATAATCCTGGGAAATCTCAACTCCCTTGTAAGAGAGTATTTCCCCACCAGTTTTGGTCTCTCACCGTACTGTATTCTACAACTACATGTGGCTTGATTCCCATCCTTATGGGATATGTAGAAATTCCTGAACATTTTTTCTTTATGCCCAAATGCAGGCCAATAAAACATTAAACACATTGGCCTCCATTATAGTAGAATCATCATGACTCTAATATATATGAGGGTTTCCTAAGGAATGCATTGTGTGCTATTGGGCCTCTTAGGTCCCCATTCACATTAGGTTTTTCACAATTCCTTGATACACATATCCCTATTTGGGATAATTATTATGGTCTAAATTATATGACCTTAAACTAGGAACTAGTTATCCAAGATCTAAGATCTGAAACTAGTTCCCATGTTCCATACAATAAAACATTAAACTGCTTTCAAAACCTATATTGGAGCCTCGATTTCTGATACACCCATTCAACACTTTTAACCTTTCTCGATTTAGATTTACATTGTCCTTCTAATCCAGGAGGACCCCCTAACGATGATAGTATCATGCCATTTTGGCTCAACTCTCATACTAGGTCAATGCCCTAATGGGTCTCTAGTAGAAAACAATGGGTCCTATGTTTTGAACTTGGTCAACAGTTGGTCAAGTGTTTGCTTGTTCCATTCATGACCAGTATGGTTGTTGTCTCTCTATTTTGAACATGGTCAATAGTCAATACCTTCTCACCAGTCAGACCTTTATCCATATCTTGAAGGTCTTGACATACCTCCTTTCCACTTCCCTATATCATAGTGTAATTCCAAACCCTTGGTGTCACCCCTAATGCGTGCTTCCACATGTCAGGAAGACCCCTTCTACCATTCATTGTTTCCCAAACTATGTATGGCTCACATTGGATTAGGAGTTCTAGTAGGGTGTATAATAATGTGTTCTAGCTATATAAAGAAACCTAGGTTCCATGATATATGACCTTAAACTATGAGTCTATTTCCATGAATGGATTTAAACTATGTACGAATCAAATTGGGGATGTGTGGTGTGGCGCAGGCCTTTTTGGCCCTCATTCACGTCAACATCCATCTATTTTCTGATGCGCGTGTGGTACACAAGCCTATTTTGTATCATTTACATCAGTTTTATTTCCTTCATTCCATAAAAATACACTTCTAATGGACATTTCCATGGTCCATTCAATACGACTTTAAACTTTTGGATAGGGTCCTGACCATATAACCTTAAATTGTGTGAAACGTCCCTGTCACATGGGGTTAAATTGTGGGACACATCCTAATCAGTTGATGTTAAAGTATACCATGCTTCGTCCTCATCATATGATGTTAAACTACATGTATATCATCATCATTTTCATGATGTAAATTCAAAACATCCAAACTCCTCACTTGAGAGGTCCACTTCCCTGGTCCTGGTCATCTACTGCATTGTTCACATTTTCAGTTGTCGCTCAACATCTGAGATAACACTCCCTTGGAAAATGGGTTTGATATTTTTTCAAACCTATATTCCTACACCAATGTGTTCCTATCCCTGGTTTCTTAATCACGAGAGTTTTATAATCCATTAGAACATTTCATCACTCCATTCTGACACTTCACAAGCCCCTTATTTGGATCCTCATCCTCTTCCACGTCTAAAGGGAACCCCATAATTATTTGGTCTCATTCCATTTTACCTCAGGTAACATATTGGTATAACATCCCAAAATACATTGGATGATATTTTGAGATAGGTTTTGTGATTCAGATATGGTCAGTAGTCAACCTTCATTTGTTTGTCTCCATTCCAGGCTAATGGAACAAATGATGTGTTTCAAACATGGTAAATAGTTATCAGGTGTCATCATACCACTCTCCAATGTTAAAAATTTTGTACATTTGGATTCACAATTCATATTTCCCTTTTTTTAGATAGAATTCAACTCCCCTGTCATTATCATGTTCGTGCATTAGTGTATGTTGGAAAAGTGAGTAAGCTATTCTAATAGCTCTATTCTCCAGTCATATCTTCTATCAGCCCGAACACTTTTAGTGGTTAGTCAATAATATAAAACCTAGAGTGTTTTATGATTATTTGAAACTCTCCTAAAAATGAAAAATCATGTGGGCATCACTTATTTCTCACGCCAGGTGAGATCGGTGTGATATTAGAGATTGTTCGTTGGTTGTCTCAAAAATATGATCAAGGTGTGATAATTAATGAAATTAAAGGGCACGGTTCCATGAAAATAAGAAAGTTTCAAAAGAAAGGAATCAAGTTGTGGAACTATCAAGGGACATCCACATGTTCATTCCTCTCATGAGTCTTGTCAAAATTGACCCTCTGGCTATGATCCGGTGATCGAGTGATGAAACTCCACCAACATTTGGCGCATGGAATCTCAAATCTGTTTCCACTTCCTGAGATCTGTTTCCTACTCATCAGCTATAGAACAAAGCTCGTAAGATATGATCTATTCATAGTCCCATTCATCCCATAGATTGGTTACCTGAAGCACTACTTGTATCATCCACCTATCGGCCTACTCAAACTGATCCCTTAGTTGGTCGATGACTTCTGATTGAGTGTCAATGAAAGCAGTACACTCTTTTGTTTTCTCTTCAAATTATTGGATATCATGAGTGACTTATTGGATTTTTTGGATTATTTCAAAATTATATAGACACCAAGTGACATCCAAGTGTTTCTTTCATTCATGCACCCATTTGGCGAGAAAGTCATGTACCCAAGTGTAAAGACCATGAGCATCTTCTCCTTCAGAGAACATATTGAAAAAATGGCTAAGAGACCCCATCTAGATAACCAGTTTCATTTTCTGTGTTCGATGGATGGAGAGTTTTATGTATTTCCACACCCTGTGTTGAATGATTTTGTTCTATTTGGTTGCATCAGGGTTGGAATCCTCCTGCTCTTTAGGCAGTGCATGATCGTACTTAGGAAAGGACAAAATAATTTCAATGATAGGATCCTCTCAAGAATCCTCTAATAAGAGTTGGTCTCTAGATCATGAGGTCTTTCATCTTCACTTGATCCTATCATGACAACATCATCTCTGTCAACCTAATGTTTCACCCAACTAGTTGCATCACTAGCAACCATGATAGACTGTTTTCCTGAGACGAGGGATGGATCTGCTTGGATGATAGGCTCTGTATGAACTAATGCAGCTACCATAGAAGGGAACCTGGATGATTTGGTCTCATCTTCTTGGTGGTTTTACAATATCTCAAAAACTTTTCATAAAAAAAGAACATTTCAGTCAACCAGGTCAGAAGATGACCAGTTAAGTTCATGTGGTGGATGAAGACTTATAAATTCCAAGTACTGATATATCAATTCCCTGAGTCTTAATAGGGATTTCCACCACTAGAGACCCCTCTATTCTGGTGTTTATTTTAATAAATAGCATTAATTACTCTTGTATTGTTCAGGAAGAAATTACATGAGATAAGAAAACACGTTGATGCAAAGGCTCCGTGAAATCTAGTTATGGACAAATTATTCGATATTTTCTATTACCTTATAGAGGAGGAATTTATATGATGATTCATTGTTAACCCAACCTCTCCATAAGTGGATTACACCATATGAATTCCAAGACATGGCCCCCAAACATAACAAGGAGGACCTAAGTTTATGATATTTTCACCTTGGCCTCCTCAGCTGACCCTCCACTTGCCTCAGCCCTGGGCATGGGCCCCAAAACATGCTCCTCTGCACCTTTTGGTGAACCTTTAACCCTTCAAATAGGGCCCCTTTCACTCTATAAATATTCTCCTATAAAGAAAACGTTTCAAATAGAGAATCTGTTTAGTATAAAGGGATGGGTAAAAGAGTGGTGTGAGTGAGTTAATGTTTAACTCAAGATACTTGGCAAGTTATTCTTCTTAGAAGGCCACGATCTCACCATTTTCCCGGGGACTCCATTAATGGGCAGCCACTCTCTAGGATTCATCATCACTATATTCCTTTATATCCTCTTCAAATGTTTCTTCTTTAGTTGATGGGAAATCAATGGATGTCACCTCCTCTTGATCCCCTTCATCGCTAAACATGAATTTCACTAGGGTAGAAGGGGGTTCATACTCCCCTCTCCAACACAGGTAGATTTCCATGGCATTGAGAGATGAATGTATTTGGTATAATTTCACTCTGTTCGCAACCCTAATATACCCATCTTCTAGAAACACAAACCCATCCTTCTTTAACTTCAGCCACTAGTCCTTTGTCGATAGTGACATCTGTAACATCCTCCAAGAAGACCAAAGGGGAGGAAAGAAATAATTAGTTGGTGGTTATATATGGTATTTAAACTTCTTCCTAGGAGCCTCCTTTTCCAATAACTGGGGTTTCTTCTGAGACTATTCCTATACAGGAGGTGGTGGTGCTACTGCACCTTGTGACATCCCTACCACAGAAATTCCATCTTGTGCCTGACTTGCCACTCAGGTAGTATCTTTTCTGCTTCCTCGCTAATCTATCCTCCCACTTACTTGTTCAACCACTTTAATATGATTCTACAAGATTTACCCTAGATATAATTCCACCTATTTTCTTGCATATTCCATGAACAAACCAGAATCAATATTGGTTGGAGGCATCACAATGGTTTCTCTGAAGCCCGTATTCACTAGTATGAACCATAGTTGAAAAAGGATACAAGGGTTTTACTCTTCACAGACCCCCGTTTATACTATCTTCACCACTCTATGAAGGAAACCAAACTACCTGGAGAATTGGGATGGTGTGCATGGTTCATAATAAATTGTTCCATCGATTCATGCCACTAGCACCCCACTTATGAAACTTTTAAAATACTCCATATTCTATCATGGTCCTTGTCTGCCATTCACAATTGGACCAACTAGAGTTCTGAAGGGTAGGATGTTGAATTTTATGAGTTTTCCAATCATGACTAAAATCCTGAACACATTAACTTTTATAGGTCAGACCCCCGCAATGTTCAGTAGAGACGGCCGCAGACCGATGTTTGGAGGAATGATGGCATTCGGGAATTCGTAACCCCTCAGGTGAGAAGTGATCTATCCTTATAAGAACAGGAATGGTTCACAGATCCTAATAGGTGTGTTTCCCCTCTCAATGTATCCCAATATTCTGTAAATTATTTCTATCATGGGTACCCTCTAAGTTGACCGTATTTTTAGCTGCTAAGAGTGACATCATCACCAGCATCCCCAGACATATTCCCATACGTGTATCCTAGACTGAAATCATAAAACCACATAGAAATTTGGTGAGGAAAGAAGTATAGTCAACCAGTGGGTCCCATATTCCCACCTTGTTATACCCTGATTCCTGATATTGTCTTGCCTCTATAACAAACCAGTATGATTCGGACTTCCTCCCTTGTGAAGTCATTGGACACTATTTTTCTCAACCTGAAATCTTTACTCCTGGGACCCTCTTCAGGAACAAGTAAAAATAAGCCCTGAATAGTATATCCTTATGGATAATGGGTTTGAGTTTCATATTATCCTTAAGAGCCTCGAAAATATGTTTCTCCGAGAGAGGATTCTTCTCCCTATTCCACCAAGTATTATCTGATGGAATGAACATGTCATACTAGAATCCCTGGAGTGGAATGTCACTAATGCAATGGATATCCCACAAAAAGATAAAAAATTCCCCATGATGAAGATATAATGTGTTCATATCCAAAGAACATTGGATAATGATCTCTGGTACTAGCTCATGTTGGTGGTAAAAGTGTAACTGCGACATCCACACTTCTTCATACAGCCCGATGTTGTGCAGATTTTATCCATACTCTTGGCACATGTAGCACACCCAATATGCTCACTCCCATTCACTAGTGAAGTTTCCACTGGATCTCAAGTATCAATCCTTATGACATACCATGTTTTTTTTTCTCATACTACTCTAGAAAGTGGTGGTGTAGTGTGTGGGGAACTCTTCAGCCTCTGGATGATCCCCTATAACCATCCTGGTCTACCCATTTAGTGTGTAAATAGCGATAGTTTCATGATCCCAATCAATATGATTGTGTACAGTGATGTTCCATTGATTGAGATCTTATTTTCATGTGAACCATGATCATAATGAATCAACCCTGAAATCTGGAATGATCCCTTCATCCAGAAATCTGAAGTTCCATAGTTGGAGGTAGTCGCTCAGGGGATAGTTCTTCTGTGACTCTATCAGCATGCCCAGAAGCATTTGATTCCCTGATAAAACCCTCATGGATCTATGAATCTAAGTATTTACAGTCATATCATCCCTCTAAGCAGCAGTGATAGCTTCAATCTCAGCATTGTTCTATTGATCGGCCATTTTTAATGAGTCTGAAAAATTGAAGGGCATAGTGTGTATGTTTGAAGAATCGAAGTTCAAGAAAAATCAATGTGTGAAAGTCAGTAAATATGTGACAAAAAAGGCCAATATTTTCATAGAGTCAAATGCACAAAAAAAGGAGAAATTTCATGAAATTTTTTCAAATCACTGATTTTCAGAGAGAAAGGAAATACTTACGCACATGAGAGAAAAGTGTTTATTGCATGAAAATGAAAAGGAATTGTGTAGCCCATCCCATCAACTAATTTATAGGTTTGGGCCTATCAATCTGTGTTCTTTTGAGTATATTGCACACCAACTAATGAGTTTTTCATAGACCCATGAGAATCAACCCCCTCTTTGGAATTTCCCTTGGAACCCGACCTCCTAATCCCCTTTTAGTTCAGATTTTGAGGGGGCATTTTTTGGAACTAAATTCCACATGAGAGTGAACACATACAATATGGACAATTTGAATTCATAATCTAACCTGATGAAGCATTCCAATAACGTAAATGAAGGCATGCACAAAATTCAAGGTGTGCATGAAAGATTGAAATCAGTGCTCAGGACCCTTGCATGCCCAATATGACATCAATTGGTGTCCCTTCTGTGAATTCCAATCAAATGGGTAAGGTAGATGGGTTCAAGATGTCCATATTTCACACAAGAACCCCAATTTGTGTGAAACCATCTTTATCACTAGATACAATGCCAACCACCCCCCTTGCATGATCATTCTCTTCAGCTAAAGAAGAGTTTTCGTGGAAGACTTCTTCTATAGCAGAATTCTTGTGTACCCATCACTGAAGAATTCATCTATAAGTAGAAGGTCACTACCCCCCCCCCCCCCCCCTCTTCAAGGTGATCCTCAAAAAGGAGAAATTTCACTCTATTACATGTAATAACAATATTACGCAACATCATGAAATCATGGAACCCTTGAGGTATAAGATCTTAAGAATCGGGTTTCCTATGGGTCCTCCTTTTTATGGGCCCAAAGTTGTGTAATCCTCTCCCAACATATTTAACCCAAGTTAGGTGCACAAAAGGGGTCCTCCTATGTGAAACATTGACCTTGCATGTAATCTTCTAATCTTGTGTGTACCCATTCTTTGAAGATTCATGGATAGTCCCTATGTTAGAGCCCATGTTTAAGTACCCTTTTCCACAAAAATCTCCAATCTTTCACACAACACTTATGTGTGACCCTCTAAACATGCACATAACAATCTCATGGTCCCTCACGAGGTGTCCCTTATTCCTTTAGTGCATGAATTGACATACATTTTTCTTCTTGGTGTAGGTACGCTAATTTTTGTTTCTTCTCATCATAGGCACACTAACATGGGCCTTAGGATCAACCACTCCTCCACACCATTCAAAACTATAATTACTAAAGCCATGCCCCTTCCAAATGTTCATAAGTGATGATTATGTAAGTCTCAGGCATAAGGAGTGAGTTCCCCATGTCTGTGCTACATGAATTAAAACCACCTAGCACCAACATCCTCATCACATGATGTAAAACTATAGTCTTTCTCTGTGTGATAAACCCAAGATTCCCCATGTAGGATCATCATGGGATTCCACCTTCTTCCCCACCATGGGATGATTATCATATACCAGTAATCTTCCATAGGTAAACCCACACACCCTATTCCATATGAAAATTATTCTCCATTTATGACTCACAGGTAATGAGATCCTCTATAGATGGAATGAAATCCTCTTTACAGGGAATGAAATCCTCTTTAGGTATCTTCAATGCATATTCCACACAGCATCTCTCGTTGGCACATCTTTCACTATAAGATCATTAGGTATGCTGCTTCATCTTGTTTCTCACAGAAATCATGAATCACATGGCATTAGAGGTTAGTAGCGACCATGAAATCCAACCTCCACATCCATAGGAATCCTTCTGAGTGTAATCCCCAAAAACCATACACACACTTTGTCCTTCTCATCAGGTTTAAGCCCCAGTCCGTTTTAAACTATGTGGGATTTGATTCCCAATTAACTAGGATACATAGGAATCCTCCCCATGGTCCAAACCCATCACTCCATCCACATCCATCTTAATTTTACCTGGGTCCCCACATCCTGGTAAGATCAGGCCTCTACCCGAAGACCACATCTCCTTCAGGTCCCTTTGGGCCACTTTCACACATAAACCCATCCATATCATTGCTGATCCTATAGGAACTCACATATCTCTCATGTATAATCCCCACACCACCAAATCCAACAAAGTTCCATTCTCTTGTGATGGGTAGCTATCATGTGTAAGCCCTACACTATCCTGCATTGATGCTCCTTTCACAACATGAGTATCCTTACTACATGACCATAAACTACATAGACCAGTCTTGTCACACAACCTTAAACTATGGAATAAAACTATATGGGTTTTGATCTATCTTATAATCAACATATGCAGGACACCTATATGAGGTTCAATCCTGATAAATGGTAATCCTATGTACCCTCCCCCCCTTAGGGTGCACCTCCGTGATCCACCTCTACGGGTGTCTAGATCAACCTTAATGGTGTGACATCTTCCCTTTATGGTACACACCTCCTAGGTCCACCACCACTAGTGTTCTGATCCATCCATTATTAAACCTTCTAGGTGCTCCCTCCTAGTGATGCACCTCCTTGGTCCACCGCTATGAAGTTTTCTGATCAACCAACTCCATCTCCATAAGACATTAAATTCATGATTCATAATAGCTACCTCATGTGAAACATGGGATGCATAATGTGAAAGCCTTGTAAGATATGTGCCTATGGTGTCGGCTACCTCATGCTAAACATGGGGTGGTTGAGGTAAAATCCTTGAAAGATATTCCTTCGGAATTAGATACCTCATGATCAATATATAATTCCTTCGGTTTTATGACTAAAATTACACAATGAGATACCCTCTTATGGGAAATATTATAGGTTACCAATGTTTCTAGCATCCATACATGCCAATGATGCTTAACATGACTACTCTCATAACTGATGGTTACTACCCTATCAAGACCCACTGGAATGTCTAGAATGAAGAAGTGTAATTAACCAACATCCAAAAAGAGATGGCACCAGGAATGAGTTCCATGAACATGACATAATTATATGAGGGATACCTGGACTAGGTGATGAGTTCCAAAGGGGAATCCACAGAAGGATAAACCAACATTGCATCATACCATTTCGATCAAGGAGTAGACATCAACATTGAAAGTGATGAAATCCACCTATCTTTGGAAATCAAGAATGTAGAGTAACAATTGCACACTAGTGCATGTAGACACATGTGAGGTGGGGAACCCCAGTTAAAGTGTCGGAAACAGAAATAGTGAACCCGACATGAAACATTTCTCCTTCAACCATGGGGATTATCCATGTTGGTCATCAAATTAGGGATTATTCTTAGACATATCTGATTTCGGGCCACCAAAATAAATGTTGAACCTGACATGAAACATTTCTCCTTTAACCATGGAGATTATCCATGTTGATCATCATATCAGGGATTGTGCTTAGACAATGCTGACATTAAGACACCAATAGAAGTGGTAAACCTCACATGAACTCTTCTCATCAACATGGGGACCAGTAGTGTTCAAGACAACAACAGATTAGCATGTCACTCAATCTAGCTATCCAGTACTAGGACCCACTAAGCAAATAGTGGGTCCATCATGGAACTCACTAGAAATTGGATCATGTAAACATTGGGTATTCCAGTCTATGAAATTGTTAGAAAGGATTTATCTATCCATATTCAGAATATTGGATAACATTGGAGCACTAGACATCCATTTCCTAGAACATTTACTGATAGTTTAATCCTCCTGCTTTTCAAGACCCAAACTATAGGAAACTAGCCACCCAATGCCCGAAAACATAGGGGTTTGAGAAATTTCAATGTGGAAATATCGCATGACACTACCTCCACCATGACTACAGACACGACTATAGATATCGGGAACCCATGCACCATCTTACCTTCCAAAATAATCTATATTAGGGTGATGGATACTCTCTTATAGTAGTGTGAATAGGAAGGGTCATTCCCATAAGGGTGATGGACCACCCAAACCTAGAAAATAAAACAAATCACCAACATTACTACCCCCATAGGACGTGTAGGGGTCCACTTCTCCCACTCCAATAGTGAATCACATCGGGATCCTCTCCTTAGAGTGGTCCTATGACTCACTCACCAAGGTTTAGGAGTTGGGGGATTATCGAGTTACACCAACTTCAACTTCTTCATAGGATCCACCAGGAAGGGATCCCACTAGGACTCAGCAGCACAAACAATGATCATTCCTCCAGACCAAGGAATGGGTAGATTATAACCCTACTCTTCTGGCCTTGTTCTGAATAACCTATTTCCAACATTTGGTGAAAGGTCAGAAGAATTACCATTAAGGGCATTGTATTCTACAACTCTTGTGGCCCCTGCTACCACTGGCGCATTCTACTAGATCCCTACAACCAATGTGTAAGGATCCATAATTTCCCAATTGGGATTGATACCTCAATCGCCCCACATGCTGGATGGGTTGACTCTATAAATTGGTGTCTCCACCAATAACCATTATGGTCCAACCAAAAGTGATGAGTTTCAGTGTAGAGGTCCTCCTTGTGCCATCATAAACCCAATAAGAGGTCCTCTTCTCTCTCACAATCAGAATGAAGTTCCTCCTAATGTAATTTCTAGTTCAAGAAGAGGTTATCCCCGCATCAACAACCATTATGTAGGTCCTCCCAATGTTATCACCAATAGTCTACATGGAGGTCCTCCCTATGATCTCATCAGCTCAAGTGGAGGTCCTCCCTGCTTCATTGATAATCAACACAGAGTTCCTCTCCATGCTATCACCACCAGTCAACAAGGAAGTCCTCCCCATGTCACATCCAACCAAAGTGGAGTCTCTCACCACTCCTCCAATCATCAACATGGAGTTCCTACCCATGTTTACATATGCTCAAGAGGAGGTGCTCCCCACTTCCACATCGATAAATATGAATCCCCTCCTCTCATTTAAACCCACATGTATACATTTTCTCCATGTTCCATCATCACAAGTAAACATGGTTGTCCTCCCCATGTTCCCACTAAAAAAATCTGAGGTCCTCCCTACTAATTAAACACCTTGTGACAGACCAGGAAATTGTTGTGCGCTAGATGTGCGTGCAATGTTGGAGCTTTGTGTGAAAAGGATAATTAAACATGTTACTCTAACATAAAGACTTCCCATAGAGCTTAAAATAATGGGTGCACACCAGATTGGAGGCCTTCATGAAAGGTCAAGGTTGCACGCAAGAGGATCCCTTATGTGCACTTGACTTAGGTTGAAAGAGGTTGGGTGAGGATTAAACAAATATAGACCCACTCAAAAGAGGACACATAGGTAACTTATCACACAAGTTCTTATACCTTGAAGGTTCCATGCTTTCATGATGTCACAGATTATCATTCTTGTGCATAGTATAGAGACATTTCACCTTCCATAGGATCACTCTGAAAAAGGGGGTGACCTTCTACTTATAGTTGAATTCTTCAGTGATGGGCGTGAAAGAATTCACTCACAGAAGTGGTCTTTTGTTTATCTTAATCCTTAGTTGTGGTGAATGATCTCACAAGGGGAGTGGATTATATTGTATCTAGGGAAAATGATGGTGGCATATAGATTGGGTTTCTTGTACATAGTGTGGACATCTTGTGCGCGGTTTCCTTAGTATTTTGAGTGTCCTTCGCAGAATGGACACCAATTGATGTCATATTGGGTGTGCAAGGGTCTTGTGTGCAGATTTTAATCTTTCATACACACCTTGAAACTTTAACACACCTTACTTTTCTTTCTCATAATGATACATCGAGTCATATGATGGATTCGGATTATACAAAGTGGTCATGTACACTCTCATGTGGAATTCGGTGCCAACAGACATGATTCATCTTTCTTATATTAAGATTCACCACACTTTGATCATTTTTTTAGCGATTCATGCTCTATGTAAAATAATATACAAAAATTTGTATATACATGTATTTTTTCAGAGTTTATACTCATTGAATGCCGAATTTTTTTTATTTCATATGTTTGGAAGCTTGTTATCTTCTATTTTCATATCATTCAAGAGAGAAATTATTTCATTATAGATGGTGTCACATCATCTGTTACCATATTTTAGATTATATACATTCGATATGGCTGACAATGTTGTGTATTTTATATAACTTTCATACAATGGTGTAATTACATATCTCTTTAACTTCTGAACCAAATTTTGATAATCTTGAAGTTCATCTTAAACAGTAATTTTTATTTCATCAATATGACCATCATCATCATTTACAATTGAAATCATATCCTCAATATGATCTTCATCGTCATTCTCACTTGTTATCGTATCATATATCCATAAAATGTAGTGTTATACCAGTCATTAGATACATTCATTTCTTACCCATGTTTAGTCTAACATTTATAACTTTGATCTATTTCATGATAGATCAAGTGTTCTTCCAACTACTCTCTACTAATTAGTCTTTAATAAGAACTATGCAAAAACATACATAGGATTTGATGTGGTTTATATACATAATCTTTTGAAAACTTCATAAACTCTTTAACCCCATAATCATACTCTTTTTTATACGATTGGAATCCATCAATTTTTTATTCATATACAACTTATTTGATTTAGTAATATTCATATTTAACAAAAAATAAATACACAGAAGGTATGTTCTTTGAATACTTAAAGGCTATAGTTTATATATACTCACATATAATCATCATATTTGATATAAATTTTCATTGCACAAACAACTTTTTGGAACATATAAAGATGAATAATTATATGAATATAAGGCATTATTACACTTATCTTTTAATCATAAAAATTTAGATAGCATAAATCATTCTATTTATTGAAATGGATTAATCAAAAAAGATAATTCTCTCTCTGTCACTACCAATTTTTATAAGAAGCTTATGGATTATACAACTAGATAATTATTAGGGTATATATAATAAGAGTTTACCCTTAAAATGTATATCAAAAAAAATACTTATTTTCACAATGTTCAGATAGTGTTTCAAACAAATCAATCACATCGATTATGGTTATTATATATGTAAATTTATAAAAGATATCATACTGAAATTATTCATATGGTAACAATAAAAATTTTAATTTTAATTTTCCATGAGATTTTTGAAATAATTAAGATTGTGGGTAGAATAGAAAAACTGAATGATTTAACAAAAATAACCCAAATTTTCAAATTTCAAAATCATGAATGTATTATATAACAAAAATAATTTTAATAATAAATGAAATTCATAAAATAAACAATATTTTGATTAAAATTATAAAAATTAATGCTTTAAAAACATTTAATTCTAAAAAAATTGGTAACTTTCAAATTTTGATTCATCTCTCATTGAAAGTAACGTTAACTTTTAAAATAAATTTTACTAATATTTGGTGAATTATATTAATTATAATTGGAAAAACAATGTTTTCATGAACTTTTCAAAAATATCGAACTAAAAGATCAATAAAATAATCGTTTTTCTTTATTTCTCTATGAAAATTCGGAAATTAGTATAGAAAATTTTTTAGATTATTTTTCATTATTCAAATAATATTACAGAACAAATTAAAATAAAAATGAACCAAAGAAATCATACTAGAACAGAAAATGTTTTTGAATCAAAGGAAAATCATTAAAAATGAGAAAATTATAATGAGTATAATAACAACAAAAAATTGTTCAATGGATGGGAAAACATTGATCATAATATAAGAACATCCAAAAATCATTTGAGTAAGTTTCTAAACATTATTCATAAGAGAAGAACCAAGAGGAACCAAAAATCATGAAAATAGTGCCAAACATCAAGTAGACAAAAAGAACTCAATGAGAAGAACAAAAAATCACAATATAAGATGAAAGAGTGATTAAAAATTATTAAGTAATAACATACCTTCAATTTAAGGTTTGATTCATCTGAATGATTCAAAGGAGGCGACATCAGGATTCAACTTTCATGAGAACCTAAACTACATGTGTAGGGGCGATATCGATTAAGGTTCTTTTAAAATAGGGTAAGGGGTTTTGATTAGATGATGAATGTGGATAATATTAATTATTAATATATTAATATTCATCTATTTTAAATTATATAAATAACAATTTTAGTGCATTTTTTACATTGAACTTCATTTCTCATCACACGTAAAATTCATGTTTAAAGTGAAAATTCGGGCGCAATTAATCATCTATTTTTTGAATTAATTTCTTTAATTTATTGAATTTAATATTTTGGGTTATGATTTATCACTTTTTTTGAACATTTTATCTTTTAATATCGATGTATGAATCCCATGGAAATATGGATATTCTTTTATCATGAATGAAGAAATTTTCTAGACAAAGAATAATGGGCCTAAGGACCATAAAACAAAAGTGAGGCCCACAATCCAAGCCCAATGAAGCTAAAATTTTAATTGTATAAAGATAAAATTATGAGGATCATTTTATTCAACTATTGACAAAGCTAATTCTGAAGCTTTCATAGAGATAAAGGGGGTCAAAGTTAACTTTTAAATGGTGATCCAGACCTAAACACCCATAAATTCTGGCCACCATTTCGATCATAACGTCCAAACAGCTAAAACAAATGACTTGAAATTTTTAAAGATTATATATAACATCTGGTTGAAGATATTTTTCTACTAAAACTCCATTATATTCAGCCATACTAAGTTACAAATATCCACGTTAACAAGGAGAATAAAACTGGATGATTTTCTTGGTCAACTTCGAAACATCCAATTCTCTTAATTTTCTCACCCTCCTTTTGACTCTCTAAATTAATGGTGATGGAATTGATTATTTGGGGTGTATCTAAGGCTCTTAATATTTCTATATAAGGATTTTGTGGCAAAGGGAATTATCATCCAAGTTTTTATTTCCATGAAAGTATTTCTTTCAATTATAATTTCCCAATTTCATTTTGTAATTGCATATTAATTAAATAAAGGTGAAAAAAATACATGGGCGAAATTGACAATGAGACTACAAAATGAAAGCATGATAGTACAAATTAAAGAAAGAAAAACATTTATAGAAATGAAAAAACATGGATGATAATTCCATTCACCACCAGCTCCTTATATAGGTATATTATAATCCTTAGAGACACCCCCCTCCCCCAAATAATCAATTTAATCCCCATTAATTTAGAGATTCCAAAGTAGGGTGAGAAAATTAAGGGAATTGGACGTGTTTAAGTTGACCAAGAAAAAAATCTAGATTCTCCCTTGTTGACGTGTGAATTTCTAACTTAAGATGCCTGAATTTGAAGGGGCAGTAGAAGACAAATATCTTCTTCTAGGTGTCCTATATCATATACCAAAATTTAATGTCATTTAGTTCATCTGTTTTGATGTTATTCGTTAAATGGTGGGAATAATTTATGGGAATTTAGGTATGGACCTCCATTTAAATGTTAACTTTGGATCCCTTTATCTCAATGAAAACCTAAAAATTAGCTCCGTACATGGTTTAATGAAATAATTACCATATTTTTCTCTTTTTAAAATAAAATTTTGAGCTTTATTGGGCATTTTTTGTGGGTACCACATTTGTTAGATGTGCCTTAGGCCCATTAATCTTTTTCCAAAACAATTCTGCATTCATGCAGAAAACTATCCATCTTCCCTTGGGATTCATCCACAATCCTAAAAGATAAAATATTCCAAGAAAATTGTTCGATCATATCCAAATATATAAAATTAAAAAAATGGATATAATTTTCTCCACAAACAGATGATTGATTGTTCCAAGATTTTCATTTTAAACATGAATTGCACTTAATAAGAGAAATGAAGTTCAATTTCTATAATGAAATAAAAATGATATTTACGGACCTTGAAACAAATGAATATTAAGATTTAATAAATTAATATTATCCTCTTTCAATGGCTAATCACACCCCCCAAATTAAGTTTTTATATTCCCAAGAAAAAAAGAATCTCAAAATATGAAGTTGAATTTCCTTTTTCGAAAATATTTTAACGTACATTGATCACAAAAATACATCATTCCAAACAACCCAGAAACCTATCAAAATCATTTCACACAAGCTAGGTTCACAAGCATATCCCAATCCCAGGAACATTCCTTTATTAAAATTCATTATCACATTTCGTCCAATTTCAATTAAGAATGATGATGTGTTGTGTTTCTCAAAATTCGTGGGGAACATTTTCTTGTTCAAGGGGAATCAAATGTAAGAGCTAGGTGGGAATCACATTAAACCTTAAGATGAGTATCCTTTTAGGTTGTTGTTTTTTTTTGTTTTTTTTGTTTTTAGTTTATTTTTTTTTGAACCATAATAGATATGAAAAGACTAACTCTTGGTAAGATAACTATGGAGTCATGATCCCCAAGTTTCAAATGACACACATATTGTCAATTCTATGCTCTATAATAGATACATAAAGCCTAACTCTGGGAAAGACAACTATGGAGTAATGATCCCCAAGTGTCGAATACCACGCATTTGGAAAAAAAATTCTCTAAGTGGTCTTATTTTTGATTTTTTTTTGGGATACTCAAATTAAAAATAAAGTGGCCTGAAACCCTATTCTATGATGAAAGGGACCCAATAACACAATTTTACACCCAAGATCCAATGGATGTGCATTATGTAATTTTTATTAAGAGGATGAAAATGTAAACATTGAAAAATCACATTGGTCAGCTGCACTTTCCAAAAACTATGCTCATGAACTTAAACATGCATTAAAGTCATAATCATGGCATTCAAAATCATTTTACAATCAGTGTTCAGGATTCTCAATGTACATTAACACATGAAAGCATAATGAATTTATTTTTTCTCTCTCTCTATATTTTCAATTTCATATTTTCACTCCCCACAACTTAGAATGAAACTTCCCTTAGTGTTGAAAGAGAGTGGAAGAGAGAGTTTAGAATTGGAAAGAAAGAGGGGAACAAAGTGATTTGAAATAAATTCATGGAACAAAATCACCTAGTTTAAAGATGATTACAATAAAAATATAAATGATCATATTTGATTCATGTCACAAGTGGACAACTATGGGATGTTTGAATGTAGTTTTTAATTCTGGATGGCTTATGTTTCATTTGAAAATACAAAAATGCTTCATCTTCCAAATATCTCAATTGTAATTTTCTGCTTTCATTTTGTAATCGCAACTTCATTTTTTACATGTAATTTTTTCAATCATTTTAGTTTCTTAATAAAAAAGTTTCTCCTTTTTCACTTATTATTTTCCTTTTCTTCCCATATTGTTATCGTTGAATCAATGTGTGAATTTATTCACACTAGCACTTGGGATACGACCCCCTAGGATCATCCCATAAAAGGATAACCCTCCATTAATGTTATTTTATCAATGGAAGTGGGTAGTCGACTGAAAAAATCAGGATTGATGAAGAAAAACATTGACAAATGAACACTCCACCATTGTGTGATGAATTCATAAGTGCTGGTATAAATAAATTCACACCTTGATTCAACGGTTTCAATGTTTGAGGAAAAGGGAAATAATAAGTAAAGAATATAAACAACTTTTATTAAGAAACTAAAATGATTGAAAAACATACATGGAAAAATGAAGACACTATTGAACAATGAAAGTGGGGAATTTCAATTGAAGCAAAAACTTACATTGAAAAAATAAACCTTGATGCTAATTCCCTTCACCACAAGCTTCTTATATAATCATGTTAGGAGCCTTAGGTTCAACCCCCAACAATCAATTCCATACCAAATAGATGATTGAATTGGCCTGAAATATTGAAAACTGTTCGAGGGCACAAGGAAGAAGATATTTTTTTTTTCTACAGCCCCTTTACATTTAGCAATATTCAGTTAAAAATTCACACATCAACAAGGAGGAAGAATCTGAACGCTTTTCCTAGTAAACTTCAAAATGTCCAATTCCCTTTATTTTCTCACACTCCTTTTGACTCTCTAAATTAATGGGGATGGAATTTTTTGTTGGGGATGTCTATAAGGCTCCTAATATTTCTATATAAGGAGTTAGTGTTGAAGTGAATCATCATGAAGTTTTATCATTTGGTGAAAGTTTTTCATTCAATTGTATTTTATCGCTTTCATTTTTTCATCGCTTCTTCAATTTCAATAATGTATTTTTTTCAAATCACATTAGTTTCTTAATAAAACAACTTTTATACTTCTTAATTTAATTTAATTTCAATTAACACATTAATACCGTTGAATAAATTTTTGAATTTATTCACACCAGAACATGTGAATTCGTCACACAATGGTGTAGTGTTAATTTTTTAAAAAAAAATTCCTCTTCAATTCCACGCTCATAAGTCTTCTTCTCACTTACATTGATAAAATAGAATCAATGGAGGGATAACAATCTCATGGTTTGATCCAAGGGAGTAGAAAGGTTATTGTTTCAAGGTTATTTATTGTTCTTTAATTTTTAAATATGGTTATTATTTTAAGATTTCTATTAAATGAGTTATGTTCTTCTTTTTCTTCTCCAAGTTTAATGATGACACATTATGAGGGCTAGTACGATTCAATTAATTGGAGTGATCATGAAATTTTTCCTCTAAGTTCATTAGTGATTAGACTTGAAATTGTTTAAGAACTAAATTAGTGAATGAGGTTGTGTGATTTTATCGTTTTGTGGATTCATCATGAATTAGTGATCTCAAACTTTCTAAGAAACAAATACATCCAATCCACCCCAAGCGACAACCTAGGATCAACTTGTCTTAATTAATTGTTTTTCATTAATTAAATTTATGTTTTTTCTATTTTTTTAAAATTAAATAATTATTTCTTCAATCAAAAACAACCCCCAAGTTGGACACGTCCAAGACAATCCTCTCATCCAATCTTAGTGTCTCAAGGTTTCTTATTCAGTCCCTACAGATTTGATCTCTACATGTACTTCAATGACCTTTTATAATTGTTGGGTAAATTTGGAAAAAACCAAATTTTTGTGTCATTTCTGGGGACCCAAGTAAGTATCTTAAACACTCACCTACTTTTCTTACAAAAAATTATCCATTCTCATCCCCCATTTCTCTAATCTTTTCCCCTTTTTATTTGCATGTTCCCAAGGAATCTCAAATCCTCATTTCATCCTACTCCAATGTAGTATCTTCGAAATTACCCACTTATCAACCAATGCTATAATCAAATGATAAATCAATATTGGGAAGCACCTAATGTAGGGAATTTCTCCGATCAAAACAGCAATTATTACCCCACACCTAGTGATACGTACTATCATTTTGACAATGAATGTTTCAAGGATCAATTTATATCCCTCTCAAGGATGGTAGATGAGATCAATCTTAGGGTAGTCCATAAATTCCAACCTGTTATCCATTTTGATCCCAAATTAATTCTGGAAAAATTATGTGGAAAAATGGATAAATTGAATTCCTAGGTTTTATCTTTGAGGTCAGAACTACAAAATAGTTAAACATGTGACGAACCCATCCCTATATAAAATATCCCTTCCATAACCTTATGTGAAGAATATTTTATCCCAAAATAATCACATGAATTTACTAAAGAACCAAACTTGGGATATGGGATAACTGAAGAAGATCAATAAATTGATGAAGGGTCATTAAATAAAGAGGAAATTATGTTTTGGATTCACAGGTGGGAAATTTATCTTCATGGATTGAATATTATGAATATATCACATAGGGTAATTTTTTAGGACCATTGATTACTAAACCATTGGGAGTAATCACTAATATTGAGTTATACCCACTCTAGAAATTCAAATAGACAATTTTTGGGAAGAATCAAATTTTCAAAAGGAACTAATTCTTTCTAAATATTTTGGATAAGAAACTGAATTTGATTGATATTTTCAATATTATTAAGGAAAATTAAATGAAACTAGTCTCAAAGTTATGATCCTTCATTCCCCAATCAAGAATCCCCCTATATGTGATAAAAAAAGACCATTCATTTATCATCCATTTCCCCACAAGATTCCAACAAAGGAGGAATAACCATTGAAATCATAGGAAAGATTGCAGCAGAAACTCGACCAATCATTATTTAAATTCATTAGATTTTCAAAATTCTTATTGAACATGGGTTTTATCATGAAACAAATTATAAAAAAAATAATCAATATCAATCATGTTTAAGTGGATAAAAATGGGGTCCTTAAAATGTTGAAAGTTGATATTGGATAATTTTGGGGGGTCCAAGTGAAGCTACGACTTTAAAATAAGTGCTTTCCGGGAGGCAACCCAGCTTCTGTATTTTTTATTTATTTTATTTATGTTGTGTTTTTTGTGATTTTTTGTCAAGGAAATACCTTGGGGTTCCAATGTGATCTAATGTATCTTTTTTGTGAGATTTCATAACTGAATAATTTTTAGTATTTCCAAATAAATCACAGGGATTCTAAAGTTCAAACTCATCCATCAGTCATCCCTGAGTAGTCTACATGTGGCGTGAAGAAAAATTGTTAAATTTATTATTGATAGGTCATAAACAAAAAACTAGGTGGTTTTATTACATTATTTAATTTCAAATCACATCCCTCATCTTTCTTCCCAATTCTAATATGTCTCTTCTCTTCTCTTTCAAAACTTTGGGCAGATTCATTCTAAGTTGCGGGGAGTAAAAATCTAGGATTTAAAACATTTTGAGTTTATGATAAAAAAATCAATTCATTATACATTAATGCATTAATGGACATTTTGAAACATGAAAACTGATTCTCAAATTATTTTAAATTCCTTGATAATTATTTGAATTCATGTTTATATTCATGAGAGTAGTTTTTGGAAAGTGTTGTTTTCCAATGTGATTTTTCAAAGTTAAAATTTTCATCCCATTAATCAAAATTCCACAATGCATGTATATTGGATCTTGGGAGTAAATTTGAGTTCTTGGGTCCCTTTAATCATAGCATAGGGTTCAAGGCCAATTTTATTTTATTTTGAGTATCAAAAAAAAGAACAAAAATAACCACATAGAGAAATATTTTGTCCAAATGTTTGGCATTCGGCACTTAGGTATTGTGACTCCATACTTTTATTTCCTAGAGTTAAGCTTTATATCTCTATTTAGAGCATGTAATTGAAAATATGTGTGGTGTCCGGCACTTGTGGATCGTGACTCCATTGTTGTCTTACCCAGAGTTAGTCTTTTCATATCTATTGTGGTTCAAAAAACAAAAACAAAAACAAAAAAAATCAAAAACAAATAAAAAATTTATAATCATCTCAAGTTTTAATGTGATTCCCACATAGCGCTTCCATTTTTTCCCCTTGAATAGGAAAATGGGCCCCATGTCTTTTGTGATGCACAATACATCATCATGATTAATTGAAATTGGATTAAATATGATGATGAATTTTAACAAAGGAATGGTCTTGGGATTGGGATATTCTTATGGGATTATATTGTGTGAAATAATTTTGAAATTTTTCAAGGTTGTTTGTAATGATGTTTTTATGAGCAATGTTTGTTAAAATGTTTTTGAAAAATGGAATTCAATTTCACATTTTTGAGATACATTTTTCTCGGGACTATAAAAACTCAAGTTATGGGGGTGATTAGTCACCAAAAGAGGCTAATATTAATTGATAAAATCTTAATATTCATGTGTTTCAAATATAATAAACATTAATTTGAGGTCATTTTATAAATTTAACATCATTTCTCGTCACAAATGAAATTCATGTTTAAAGTTAAAATTTGGTCCCAATCAATCAACAATTTTGGGAATTCATTTATTTAATTATTTGAAATTAATATTTTAGTATATTATTGATAACTCATTTTGGAACATTTTATATTTTAGGATAAATTGATGAATCCCAAGGGAAGATGGATATTTTTCGTCATGAATGATGAAATTTTATGGACAAAGGATAATGGGTCTAATGCCCATCAATCAAATGTGGGGTCCATAATCCAAGCCCAATTAAGCTCAAATTTTAACTGTATAAATTTAAAAATAAGTTCAATATTTTCTCCAACTTTTTCCGGAGAAAATTATGAATTTTTCATGGAGATAAATGGAGCTAAAGTTGACATTTAAAAGGGGGGACAGATCTGAACTCTCATAAAGTCATCCCACCATTTCGATCATAACATCCAAATAGCTGATTAAATTGGACTAAAATTTTGAAAAATGTTAGAGAACAAAAGTAAGAAGATATTTTCCTTTCATTACTTTTCGTATTCGGTCATATTTAGTTACAAATTCACACGTCAACAAGAGGGATGAATCTGGACAATTTTCCTGATCCACTTCAAAATGTCTAATTCCATTGATTTTCTCACACTCCTTTTGACTCTCTAAATTAATGTGGATGTAATTTATTGTTTGGGGGTTTCTATAATAATAATAATATTACTATATAATTTTCTTTTGGTTAAGGGAATAATCAAGCAATTTTTTCATTCAGAGAAAGTTTTTGGTTCAATTGTATTTTCTCGATTTTATTTTCTAATCACTTCTTTAATTTCTATAATATAAGTTTTTCATATCACATTAGTCTCATAATAAAATTAAATTCTATTATTATTTATTTCATTTGATTTCCATGAACAAATTTATACCATGGAATCAACATTTGAATTTATTCACACCAGCACTTGTGAATTCCTCACACAACGATGGAGTGTTCATTTTTTTATTGTTTTTCCTCTTCAATTATGCGTTCGGAAGACTACTTCCCACTTACATTGAAAAAATAGCATCAATAGAGGGATAAAACTCTCTTGGTTTGATCCAAGTGAGTATAAAGGTTATGTATTGGATGTTATTTAATGTACATAAATTTTTAAATATGTTTGTTATTTTAAAATTTCCATTCGATGAGTTATTGTCTTCTTCGTCTTTGCCAAGTTTAACAATGACACATTATCAGTGCTAGTACGATCCAATTCCCTAGAGTGATCATGAAATTGATCCTCTAAGTGCATTTGATATTATCCTTTTAATTGGGCATGGATTAAATTGGAGAATGATATTGAGAATTATTTCACTTAATGGATACCTCTTGAATCAATTAATGGAAAATCCAAAGAAAAAAAAATATATCCAATCAAAACCTAGAGACAACCAAGGATCAACTAATCTTAATTAATTATTTTAATTCAATTCATTATGTATTGTTTTTCTTGGTTATTTAAATCAAAATACCATTTAATAATCCAATCAATTCAAACCCATGTTGGAAACTTCAAAGAAAAATCATCTCCATAGAACATTTGTTTTTAAAGAATACTTCTTCGGTCCTTGTGGATTCGATAACCTAATTTTTACTACAATTGACTAATTTTACAATATTTATTGGGTAAATTTGGGCACAACCAAATTTTGGTGCTATTTTTAGGGGCTAGGTAATTCACCTTATAACCTCTTTCTATTCTCTCCCATTTCTCTATTCTCATCACTTTTCTCATATATTTTCCCCTTTTTATTTTTCTGTTCCCAAGGAATATCAAATCCAAATTTAAAAAACATCCAATGGAGTATAATCAACAATATCCCTTCATAAACTAAGGATGGAATCAAATAGTAAATCTATATTGGTAATCCCCAAAAAAATTAATTTACTTTGATAAAACATTGAATGAATACCCCACACCTCATAACATGTACAATATTTATGATGATAAATGTTTAAAAGATTAATCTCCAGCCCTACCAAGAATGGTGGGAAAGAAAAATCTGGGGGTATTCCATGATGTCCAAACATTTTTCAATCCCAATCCCAAACAAATTCTTGAACATTTGTGTGGACAAATGGATAGAATAAATTCTAATGTTTTATATTTGATATTATAATAAAAAACATAAGTACTTATGGGGAACCCATTCTTACTCGGGATGTCCTTTCCTAATCATTGATAAAATAATATTTTATCTCAAAAACCACTCATGAATTTATTAAAGAACTAACCTTTGGATATCAGATAACTAAATAATATCAGGAAATGTTGAAGGGTATTTAAATCAAGAATAAATTTATATTTTTTGATTCACAAGGGGAAAATTTTTCTTCATGGATTGAATTTCCTAAATATTGCTCTAATGATGACTTTTTAGAAACACCAATCATTGAACCATTGCAATAAATTTCAAGATTTAATTCCATACACATTCTTGAAACTCATATAGAGAAATTGGGGGTTGAAAATTTTATTCAAATAAAACCAATTCCTTTAAGAAATTTAGAATATGAAACTAGGTTTCATTCAAATTCCCCACCTATTTCTAAAAGTGTTATCCAACCTAAGATCGAATTTAAGGTCCATAAATTATCTCTAAAATCTTAATTTATAGGGTATCATCAAAAAAAATTTCAAAATTTAATCATCTATTGTAGCTAATAAAGAAAAAATTATTCTTGATGTCTTAGGCAATATAAGTGAAGTTACGAGGTCAAATATTTCTAAAATTCCTTGGATATTCACACTCATTGTTGAACATGGTATTACACATGAAAAAAATTCAAAAAAAATAATCAATCTCAATCATGTAGAAGTTGATAAAAATGGGGCCTTGAAAATGTTAAAAGCTGGTATTGGATAAGGTGGGGGTACAATTCGAGCTAACAACATTAAATTAAGCACTTTTCAAGAGGTAGCTCGGGTTTTTCATTTTTATTTTGTTTTATTTCTCAAGGGAACCCCTAAGGTTTTACAATGTGATATAATGTATCTTCTGTGTGAGATTTAGGTTTCAATGCATTTTAGTAATTAAAAATAAAACCCATGCCTTTTAAAAGTTCAAACACATCCATTAAACATCCCTGAGGAGTCCACGTGTGACGTAAATCCAAAGAAATAAATTACGTATTGATGGAAAATAAACTTCAAAACAAGTGATTTTTTCCATGATTTCATTTCAAATCACATTCCCCACTCTTTTATCCCAATTATAATCTCTATCTTCTCTTATCTTTAAAAACTGAGGGTAGTTTCATTCTAATTTGGGGGAGTGAAAATATGGAATTTTGGAAACAAATTGGGCTTTTATGATAAATATTTCAATTCAAAAAAATAAATTCATTATCCTTGAATGGATTAGTGTACATTTTGAAACATGAATAATTAATTTTAAATTATTTTCAATGCCTTTATTATTATTTTAATGCATATTTATGTTCATTAGCATATTTTTTGAAAATTGTGGTTGTCCGATGTGATTTTTCACCATTAACATTTTCATCCTTTAAATCAAAATACCACAATTCACATCCATTAGATCTTGGGTGTTAATTTGAGTTCTTGGGTCCCTTTCATCATAGAATAAGGATTAGGGCCACATTTTGTTTAATTTGAGTATCCAACAAAAAAAATGACCACAGAGAGTAATGTTTTTTCTAAATGTGTGGCATCCAGTACTTGGAGATCATGAATCTATAGTTTTCTCGCCCAGTGTTAGGATTTATATCTCTATTTTAGAGCATGTAATTGACAATATGTTTGGCATCTGGAACTTGGGGATCGTGACTCCATAGTTTTCATGCCCAGAGTTAGTCTTTTCATATCTATTGTGGTTCAAAAAACCAAAAAAAACAAAAAAAAACAATAAAAAAAGAAGAAAATATATACTCAACTTAAGGTTTAATGTGATTCCCCCTAGAACCTCCATTGTTTCCCCTTAAACAAGAAAATGGGCCTCATGTCTTTTAAGATACACAATACATCATCATGCTTAATTGAAATTGGATGAAATGTGATAATGAATTTGAAAAGAGGAATGGTATTGGGCATGGGATATGATCTTGAACCTAGCTTGTGTGAAATTATTTTGATATCTTTTAGGGTTTTTTGTTAGGATGTATTTTTGTGAGCAATGTATATTACAATATTTTCAGAAAAGGAAATTCAATTTCATATTTTTTTAGATTCTTTTTGATCGAGACTAACAAAAATAAAGTTGGGGGTGTGAGTAACTACATAATGTAGCTAATATTTATTTTTAATATCTTAATATTCATGTGTTTAAAAGTCTATAAAAATAAATTTTAGTTTATTTTATAAATTGAACTTTATTTCTTATCAGAAGTGCAATTCATGTTTTAAGTGAAAATTTGGGCCTAATAAATCATCTATTTGTGGAATTAATTTATTTAATTTTTTGAATTTATTATTTTGTAATATGATTTCAATCTTTTTTTAGAACATTTTACCCTTTAGGATCAATGGGTTAATCCCAAGGGAAGATGGAGATTTTTTTAGTATGAATGAGAAAAAATTCCGAACAATGCATAATGGGCCTAAGGCCCATCAAACAAAAGTGGGGCCCAAAATTTAAGCACAATGAAGATCAAATAATAACTGTATAAAGATAAAATTATAAGGATAATTTTCTTCAATTGTGTAAAGATCTAGTTTTGATGTTTTCATAGAGATAAAGGGCGATGAAGTAGATAATTAAATGGTGGTCCAGACCTGAACGCCTATAAATTGTTCCCACTATTTCATGTATATCTTCCAAATGCCTAAACCAAATGACTTTAAATTTTTAAAAATGATATTGGAAACCAAGAATAATATATTTTTATTCTAAAACTTCTTCATATTTGGATATATTAATTTAAAAATATACACGTCAACAATGGGGATGAATCTGGATGATTTTCGTAGTCAACTTCGAAACGTCCAATTCCCATGATTTTCTCACCCTCCTTCTGACTCTCTATATTAATGGGGATGGAATTTATTATTGGGGGGGTGTCTATAAGGATTTTAATATTCTTATATAAGGATCTAGTGGTGAAGGGAATTATCATCCATGTTTTTATTTCAGTGCAATTCTTTCATTCAATTTTAATTTCCCACTTTCATTTTGCAATCGCATCTTCATTTTTTCCATGTATGTTTTTTAATAATTTTAGTTTATTAACAAAATTTGTTCTTATTCTTCACTTATTTTTATCCATTTATTCTCACATTGATATCATTGAATCAAGGTTTGAATTTATTCACACCAATACTTGTGAATTTATCACACAACGGTGGAGTGTTCATTTTTCGTTGTTTTTCTTCGTCAATCTCGCTTCTTTAAGTCGACTACCCGCTTCCATTGATGGAATATAATCAATGGAGGGATAAAAATTTATGGGTCTATCCTAGGGAGTTTCATGTGGTGGATTTAATGTTATTTTATGTTCTTAAATTCTTAAATATGTTCTTTATTTTATGAGTTTATTTATTTGATTTATCTTCTTCTTTATCTTCACTGACTTTAAGAGCAACACATTTTGAGTGATAGTATGATCCAATTCCATAGAGTGATCATGAAAGTGTTCCTCTAAGGGAATTGGTGGTTTTCCTTGAAATTTTTTATGGATTAAATTGGATAATGATATTGAAAATTATTTCATTTAATGGATACCACTTGAACCAATGAATGAAAAATCCAAAGAAAAACAAATACATCCAATCAATCCCTAGAGACAACCTAGGATCGACTCATCTTAATTAATTGTTTTAATTAAATTCATTTTTATTTTTTTGGTTATATAAATCAAATACCATTTAACAATCCAATCAATTCAAACCCATGTTGGCAACTTGATTTCCAAATCACCTGCATAGAACGTGTGTTTCTAAAGGATACTTTTTTGGTCCCTGTGGATTCGATAACCCAAACAACACTACAAGTGACCAGTTTTACCATATTTCTTGGGTAAGTTTGGGTGAAACCAGGTTTTATTAGCACTAGTAACAAGACAAAATAAAATATATATTTATCAGTGCAAAAATTGAAAGTTCTGATAAAGGTATGATTTATCGGCATTTCTTAGCACTAATAATTCCCCAAATGTATGAGGTATTGTAGAAGGTAATGTAGTAGGTATTATTCTGTATTGTGGCAGCCAGAACCATTCACCTTTGGTCCACCATTTTGGACTTGTATTCTTTAAGCCCATCGGGCCCCCCAAGGCTTTTAGGACAGTTAAGGCTTTCAGGCCACCTCAAGGCCTTCGAGACGCCTCATTTAGATCATGCAGTGCAGACACAACCAGACTAACCAAAGTAACTAGCTCTAGATGAGGACCCAGAGCAAGAGATTTCACCAAAACACAGCTATATAGATATTGAAGAACGAGAGGGTATGGTTATTTCTAACAGGACCAGGCATGTGCACCTCTGCACAGGTATTGCTTTCCAAACAAGAAATGTGAAGGTGGGAAGCTGACTTCACAATCTAGATGCTGGGGAGGGACATTTCTAAGTAGTCATGTCTATGATTAATTACCTTAATACCTTCAGGTCATGTAATCCACTTAAGCCTACGATCCTTGTAAGGGTTCACCATCATCCCTTGAAAGGGGGGTTATAAAAAAATCAATAAAAAGAAGGCCTTCGAGCCATTCAGGCTGATAAACCACACCTTTTTCAACACTAACTGATAATTACTAATAAATAAATATTTTTTCATCACTTAATATAGCATCAAAAAATACTATTAGAAAATAAAAATTAAAAGGTAAATATATAAATTACAATAAAAACTAATTATATAAAAATGAATTTGAATATTAGTTTTTAATTAATTTCTATATATATAATAAATAAATTACAAAAATATTAAAAATAAATAAATAATGTTATTAAATTAAATGTATTAATAAATGCGATAATATTATGCTAAATCTAACAATATTTTGATAAATTTATTAATATTATGATAAATGAATAAATAATATTAATTAGGTAAGCCAAAAAATATTAAAAATGAATAAATTATATAAATTATATAAATTAGAAAAAATATAAATTAATAAATATTAAGATAAAAATGAATAAATAATAAAAAACTCTTTTAAAGTAAAATGATTTAAAATTCAAACCTAATTAAAAATGAATAGATAATAATTTTATAAAGATTTAAATTAAAAAAATATTAAAATAAAAATGAATAAATATTATCTATATAAATTACAAACATATTAGAAATATTAAATATTAATAAATAAAAACTTATAAATAAATATTAAAAATGAATAAATTATAGAAATATAAAATGAATAAACGTTATAAATGAATTAATTACAAAAATATTAAAAGTGAATATTTTTTAAAAATGAAGAGATAATAATAAATGAATAAATATTAAAAGGAATAAATTTTAATAATTAAAAATTAATAAATTTCAAAAATATTTAAAAATGAATTAGTCATTTTAATTACATAAATAAATGAAATATTAAAAATTAATAAATATTAAAATAAAAAATAAAAAATTTCAATTTTAAATTTAAATATAAGAGATTTATACAGATGTATTGTTTATTAATGAATAGATGATGATTATATAATGACTTAAATAAAATAGTATTAAAATTAAAATGAATAAATATTAATTATACAAATTACAAACATATTAAAATTATTGAATATTAATATTTACAAAAGTTTTAATAACTATAATGAGATATGTCATATTGAAAAAAATGAATAGATTTTATTATTATATAATGATATATTCATATACTTATACACATACATACACATACACACATATATTAATTACAACATGTATATATAAATTTAATAGTGTGGTAGGTGACACCAAACATGATCCATGCTATATTTTGATGATGCACTCCAACATTGAAGGAAGACACAAAACCTACTGGAAACAAGGTATCTGAATACACAATGACTTGTAGGGTTTCCTTAGGTTTTGGTGTTAGCCTTTTGATCGATTTGTTCTCATGGCATTGAAAATCAAAGCTGGTAGATGAATGGGCATTGTAAAACCTTGTTAATCTTGGTGAATATTGGTTTTTCAACATTCAAAAACAATGTTTTCCATTTTGAATTATATATACCACATAATGGTGATTCATCTTAGCCATTCTTTTTTAGATATTTTTTTAAACATGGATAATTTTTCAACTACAAACTCTCCACCCGCTGTTGGAAAAATTGGTGGGTGTGGGTTTTTTAATTTTTTATATAATTTAAATGGTGTATAGATAATTTAATTTGGGATATGGGTTCCCAAAACTCCACACCATGTGGCGTTTTGGATTTTTCCCACAAAACACCATACCCTTTAGCATTGTGGGACCCCCCCCCCCTCGAATCCCTCCTTTAATATTTTATATATCATTACAGATAAACAAATTTTTATATATAATATTTATATTTGTAATTAAATATTTATAATTAAATATATATTTAGAATTTATTATCTGATTAAAAATATGTTAAATTTATTTACAAATAAATATATATTTATAACTATATACATATAGATTTATAAATATACATTTATATCAGAAAGGTTCAAGAGTCAGGAAAATCCTCTCCTACCAAAATTTATTGAAAAATAAAAGACAAAGCATGAGAAGGAGAGAAGACATGAACAATAGATGTCCTCATACAGAAAACAAAATTACAAATGGGTAGAACCAAGGTCATTCCCATAATCTTGATCAGAGATATCATCATTGGATTCCCATTCTGACTGTGAATTCTTCTGACTGAAAAGAATAGTTAAATTTTCCCATAAATTAATCTACTACAAAGTGAGGTCCCTTGAAGAAGTCCAGGTAGACTGGCCACACCTAGCTCTATCATCTCTAGTGCATCCTCATCCATGGTTTTTTGGATGCCTCTCATGCTTCCATGTTTTCGTCTACTACCAATCCCCCTCTTGTTCAGTGAGGGGCTGATCCAGAGAGTCATTAGTGGCATTTAAAGCATCAGCCACCTTAGCTTTAACCCTAGTATTATGCTCAATCAAATCCATTTTTTCTAATAGGTGATGGATGTTTTTTATTCAATTATCTTCTAACAATCTCTTTGGATTTTGGAGTAACTTGATCCAAACTTCCCTCCCCTAAATTATGCTCCCCAGCAAAACATTCTGACCATTATTTCTTTTTACAAGTGTTTTGAATGTCTGGAAGTGATTCCCCTTCCTCCACTCACAAAGTATCGCCTTACATTTGTCTAGAGGTTCCATCTGGCTATCCAGCCCCTTAACTTCCATTGTCAAGAGTCTCTAACATAGAAGTAGGATCAGGCTCCACATGTGCTTGTACAATCTGTCCAGGCCTAATACCATCATTTGAGGCAATTATGACCCAAGCCATGTCATTCCCACCATCATGGGTGGTTTCATTTTTCTTTTTCTTTAGACACATCTAGAATCATGCCCATGACAGGATCAAAAATTACAGACAACATATTTCATACAAATCGAAATATCGTGCCCAGTTACCTTGAATTTCGAACAAAATTTGGGTATTTTTTCATACACGATTTTCAAATCAAGCTCATCATCATCAGTAGACAGTAGAACATGATCCAAAAAAGTGGAATTCAAATCAACTTCAACCAAAAAGTAGGCAAAGTGTCCAAATATCACTGTCTACATTTCTTTGTCAATTTTTATTGGAACTCCAATTGACAAATCAATATCATATAGTATTTTAGGATTCCATAAATTCCAATTAAGACCATAAACCCTTACCCAAAGTTGGACAGCAGACTAACCAACTTCAATCGGACTAAATGTTTTATCCCATTTGTAGATATGAATAATACCTAGTTTGAGAGAAATTGATCCAAAACCCCATGCACACATCTTTATCTCATCCGATGGGAAGAGAATATGAAAGAAGACGCTCCCCAAAGAAACACACTTCCAGGATGAGAAACCCAAAATTTTCATGGGTTATGAAGATAAATATTAAAAAATTTAGTGGAGAAGAGACCCTAGGAAGAATAAGATGAGATATAATGTAGTGTTCACCTATCTTGAAACGCTCTACAACAACAGGTGGATATACCTTAATGTGTGGAACACTAACCTTTCGACATATAGGAGGGACATCTGAACCCTTGTAGATTGAGAATGAACACTTTCCCGCCTCATCAAGATCCACGATTTTTACACCACTGGGAATAGCTAGAACATTGTGACCACCTGGCCTCACTTGATGTAGGGGCCACTCCCAATATGGGGTGGAATGTTTCCCTAGAAGAAGTCTTTGAAGGCAAAAAACAAACCTGGCAGCTGTTGGAGAGGTCTCCTTTGGTGAGCAGCCGGTAGGGAGGACTCCAAGGGTAGATGAGCTACCCTCCAACAACCGAAGAAAAATGGTGTTCCTTCCTCTATTTAAACGGGATTGAATCCCTTTGTTTGTAAGAGTTGTGTGTGTAAGGAGTTATATGTTTGTATTCCTCTGTTGAGAACTGGAGAGACGTGAATAGAGATATACCCCATTATCTCATGGATGTAGGCAACTCGTCGAACCACATAAATCTATGTTTTGTTCCGTTTTCTTCTATTTTGTGTGTTTGAGGCACCACGCACCTCTGTTGCGCCCCAACAAGTGGTATCAGAGGCGAGTTGGAGTGAACGTAGGTGAGACGGCGAACCCGTAGTAAATTTTCCAATGTCCGAGATATTGAATGTGGTCAGAAAATTTTTCTGATCCCAGATCCGTGAAGAGGGCGGCGAGACGATTCCAACGGAGCAAGCGATGATAAAAATGGAGTTGAAACGAGCCTGGTAGGCTCGGTCAAAGTTTGGTCAAACTCGTAGGTGAACAGTACCCATTTTCCAGAGAAGACGGTACTGTTCACAGCGCTGGAAAAAATTCCGGCGAGATTCTAGTAGAACTCTCGCGTGCCACGTCAGCGCCACGTCAGCGCCGCATCAGCGGGTGATCTGGACCGTTGAACGTGTTATGACCATATCTCGGTCAATTGATGTCCAATTTAGGCGATATAGGAGTCGATTACAACTATTTAGACCGTTATGGATGCATCCGTACAGTTAGTTTTCCAAAAATTGCATTCTATCATGTGGATTCATAACGGTACGACATCGACAGTGGTGATCGCGTTTTGCGACAACGACGATGGCCAGTGGCGGAGCACTACCAAGATTTGATATCTAGAAGTTTGATGGTAGAAAAAATTTCGTCTTGTGGAAAAGCACAATGAATGATCTTTTGGTGCAGCAGGGAATGATCAGACCATTTATCGGAGAAAAGCCCGAGACAACTAGTGCTGATGATTGGGAAGAGCTTGAGATACGGGTCGTCAGCACAATTCAACTGTGTCTAGAGAATGAGGTAAATTACTTGGTGTTGGATGAGATATCACCGAAGGAGATCTGGAAGAAGTTGGAGCAGCGGTATATTGTGAAGTCTGTCACGAACAAATTGTTCTTGAAGAAGAAACTATACCAGTTGCGCATGGAAGAGGGGACAAATTTTTCGGATCACACCAATGAATTCAACAAGATCCTGACGCAGTAATTGGGGCTCGATGTGAAGGTTGGAGAGGAAGACAAAGCACTTTTGATTTTTTCATCCCTACCAAGCTCATTTGATGGGCTTGTGACAACATTTCTCATGGGGAAGTAGACATTGAAGATGGACAATGTGATGGCGTCACTTCAAGATTCAGAGGAATTTCAAAGACCCATGATGCATTCAGGCGAGCAAATCATGGTGATGCAAGATGATCAGTGTGGGAGGAGCCGATATCGGTAGTCAGGAGGTAATGAATGGAGACCAAAATCAAGAGGACGTAATCCGAGTGAAATCACCTGTTTCTGGTGCGAGAAGAAGGGTCTCTAGAAAAGTGACTTTGGAGAGTGCAAACAGTACGCTACTGGGATGAATAAAGTTGAAGAGGAGGATTTGAACATCGCAGGATTATCAACAGATGATGAAATATGTGTGAAAACAGGAAGTTTGTACTCAGAAGAGCGAGTTTAACGGGGCACTACTGGAAATTTAGGCTATAGCCATGGTTTCAAACCATGGTTATAAACCCAAAAATCGTGGCTATAGGTTATAGCCATGGTTCAATGAACCTTTGCTGGTATTGGTGTGGCTATAGGCCAACTCCAATAGCCACGGTTTCAAACCATGGATAAATCATTATAGCCAAGGTTCCAAACCGTGGTAGAAGATAAAACACAAACAAGCCTTATAGCCACGGTTAGAAATCATGGTTATAGATCAAAGTTTTATAAAAAAAAACACAGCAGGCCTGCCAGTCCCCACCTGCCCCCTGCTAGTCTCCCTGCCAGTCCCCCCTGCCCCCTGCCACCCCCATGCCAGTCCCCCCTGCCCCTGGTAGTCCCCCTTCCCCCTGCTAGTCCCCCCCCACCTGCCACCCCTACCAGTCCCCCCTTCCCCCTGCTAGTCCCCCCTGCCCCCTTCCACCCCCCTGCTAGTCCCCCACTGCCCCTGCTAGTCCCCCCTGCCACCCCCTGCCAGTCCCCCTGCCAGCCCCCCTGCCAGTCCCCCCTACCCCCTGCTAGTCCCCCCTGCCACCCCTTCCAGTCCCCCAGCTAGTCCCCCTACCATCCCCCCCCCCCCCGCCCCCCTGCCAGCCCCCCTGCCAGTCCCCCTACCCCCCTGCCAGCCCCCCTGCCCCCTGCTAGTCCCC